>VXBO01014168.1:64158-80729 GCA_013400135.1 Rhinoptilus africanus
TTTTTTTAAACATATATTCAAATGAGATCTCTGGAAATCTGACGACTTTGCATATAGGAAGATACATACCTCAGGAACACAGAGCTGGGCACTTAGAATCTCTGCAGCATTTTCTGTGTAGAGATTCCCTGAGATTATGAGCCTGAAAGCTTTTGGAGCTATATTCTGTTAGACCCTAAAGCATTAGATTTAACAACAGACCACAGAATATTGCATCAGAGATATTCCACTAAAAGCCATTTCTTTCTAAATCAGCAAAATAGATTATTTAAGAGTATTTAAGCTTCTGTTAAATAACAATTTCTTATTAAATTATTTTGCAAAATGAATAATTTCTTTGAGTTTCCTAAATGGCCAAAATCAGTAAAATGGTTTTATAAAGATTGTCTATAATACACCACTGAAAATCCTAAAAACTTAAGCATCTTTTTGCATTTATGTGGCAAAAATTCTTTAGATAAATATAATGAGCAAGGTAAAAGTCTCTCAAAACTAATTATTTTCGTGTAAGACTTGACAAATATATCTATAAAAGTCTAACATTTACTAGAAAAATAGGGGACAAATTAGGCAGCAATTCATTATGGTTTTAATCCAAACTAAAATATTACCAATCACTATGTACCTTCAAGGTGTCTGTGACATTCAGATTACCGTGCATCAGAACATCCTTGTCGCACATGCAGCTGGTGTAGAAGTTCCACCTCAAGCACTCATGACTCTCCATGTTCTCTGTCTGCTAATATGGTGCTCCCAAGTTTTCTGCTCTAAGCCACTCTACTTTTGCTGATATGTAGAAGTGAGCTAGTCTGCAACTTATTATTATGTTTCTGTGGACTAACGATATTAAGGAATTTCATTAATTAAATGTAATTTAATGGGCCAACCAGGCAGCAATGGACACTTGCAGCAATAAAGGCCAACAGCATCCTGGGCCGAACTAGGAGGAGTGATGTCCGCAGGTCAAGGGATGTGATCCTTTCCCTCTGCTCAGCACTGGTGAGGCCACACCCTGGAGTACTATGTCCAGTTCTAGGCTCTACAATACAAGAGAGACATGCACATACTGGAGAGCGCCCAGCAAAAGGTCACAAAGATGATTAAGGGACTGGAGCACCTCCCCTGTGAGGAGAGGCTGAGAGCTGTGACTGTTCAACACGGAGAAGAGAAGGCTCAGGGGGATCTCAGCAATCTGCATAAATACATGTAATTTCATTTTCACAAACTGAAGGCCAGGAGGTTCCCTCCGAACACAAGGAAAAAACCTTCTTTTACTGTGAGGGTAGCTGAACACTGGCCCACATTTCCCAGAGAGATTATGGAGTCTCCCTCTTTGGAGATCCTCAACAGCTGCCTGGACATGGTCCTGGGCAACTGGCTCAAGGTGACCCTGCTTGAGAAGGGAGGGTTGAAGTAGGTGATCTCAGATGTCCCTTCCAACCTCATCTATTCTCTGATTCTGTAAATGTCTTTCATCTGTTTCACAACTTCCAATTTTTTTCCTAATAATATTTCAAAGTTTAATAAATGACTGTGCTGCATCAAATCTGAGGAAAATAAGGCATGGTGCTTTTTATTCTTTCATTTTCTCTCCAAAAGCTCTGAAGCACCTCTGAGGCACTTGCCATGAAAATACCAATTTTATAAGTAAAGTGAATACAGTATGATATACTGCATTCATGTGTGTGTGTACGCAGACTACAGGCATGGGGCAACATTATGAAAATAGGATTTAATGAAACTGAAATAAAAATTGCCTCAGGGAAAGAAAAAATAAAATTTTTCATAAAGTGCACTTTGTGTACCGTTCAGAAACATGACTGCATGTAGGAGACCAGGACAGAAAGAAATGGCACCAAGAATGAGTGCTCAAGGAGAACAATAAAACTATTCAACTTCCAAAGAGATTTTTTTTTCTGCATTTTTTTTGTGAAGTAGTATGAAATGATATTAGCTGATTACTGGCTTAATGGGTCTTCTAAAAGGCTTGTCAGTTGGAATAGCATATCTTTGAACAAGTATTGATACTATTTCTACGTCTATATTTAGGGGGAGAAAAGGAAGAAGGGGGGAAAAGGAGATAAGTGAATGGGAAAAGAGATTACACTATGTCTGCTTTATGCATATGACCAGTGTAAATATTTTGGCTGTTTCATTCTGCCCAAATAAAAATATACGGTGAGTGACTTCTCACTTTGTTTTATTTTTTGGGATGGGGTTACCCCACATTACAGGATGTTATCTTTTGCATCATTTGGATGGAGTCCATCTGCTTCTAACCTCATTTATTGTACATGTAAAGGAACATGTACACGATTTGCAATGCTTTCATTATCTTTGATTTTTAGGGAGGACAAAAAATCATCAGCTTACAAACTAATAGTCAGCAATTTAGGAAAAGAAATATTCACCAATGGTATAGTAAGGCGAAACAGGTCAAATACAATGTAGGTGTCATTGACCCTCTTGAGACAGCAGGTATGCAAAACAGTATGGGAAGTAGGATGCTTCACCAAAGACATAACAAGTTGATTGTCTTATGTATAACCTTGTTCTCACCTATGACTTCTATTATTTCTATTACTCACCTATTACTTCTATGACTTCTATATGCCGTTGTAACCCTGTTGATGCTATTGTTGGGGTTTTTTTTTTCTTCAACAATGCATGTTGAAGAAACATTTCCTTTTGGTAAAATATCACGCTCTTTTTTTAGTTTTGGGAAGAATGCTTTCTGAACAACCTCTAAGGAAGCAACAATAGTTCTTTAATTACCTTTATTAAGCTAGCTTTGAAATCTGAATAGAACATGCCAGGTTTATGATAGCTGATTCAGCTCCTTCAGGATGTTAGTGCAATAACATTAAATCATTGTTTCTTTACAGTTATGCTTAAGTGCTCACTGAAAGCCACTGGGGATTTTAGAACAGTCTTTTTTTTTATCCCTTTACTACCACAATAGTCAGCCCAAACTGAAGCATCCATCTACTGCACTAATAAATAAGCATCTCGAAACCATCATGACCATTATGTCTATAGCAAATTGCAGTAATATAATATTTGAACTACAGTGAATCTAGCAAAAAATCCTAATTAACAGATTTTAATGGTTTGTTTTAAAGAGAGCGTATCAGTATAAGCACTGAATTTACATCAAGCAGCAATAGGAATTACAATATTTTTTGGTTTTCAGTGAAAATTGCTAGCCTGTAAATACAGCTAAGTTTAAATGTGCCATACCAACATTGCTTATAGGAAACCTCATAAAGGGGAATTTTTGCTCTTGCATTTTTACTTGAAAGCATGACATTTTTTTCCTATGTTTTTGTAGAACTGAAAGGAAGTGTTACTGTAAATAGCAGTAGTGGAAGAAGGGACAGCTGAACAGATGATTGGTGAACAATCATCTCGAAGCTGTAAATACGAGTCTGATGTGAACTACTAATTATCAAATAGCTTTAACTTTTGGTGCATGCCTAATGGTATTTATGCACAGAGATCGAAATGACAATCCTCTCTCTCCATCAGGCTGCTATAAAAGTGCATGTTGTCACCTTTGCTGGCAGTGTTCAAAGAATGAGAGACTACTCAGGTTTAAAAGAGACAGCGAAAAGTGGTGATACAGACACCTGTAAGGAAGTGGCATTCACAGCCTGGCACACGCATTCACAAGTACTGTGAGCAGGAAGGGGTAGGACACTGAGATTGGGATTCATAAGAGTTGACAGACATGTGGAAGGCAGGGGAAAAAAACAGAGGAATAGGCTCTGTTTTTGTTTATGACAGAGAAATAAAATATATCGTCAAACCCATAGCCCTATATAAGTAGGCATTCAACTACAGGGAACAGCTTTTTCTGTGCTATACCTCCAATAATGTGTTAGGTGCTTGATACAAAGGCTCCATGAAACACAGACTCAGGGATTTAATCAGAGATTTAGTTCCTAAGAAATGTATTTAGTTTGATGACTGAAAAATTAGTATACCCACAAAAAAATCATTAGAATTCTCTTCATAGTCATTAGGAGTAACTAGAACAGGAATGAGCAGGTTCTAACAACTGCAGGAGAGATTTCAGGCATGGGGAGATAAGATGGGGCAGAAGAAGTAAGACGAGCATTTGAGGGAGAGCATGAACTAGGTCAAGAGAGAACATTTAAGGGACACCAAGATTAGGTCAAAATTACAAAGGGTCTGTGGTGAACAGAAGTTTGGGCGCATGATATGTGGTAGATATAAAAGTATAAAGCAAAGGATATGTAGAGAGGAAGAGATGATATAGGAAGAAAAATTATTTTTGGCTGCATCATGTATAGCTACTTACAAGCCAGGACAAAAAATGATCATTCACAAAACTGGAGAAATGGAAAATGCTGTAGTCTGGGTATGAGAGAAGCTACCATCAGACTGGATTCTTCCCTGAATGCTGAAGGAATAATGTAACCTGTCTGTTTGGAGAGGAATCAGTGTTAGTAAAAACTTAACACCAGTTTTCAGGGCTACCACACAGTAGATGTATTCTCACAATAAGTCTTTCAACACTGATAGTGAATGATTTGTTCCAGATCAGCCAAAAATTCCAGTGTACAATTGTATATGCTTTTTTATGAAAAGCTGAAAAATTCTAATCTCTGTTCTTGAAAAATTAATTTAGACCTTTATATCTTGGTGTAGCAGATAAAATGCACCTGGAATATAATGCACCTTGGTTTTCCACATGCACTGTCATCTTAGGAGATTCTCTAACCAAAAAGCATGTTATAAAACATTCTTTATATATTATAATAAGAATGCTATAAACGGAAAATGTGCTGGCTTGTACAATTCCAGATTTGATACAACTGAAAATCTGTTTTCCTACAGTTTCTTGATTGCCAAATATTCTTGATCTTTTCTGACATAATTCCTGGCAAAAGTCCATACAAAGATTCCTGTTTACCCAGCAACCACCTTTGCTTTGATTTCATTATGAGGTCACTATGAGGTCATAATGATTAGGAGGTCATTATGAGGAATTTTCTCCAGGGATTTTGCGATAAAGTTCAAAGGACAATGAATTTTTTGCCTCTGGGCTTTATTTGCCTCATCTTTGGGGGAAAAAATTTTTCCTTTAACTATCTTGTAACGTAATTAAAAAATTCTCCCCTTCTCTCCTACGGCAAGCCCTGGGACCATTGTCATAACACACAGACAATTTACCCTCCTGTCTCTAGGGCTGGCAAATAATTCCTCTATAGGCCTTTGCTCTATGAAGGGAGGACTATCCTTTCATCTTATTTGCAGTCTGAAACCTGTGCTTCTAAAGGACATTCACCAGTCTCTGGTTGTTTTTAAACCCCCTATTACCAGCTTGAGATCACATCTTCCACCTCAGTGAAGGCCTGCCTTGCCTAAGATACAAAATACTGCACATAAAATTACTAGTCTTCCATGTATCTCACATGATTTCTTACAGATGACAGAAAGATAAAGCTTTGTGTATTCTCATCTTTATTTCTGCTGTCGTGCCTACAACAATTTTCATTTTTGAATTTTACTACATTTTATTGTATAACTTGTATATTCAAATACTGAGTTTATGAACATGAGAAATGTGAAGATAACTAGAGAGTTTAGAATGATGAAATAGATTGGCTGAAGAGTGCTAATTAACTTCAACAACTTTGAGCTTTAGGAATGACACATTAAGTCTCCTTTTAACAGAAATGGCTTTCAGTTATCTTTTGTAGAGAAATCATATATTGTATCTTGCTCTCAAAAGTAATTCCACAGTATTTGAAAAGAACCAAACTATAGATTTTCCAACATTACAATATTTGTGGCTGGAAAACCAAAATATTTTTAGGGAACTCTATGCCTAAAAACATTGTGGCCTTGAGCAAGTTGGAGGAGTAGGGAGGAAAGCACAAACTGAAGTATTTCAAAAGGCCAAAATTCATGTATAATTTAATACCTCTTGTATTAGTGAAGCAGTAATTGGCTCTGATATTCCACAGAATAATCTAATCATTCCACAACTCAATTTACTGCAGCACAGGGAAGAATATTAAAAGCTTTCTGAATAATGAGGCACTAATTTTAATTCCTGCATTATTTCCATTAGTGATGATTGCTATATTGAGATTTCAGTTGAAAAACTGTAAAGCTACCACAGTGGAAAAGGAGCCAACAAGCACATTTTGAAATATGTTTTGTGAGTAAAACTTCCCTGAATAAAGAATGAGGTGGCAAGAGTTCTTTCACTATATTAATCCAAAACATTTTATTAATGCAGATTTGGATCTAAAATGTAAACATAAACTTTCATAAATCAATATTTAAGGATTTATTTGCAGGGTGTTTAGTGGGGATTAAAAAGTTCAAGTTGGGGTTCTGGATTTTATCTGAACAAATAATATCTCAGTGGAAGCATATTTCCTTAGCACTGTTCTCTGTAATTCAGCACATTTGCATGCCTTTTATTTAATTGCAACCAGACTGGATTGTTGCCAGCAGGTTGACTAAAGGCAACTTGCTGCAGAAGAACTAGAGAAGCCCCCAGGAGAGGTAGTCGTGAATTCCACTCTCACAATTTGGATGTGCTTAAGTGCAGATAGGCATAAAGCCCATATAAGAAGCTGCCTATAATTCTCAATTTGTCAGCTGGCAGTACTGCCTCATACCCAGAAGAGGTATTATGGTCATAGGCACAAGCTGGGCTTCTTTCATGTCAGCTGAGAACCCCTTCTCCGTGCACAAATCCTCAACCGCCTGCCTGAACTCTACAAGGCACTGGAACATCAGAAATGGGTGGTGGCACTGGGCTGAATTTAATCTGGAAATGCACAGTTATTGTATGACAGTACCTGTGGGGGGGTTTGTGGGTTTTTTGCTTGATTTGGGGTTGTGGGGTTTGGTTTGTGTTTTTTTTTTTTTTCCCAAATTTACTTGCATTTTCTAATACAGTCTCTGTACTAGTAAGAAACTTGCTCATTTATCTTTGGTGGCACACATTTGGAGGGAGAGATTCTTCCTTTGGTATTGTAACTGGGCATGTCTGATGCAGCGAGGTGCTTGGTGCGCCTGTGTCCTGTTGGGAGGAGCAGAGCAATGTACAGATAATTGAAAAATATGAAAAGAAATACTTTTTCAAGGGACGTATAGGAGGCAGTGCAGTGTGTGCTGGAAACCTCATTATCTCTGTGGTGTTAAAATGAGAGAGGCTTAGAGAAGGGAAGTTGGTCTGCAAAGATACAGTGGGGAAAAAATTTTTTTCAAACCTTCCAGGTTTTGTCTCCTGTCTCATTCTGAGCTTCCTTTATTTTTGTGAAAAACGTGCATGCTATTTGTTGGTCAGCTGCAGCCTGGTGTCAAAGCTTAGAGCACTGGCCTTTGTGCTCTTGAAAGAGGCAGATCTCCAAGCCCTACCTTGGCTGACCCACCACACTAGCCAGTAGCTGTGGTGATGGGAGCCTATTCTGGAGAAGACTTCTAAGGATTAGGCCGTAAATCTCCTTTCTGGGAAATCTGAAAGGCCATAACAAAGAGTTTCCACAAGGAAGTACTTGGAGAAGTGGAAAGCAAAGGAGATAAGAGCATGGCAGGTTAAGAAACCCAGAATTTTCGGAGAGCAAGTGCTTGGAGCTGGGAGAGTAGAGAAGTTAGAGAGAGCGCATGCAGTGTGCTGGTAATCGTAGAGATGAAAGTGACTTGGTGTTACTTGCAAGCAAATTGAGTGAAATCATCTTGTAAGTATCAGACTTAAGTGGGAAAGAGTTTTTAACATTTTTAATTGTTTTTCCTCAACCCCTAAAGTCAAAATAATTTGCTTCAAGATTGACTTGTGGGTTGTTGGTTGGGGTTTTTTTTTTAATGTTTCAATTCTTTTAAAACCCATCTAGTAATAAATGCTTGAAGATGAAAAAAACATTTCACACAAACTTGCAAATTCTTTTTGCTTAAAACATATTGAATGTGGAGCTTCTTTTTAACAATGTTTATGGAAACAGGTACTTTCCTATAGTTTTTCGGAGGGGGAAAAAACCTGACCTTTAGCTGTAATTGTAATATTTGCAACCTGCTGTCCTGATCTTAATATCTACATATGAGTGGCCCATCTGGGGAGAGCAGTACTGCAAATCCTGCTGAAACAAAATGCTGCTTAGAATCACATTTCCTTTAAGACCAGTGTTGAATATTATTAGACTCTTGAGCTTTGCCCTATTTGTTTAAAACGTGTGATCTCTCATTGCAGCTCACACTAGAGAGGGATAAACTATCTTACTGCTTTTGAGGAAAAGAGATACGGGAGGTTAGGAGCATCTGGATCAGACTTAGGTTCTGCTGAAAACCATCTGAACCTGATGGTTCTTTTCCTTTAACTACCACAAACCAGAAATGTCAAGACCTTTGCCTACATGTAAGTTAAAAGACTAACACCCTGACTTGGTCAATAGCAGCAAGTTATCTATAAAAATACTACTTAATTAAAAGTCCTTGATCTATTCCTCTTCACGGAGAAAGTGCCAGCATTTTGTCTCTGGAAGGTAGCAAGGGTCCTGACTTCTTCCCTCTTTAACTCTAAAACTCTAATTTACATAACTGGACTTTAATGTATTTAAATACAAAACTGTTATGTCAGGTATATACCACATTGATTGAAACTGCAATGTGTTCTTGGCTCTTTTCACTTGGAATGTTGCTGGTGGAATTTTGCATCTTTAATTGCTTTTTGTGGCTTTTTGGTCAATAAGCTCCACAAATGTTAATGAAACTGCAAAAAAACCTTGTAGTATGCAGAAGAGCTGTTATTCTCCTTTTGGTTTTAGGGAAGGAAAAAAACCACAAAAAACCCAAAAAAATACACCATCATAGAAAAAACTGTAATACATCTTGAAGAAAGCTGTTTCTAACTCCTTAATCTGTATATTCTCTTACTTATCCAACAGCTCTGTCTCTTTCTCTCTTTACAAAGCAAAACATTAATTCTTACTCAATTGGTGATTCTGGATGGCCGCTCTTTTTCCATTTATGTATATCTAGACATGTTATGTGTTGTACTAAATGGCCAAAGTACATTGAACAAGTAAGGAAATTACCATGTTGCACTTTGACACAAAAATATCTGGATTTTTATGTGGGATAAAAATAGTTGTGGATAGTGTTTAGCTGTCTCTTGTTTATTTGAATACATTTCTTTTCATAAAGGTGCTATTCTGCAAGCTGTAAATCAGAGTTTTGTGGCAATTTCACGACAAAATGTTTTGTCCTGTTTATATACCATCACACAGTACAGCATGGATATCTGAAAATCAGTAGCTGAGGATGACTCCTGGGAATTGCACTTCTGCTAGCATAGGAAATGACAATTTAGTATGTCATGGGATGTGCTAACTGCTGCAAAGGACAAAGAAACAAGATTTCCCAGTGTTTGTTCTGTTTCACTTTAGAAAGCTCTGCAAAACACTAGCATCCTTATCTGAGGGGAAATCCTAGCTATATTAAAATGTTGGTTTTTTTTTTTTTTTGTTAATTTTACATGTGTTAAAATACAGCAGGGTGAGAGAGTAGAATC
The DNA here is from genome assembly GCA_013400135.1 of Rhinoptilus africanus. Taxonomy (NCBI): domain Eukaryota; kingdom Metazoa; phylum Chordata; class Aves; order Charadriiformes; family Glareolidae; genus Rhinoptilus; species Rhinoptilus africanus. The sequence continues at coordinate 73,712 of VXBO01014168.1, forward strand.
ACTGTCATTTCTGGATACTGTAATCACTTGCATACTAAATACCTTGTCACTGAAATGAATTCCTTTCAGAAGAAACATTCCAGGAGGGTGTGAAGGCAGGGGCCAAATAGCCTTCCCATCAAACCTTTTGCCAAGAGTAACAAACCTGACTGTAATACATCATGATTAAAGGCACTAAAGCACTCTATGTAAGCCTAAGAATTGCTACACAAATATTTAGGCTAGATGAAAGTGATTTAAGACACATTGTTTGATTCTGTATAATCCTATGAAACTTTCTTTGTAACTTTCAAGACACAGATAAGTGATTATTGGGTGAATTAAAATAAGCGGCCATGAAGACATACAGCCACAGCTGACAATCCAGTTACAGATATGATGGGACGCTCACCTGCTACGTACCACAATATGGTATCACTGAATCTTCTGCTGTTTATTGCAACATTTCTAACTTGGGCCTGAGAAAAATACACTTTGTTATACCTCTTGTTACCACAAAATAGCTCCACACTGTTAACTTTAAGTTGTGAAAGACCAGTCCTCTGGAATTAACAACATTACTTACATTTAAGGAGGGAGGAAAAAAAAAGTGAAAGCAAGGTTACAGAGAGGGGTGCTGTTTTCTCAGGTTTCATATTATATGGAAACACTGTTATTACTATCTGTTTATCTGCTTTGTACAAAATTATCTTCAATAACTTCTTTAATTTCTATTTTACTTGAAGTCCCATGGATATTTCCAAGACGATCATCTCTGTAAGGAGTAAGCCCTATACATTGCAGTCAAAATACGCAGCTGAATTAGCACAAGGTTTGCTGAGGGACATTATGCAAATGTGCATTTATTCCCTGTCTTGTTCTGATGACGATCATCCAGCAGTATGTAGCAGAAGCAAATGACATAGCTTTAAGTCCTAATATTTGCCTCAGTATTGCCTACCTGACACTTAGATTCCTTCAGAAATGTTTAGTTTAGGGACAATGATCCAGCTATTGAGTAAAGCAGTGAAGGAAAACCTCCCTGTCGTTAGGACTTTATAACAGCAGTTTATCATCTCTGCAATTATCCACTTATATACTTCTGAAATATCTTTTTATATCACTTTTTATGGGTAGTAGGTCTCCAAAATTAGGCCTTTCAAATTATTTACCCAGATCTCTGAATATCTGGCTCATGCATCTAAAAGGTGTATTCCCTAGTACCATCACAACTGGATTAAACACAAAGGAGATTACACTAGGGGAAAATACATCATATGAATTACACTTCAACTGATATATACACATGCAGTTGTTTATAAATAACACTTAGTGGTATTTTACAGTGGCCCAGATAAACGTCTTGTTAGGTTTTTAGTTTCCTTAACAGGATTCCTCTAAAAAACTGATCTAGATCACCTCTCCTCTCTCATGAGCCAACAGAGCTTCAGATGTAGAGGATACAAGGGAGCTCTTAATGGTATTTGAGACACTTGGTATATACTATTTGAGACACTTGGTAGGTTTAATGATTTTTTTTTTCATTTTTTCCTTTTATTTTTCTCTCTCTTTTTTTTTTCTTTTCCCATGCACTCTCTTATCCTATCCTTAAGTGACATTTTTTTGTAAAAACTCCAGACTCTCTTGTTCTTTCTGATTGCTCATGATTCCCAAACATTTTTCCTAGATGAACATTGATTAGGACAATATGGTCTGGATTTTCTGGAGTATATGGTAGGGATCAGATGATGGTTCAGTTACCATGCTCCCACCCAAACAGGCCATTTTCCTTTTTCTGGGCCAACTGCTTTGGGATTATTGATTCCTGGAGGAACGGGGGACAAACAGTGACCTAAAGATTGCAGAGAAAAAAGACAACCAAAAAAGAAGGCTTTAAAGGTCAAAGTAATGGGGTTCATTACTGTGTGATCTGGGAAAGCTCCTGTCTCAGTATGTTTACTGCATTTTCTGTGACTAAAAGCAATTGAAGGAAAAACAATGAGTGGGGAAAATCAATGCACGTCTGATGTTTTGAGCATTCTGTGTTCATGATGTTCTTGATCACTCTACTTTTAAAAAACTACAAGGTGAATTACATGCTTTTACTTACATAAATTGATGGGGGTCCACAGAAAAAAAAGAATTAATGTTAAAATGAATAAGCCAAAACAGTTCCGGTTGTGACAGATCTACCTTGTTAAGCCCATTTATTCTTGGACTTGCTTCTTGCCAAAGTGCTTGTCTAATCAGTCTTTAAATAGATTCACAAAGTGATTTAGGTTATTTTAAGTAATAAAAAAAAGTTTCTCTGAAGTAACTAATGTGTATAAATGCTTTCCTGACCTTTTCCCAGATATATCTGCTAATTTAAAAAACTCCCCAAAGTTTCCTTTATAGACCTTGATTATTTTATAACCTTCAAACATTACTATAACCACCACCTAGTCTTCCATGGGAGCTTCTCTTTTTTCATTCTTTTTTTTCTGTTTTTCTAGATGCAGGAATGATTTATCTGTTTTCCACTCTTGGATCACTAATGTTTCTGTGCATTTTTAAAAGGAGTCAAGGGAATATGCCCTGCAGATCTGACTTGAAAAGATTTACTAGATTAGGAAGCTGACTTTGCCACTATATATTGCAGAGTCCATCTAACTGTTCCTAGATGTCTGGATGTTAAAATAGCTACTCATTCCTTCCACTGTGACAAATCTCCACATCCTCATTGTTTTTTCTGAGAACCAAAATCTCGTAGTGCTAGTTAAAGTTTGCCTACCTCCATCTAGGTAGTCTTTAGTAAATGCTTTGTGGTATTTTTCCTCTCAAAAAACCTCCTATTTTTTTGGAAAAAAAAAACCCCAAACAACCAAAACCCCACAACTCTGAGACTTTTTTTAAACAGTGTATTTACCCTGTGGGTTCTTACTTCAGTGCAACTTTTTAATTTTATTTGTTTATTCTAGTTTTTGGCCCTGGAAAGACATGTAGTGCAAAGAATTGTTCATCTATTAGGGAAGATGTTTGTGTTTTAGCATGCAACTGAGAAAATAGCATAAGGAATTCCCTTTTCCTGACCATCTGTTTCATTTGCAATGTGCATTGCTTTCTCAGCTAATCGACCAGAAAAGAGCTAGGCTGGGTAAACAAGGAGAAAAGTGCATCTCAGCACAGTTACTGCTTTCCTTGCATGTAGTTTAGGAATAATTAGGCTGCAAAAGATCTTAGCAGAATCTACGTCCTTCATGTGCTTTCCTAATTTCTTCTTGACTTGTAAGAAATTTGTAAGAAACTTCTACTTTAGAAGATAATCTGAATAGAATTGAACACTGAAAGGGAGCAGCCCTGTTGCAGTTGAACCCTAGTATTTTTTCACTAGAACCTTTCTTCCTGGAGTGTGGGGTTTCATTTGTTTTCCTTTACATTTTCCCTCAAGCATGTAACTGAAACATTTCTTCACCTTCTTTGTGTTTGATGTATACTGGTCTCCTTTAAGCATTTTCATCTAAAATTCTGGATATTGATGCTACTGCAAGAAAGTGCATAAAATAGTGTAAAGCACATCTTTCTTCTGAAGTTACAGAAAGAATTTTGTCTGGAGCCTTATTTTTCTTTCTGACTTGCTGAAACAACTTGGAGAACTTCTGCAGGGACTGCATTGCATAATTCTCTCTGCTTGCCCAAACGCGTTTACAGATCAGGAAGACTACTGAAGAGGAGTGCTGTAGATTGTTGTCACTTACTTATCAAGTCCTGAGAAGGTTTTATTTTACTGTAGCATCATCTTGACTGTCTGGGCTATGTGCAGGGCTGATGATTGAATTATATTGTGCAAGCTATATGGAATAATAGTGAATATAAACGCTATGAAGCAAGTTAGAGAAAGTAACATGGACTTTTTTTCAGAACTTTTACCACTTTAAAATTTTGAATTCTTGCGAAATTTGTTGAAAAGCTCAAAAATTAAAAAAAGATAATTTCTTTAGTGAGTCACATATCTTTACCTCCCCTCACAATTTTTCATACATGAATGTAAAGAATATATTCCAGTAATGAATTAGAATTTGAGGAGAAGGAAGTAAAAAAAACCTCTTTAAAATAAATTGTTTAGCTCTACATAGTTTGAAGCTTCTAAAAAGGAATTTTAAATTAGGAGTCTGCTGCCTTTCTATGAAATTCTGTTTTTTTCCTCTTATTTTCATGAGTGTAAGAAATAAGTGCCTTGGCATTTCACTTCAAGACTGAGGCAGGAGGGGGGAGGTTTGGGATGACCCTACTATTGCACCTATGGGCATGGAGAAGGTGATCTACTTCTCTTTGAATATGGGAACCCATGTATCCTCCCACTTGCAACCTGAAAAATCAGAACTGAATTCTGCCCTTTTTAAATTTTCACAACATTGTATAGCTCTCTTCTAGCTCTTAATAAAAAGGAACAAGTGTGTTTGACCAACCACTGCAGGCCAACAGACATTGACCAGTAGCAGTTTAGGAAAAAATGAATTCAAAACACTTTCTCATAATGCTTTCATAACCTTAACAAAAAGCCTTATATAGTCTGGTCTAGAGTAAAACTGAATTAATCAGTTTTCTAAACAAGATTTCTATGTCCCTGGAGAAGCTGATAACATGCCTGCAACACTTAACTTCCAGTAAAATCGGTAAAGTAAGATCTCTGTGTTTTTTCCACATTTAAATGACTCTTTTTCCCCTCCAGAGTAATTGTTTTATAGAATCTTAGAATAGAATAATAGAATGGTTTGGGTTGGAAAGGACCTTAAAGATCACCTAGTTCCAACCTCCTTGCCTTGGGCAGGGACTCCTTCCACTAGATCAGGTTGCTCAAAACCTCATCCAACCTGGCCTTGGACAATTCCAGGGATGGGGCATCCACATCTCCTCTGGGCAGTATATTCCAGTGTCTTACCACCCTCAGAGTAAAGAATTACTTCCTCATATCTAATCTAAATTTACCTTCGTTCCATTTAAAGTCATTACCCCTCTTCCTGTCACTACATTCCCCACTCAAGAGTCCGTCCCCATCTTTCCTGTAGGCACCCTTTAAATACTGGAAGGCTGCTAGAAGGTCTCCCAGGAGACTTCTGCAGGCTAAACAACCCCAACATTCTGAGTGTGTCTTCACAGGAGAGGTACTCCAGCCCTCTGATCATCTTTGTGGCCCTCCTCTGGATTCTGTCCAACAGGTCATGTCCTTCTTATGTCAGGGACCTCAGAGCTCGACACAGTACTCCACGGAGGTCTCACCAGAGCAGAGTAGAAGGGGAGAATCGCCTCCCTTGGCCTACTGACCATGCTTCTTTTGATGGAGCCCAAGACATTGTTGGCTTTCTAGGCTTCAAGTGCACATTGCCAACTCATATTCAGCATTTCATCCACCAATACCCGCAATTCCTTCTCCTCAGGGCTGCTCTCAATCTACTCATTGCTCAGCCTGTATCCATTTTTGGGGTTGCCCTGACCCAGATGCAGGACCTTACACTTGGCCTTGTTGAATTCTCATGAGGTTTGCATGGGCCTACCTCTCAAGTTTGTCAAGGTCCCGCTGGATGGCATCCCTTCCCCCCAGAGTTTCAAGCACACCACACAGCTTGGTGTCATCTGCAAAGTTGCTGAAGGTGCATTTAATTCCTCTGTCCATATTGTTGACAAAGATGTTAAGTAATACTTGTTCAAATACAGACCCCTGAGGGACACCAGTCATCATTGGTCTCCAGCTGGAAATTGAGCGTTTGACAACAACTTTTTGAGTGAGACCATCCAGCCATTTTCTAATCCACCAAGTGGTCCATCCAGCAAATCCATGTCTCTCCAATTTAGAGACAAGAATGTTTTGCGGAACAGTGTCAAATGTTTTGCATAAGTCCATGTAGATAATGTCAATCACTCTTCCCTTATCCACCAATCCTTTAATCCTGTTGTAGAAGGCCACCAAAGTTGTCAGAAACTATTTGACCGTAGTGAAGCCATATTTGTTGTCTCCCATCACCTCCTTGTATTCCATGTGCCTTAGCACAGTTTCCAGGAGGATCATGATTTTGCTAGGCACAGAGGTGAGACTGACTGGCCTGTAGTTTTTCAGGCCTTTCTTTTTTCCCTTTTTAAAAAGGAGAGTTATGTTTCCCCTTTTCCAGTCACTGGTAACTTCACCAGTCTGACATGACTTTTATCTGATGAGTGTTATTGTATGTATGACCTGACAGACAACTGTCTTTCTGAAAAGACACAGAAAACTTCTTAGTGGAAAGATTGGCAATTGTACTAATTATAGTATTTAACATAGTTCTTGGATCAAACTATTGTCAGCACAAAGCATTCATGTCAGCATCTAATGTCCCTATTAGCTCTGTTAGGTAAGTAAATTAGCACTAACCCTATTTTAAAAAGTGGAGAGTGAAGGAAGAATGGGAAGTTGATTGATTTCGTAAGGATGCACTAGCCAGCTATGGGGCAAAGAGAACGTCCAGAAAGCTAGACCTGTACATTGCATTTAGCTCAGTCCCACCATTCTGAAAAAGCAAGGGTGCTTTTTGTCTTAATTGTTCTTTGTCAGCCATCTTTATTTTATGCTAAAAATATGTTTAAGGATGTCAATCTTCTGAATGCTTTTGCTGAGATAGTTGTATATCACAAATTTAGCTAGGAGTTCCTGTGTGGTGCATAGGTTGGTTTTCAGGGAGTGCTGCCAGGCTCTTGCTCTTCTGTTTCTCCCCATTTAGCACGTTTATCACGGAACCACGGAATTTCAGAATTGAAGGGACCTCTAGAGATCATCTAGTCCAACTCCCTTGCTAAAGCAGGATTGCCTACAGCACATTACTCAGGACTGCATCCAGATGGGTCTTGAAAGTCTCCAGAGAAGGGGACTCCACAACCTCCCTGGGCAGCCTGTTCCAGGGCTCTGCCACCCTCACCTTAAAGAAGTTTTTTCTCATATTCGATCGAAACTTCCTATTTCCAGCTTGTGCCCGTTACCTGTCATTCTGTTACTGGGAACCACTGGAAAGAGCCTGTCTCCATCCTCCTT
>VXBO01014168.1:80913-116705 GCA_013400135.1 Rhinoptilus africanus
CTGCTCCATTAATCACAACCCTCTGAGTCCTGTCACACAGCCAGCTCTCAATCCACCTCACTGTCACCTCGTCTAGTCCATACTTCCTCAGTTTCCTAAGGAGGATGTTACGAGAGACAGTGTCAAAAGCCTTGCTGAAGTCAAGGTAGATGACATCTGCTGCTCTGCCCTTATCCAGCCAACCAGTTATAACATCAAAGAAGGCTATGAGGTTGGTCAAGCTCCTTACAGTGTAGAAAAATATAGTTTCAATCCTTGTGGCAGTGAAAAAATTGTACACAAAAGAACTGGATTATGTGGGAATCTCAGAAAATATGGTTTCTTCCTTGGAAACACTGTACAAAACTGAGTTTTGATTCTGAGCCTCTACCAAAGAAAATTCTCTCTTTATCAATTAATCCTGGTAATTAACACTCTGAGTCTGTCACCTGTCAGTGTACTATTAAATGACTAAATGAGTAATTGAGATTGCCATATACGATATTTTGACTGTAAATAATAATAAAATGTCCCTGATGATTTAATCTTAAGAAATAACTGAATTATGAGTACTGTTGAGAACTGAATATAGTAAAACACTAACAAAAATGGCAAAATAATAGTACAATTATTTTTAGCATTAGTTAGGTAAAGGCTCTTTAATTTAGCACCTTCTGTTAGTGAAATTACAGTTGAATTTCTACTTGATGAAGCCTAGGAAAAATTGCCTCTTTTCTTTGATGTTTATTCTATATGTAGTCTATGAGAGGGGAAAAAACATTAACATTAATCTGTCAGAAGAAGGGAGGCACAGAAAATAGGCAAGGTTTTATGTTGAGAATATTTTAATTGGCATATATTTTTATCAGTTCTTACACTTCCAAGATGAATCTCATGATGAAGATTGCTAAAAAACATTTCATAATTATTCAGGTGATTTATGGGCTTCCTTCTTTTCCTTGAGGAATGATTGTGCCTCTCAGAGGGAATGGGAAATTCAATTGGACATTTGTATCTATGGATATGATAGTTACTAAACCAAGGCAAATAGCCTTTATAAATTGTGTGTTAAGATCCATGAAGTTATTCCATTGAATTTTTCCCCAAAAGCTTGATGTTATTATACTAAAGACTCATCCAGTGCAGGATTCCCAAAGCTTGCAGTATGAGTACTCCCTTGACCTCGAGTAGGCCAAAGCTTCTTTCTGTCAGAAGTGCATTTTTTAAAACATCGCTCCCAGAAATAGGTGGGGGCAGAGGTTCAAATGTCATTCTTAAGCATCCACTTGCCAAAAGAAACCTGTTCTTTTAGATATTCTTATGTTCTTTACTGAGTCATTTTCAACCGTCACAGCTGATGAAGCTCCTGCTGTTTCTCTGAGATAGTTGTTGCCTTAGGGAAGTGATTTCAAATGGCACGGGAATAATTAATCCTTATAAACAGATGGAGAACAAGTGTGAAAAAGGTAAACAGGAAGGTGAAAATATTATACTGAAAAGATTACACAGAGGTTTTGGACAATGGTGAAAAAAAGGACAAGGCAAAGCTGGAAGAAAACTGGTGTTGCTAGTGTTGCATAGCTAAAGATGTGAGATCAGACATTACAGACAGGAATTTACAGTAATAAGAGCATCAAATTTGACAGAAAATTGTGGTCTCCTTAACTACCAAACTGAGCAGGCAGTAAGCCTCACCGGAGAAAGCTCAGGTGCCGAGTGATCACAGTTGCAATAGTTTACCTTGATCTTCTCAGTTGTCTGATGTTTAAACTGTTCATAATCTCATTCTTACTGTAAATTCTAGCTAATGTTAACCTCATTAAAATTGAGGGACCATGACAGGATGGAGTAAATGACTTGTTTGAGGCCTGTGGGAAGTATTTAATTGAGGAATAGGTTTTTGCTCCACTACTCTAAATCTTAGCGGCAGTTCAGCTAGATGTGTTACCTAGAGATGTCATCAGTGATGAAACATGAGCCACAGGGTGATGGGAGAAGTCTGGAACAAGATATCTACATCTTACATGAGGCCATATATATATGTATAGTGCAACGCTTTGTAGACATGTGGCCAGCTCTTAATAAGCTATGCTGGGTATCAGAAACAATATAACTGCATTTACATATCTAGTATTCTCTCATGTCCTGAGCTGGCTTGTTCAGAGGTAGATCAAGTTTCTCTATGCCATACGCCAGTATGCCAAAAAAATAAATGCTTTAAGACAAATCAAATTATGATAGCCAGTTTTTTCATCCACGGAAAAATAAGACGGAAAAAAAAAGGAAAAATCAAAGATATATAAGGAGAAAGAATTAAAAAAGGAATACAATGGTTTGTCATCTGACAAATGATAACTTGTACCATAAATGGAGATAAAAATGCTGGTTGCCAAAGATGAAGAGAAAAAGAGTGGGGAACTGACAGAAGAGTCTTGGGGAACACCCACAGAGTGAAGACAAAAGGAAGACAAGTACCATCGCAGAACAGTTTGAAAAGTCAAAAGTGAGATGCAAAACACAGGAGTGACTTGTGTTAGATATACTAACAGTTCTCATTAAAGCAGTAGTAAAGAGCTGTCAGCAAGGTGGAAAATGGCTGAATGGCCCTCACAGGTGGTCTGAAGTAAGCCATTAAAAATGAGAAGACCTTGTCTTTGGCCAAAAGAGAGGTCATGCTGGAAAAGTGTAGTGCAATATGATAGACATGCATAAGATACTGGGCAAAATGATAGATACCTATCTCAAGACCTTGAGAAATGTGGGAAGCAGGAAAGATGACAGTAATTTAACAGAACAAAGGTTGAAATTACGTGGCATTTCCTAACTAACGTGGGAATCATCTTTCTTTGATGACCTCAGGAGACATAAGAATATTGAGAGGTGAGAAGTAGTTGTAGAAAGAAGGAAAAAAGAAACTTGAAGTAAAGCCCATCAAACAAAAAAGGTCTTATCAGACCAGATGAATAAAATAAGGGGGGAAATAATAAGAATGGAGAGTCAAAGACCTTTGGTTTTGCACTTAGAGAAAGAAATAAAAAGGATACACATATTTCACACTTTTACATGAATCCATTGCTGCTATTCGAGGAATAAGTACTGCTTTGAATGAATGCTGATGGTAGAAATTGCACCTCAGTCAGATAAGAGAAGAAACTGTGGCGGTTATAGGTGTGTATGAGCAATCTATGGTATTTTCTTAGTTGTGGATGCCACAGGACATGCTTCGCATCATCAGGCTCCTGTACTTACTTAATCTGATCCCGTTGCCTCAGAGCCAAACGACAGGCTTCAGTAAGAGCTCGCATATTTTTTTCATTACTTTCAGTGGTTTCTCTTCTCATTTGTGCCACCCAGTGCAGTGTATGTAATTTTGAAGTTTTTACTTCTTGTGACAGAGGCTTCTATGGAGCAAATTCTTAAAAAACATGTTTCTCAAATTGATGTTCCCAGAACTGCAAACAATAATCAATGCCTATAGTCATGCAGAGAGGACTTGTCCCAGAGCACACTGTCTTCTGTATATAGTCCCGGGTGACTTGTAATTCTTGCTTTTTTTCTTCCACACTCTGTTGCCTTCAAATATGGGAAAGAAAGCGTGATCTGTTGTGTTGGAAGTTGAGATATAATGGACTAGTTCTTGTTTTCCTCTGAAATTGCTTTATGCAAGATTCCCTGCAGTATAAAGACCCATATTTCTGGTCTAATCAACTCCTTAGGAACAGAGTGGAGGAAATTCTGGATTCTGCTGAAGGGGTCTCTAAGGTGCCCCTCTTCAAGAGCCAGTGGAGTGACTGCTGGCACCCCCCCCTCTAAAGGAACTAGTGCATGTACTGCAGTACTACAGCTGCTTTTACCTTCAGAAATGGTCTTTTGGGGATAACTCAGAGCTGAGCAAAACTGTGTGGTACATCAGAGCTCAAGTTTGATCCTAACTGACTGTTTTCTCACAATAAAACCCTATATGTGGGACTGTGGAACCCTAAACTGAGGTTGTAACACTGGGAGGTCTGTAGTAGTGAATCCTTATTCACAACAATATCCAGTTTGAAAAGGACCAAGCTGTGGCTGAGAAATCTTAGCTAAGGGAGAAACTGCATTTCTCGACAGACCCGAGGTCCTGCTTACTTCTTTTCAGCTAAGAGTGGAGCTCACTGCTCTCCTCTTTCACCCCCGTCATGGGAAACTGTAGGCTTCAGCTGAAGCAAGGAAGGGATGTTCTTCATTAATACCTCCCAGGAACAGGCTAGAAAAGGACCATGTGTGCATCTGGGCTCAGAGTTCACTTTTTTTTTTTTCTGGAGTGCTCTTCAAGCTCCAGTAAGGCTCTGATTTCAGCTTTGAAGAAACAGACGATAGCCCCACTGCTGGGCTCAGGCCACCTCCTCCGGAGGCAGAAGCAGCTGCTCCAGTCTCTGCTGGACACTGTTATCTTAAGTATGTTGTCAGTGATAACAGGTGTCACAGAAGGCAAAGCCCAGACCTCAAACTAACATTTTCTGTAAGGTTTAAAGCTATGTTTACAGTATAGTGCTAGGCAGACTGAAGAACAAAAAGCTACTGACACCAAGCAAACATAATAGTAGCCATCTTGTTCTTGCTGTAGTGAAGAGATGATTGAGAATTTGGTCCTCAATGAGTTCTGAGTTCTTTCTACTCTTACCTGTCTTCATTGATGGTCAGTTCACTCATTATCTTAATGGTGTCTTAAACAATGTATACTTCTATATCTGTTACCATTAGCCAAGTAGGTACTTCTGTCCTCAAGTATACAGTTTCTTTGAGCTAGACAGGGTTTCTAAAATTGCTTTTATTTTATTTCCTGTTTAGATATCTGTTCTCAGGCACTTTGCATCATGTTTTAGTCCATGAAAAACTGTAGATTATCATCTGTGAATTTAGGTTGTTTCTTATGACTATCTTCATAAAATGACATATAGAAGTGCTGGTAACAAATGTTATGACACTTTGCAGGAATTTTTCATGTGCAACTAAGAGTATGATTTATTAGTGCTTTAAAACATAGGTGAGCCTTCTAGAGGTTTTACAGGTCATGTAACAAATAACATACTATCGTTAGATGGAGTTATTTTTTCAGTAATATATTACAAAAACCAGAAAATTCTTTATGCCCTTACAAGTAAATTCTATTTTTCAAGGCATATATTTTTGTTCTACTTGTACTACAATTTTATCAAGAGGTGTATTCTGGCAGTATTTATTCTTAAAGGCATGTTAGCTATTATTTGTAGTGTCATATTCCTTGCAATTGTATTATATGTGTTTATAAGGTCTTTTTTTTTATTACTTCCACTACTGCTAAGCATTTGATTCTGCACTTGAAGGATGCTAATTGCCTGCATAGTTGGTTTTCTTATTTGTCATTTTAGTCATTAAAAAAAAAAGTACTAAATTCTTTTTCCATTTCTTTAAACAATGTCTGGTTTTATTTTATTTTAATTGTTAATAAATTAGTTTTAATTCAATTATTCTGGCCCAGTGAATAATGGCATGTAACACGGAGGGAATTTTGGCCCGCATTATACCCTTGGGCTAAAGTTAATAGGGCCACATTAGGTTTTTATCAGACAAAATTTAGCTATTAATTGTCACAGTATTTACAAGTTCTTTCCTAAATACTTTTAATCCAGAACACTTAAAATCTTACTCTTTCCACTGTATGTGCACCTAATCTCTCACATCTAATTCTTAGCACTATGTCTGCTTTTTTTCTTCAATATAACCTGAGAATGATATAGAAGATTTATTTGAAGAGGGATCAAAGGTTATTTTCAGATGGAGCAAATAACTTCAGTTGTTAGATCTCTAACATAAGAAAATTATAATCCATCCACCCAGGTGAGCTGTAGCATGTCAGTCTTTCTCTATAACCACCTTGGAGCACAGTGAGAATGGTAATTAAATTATCATTCTGCTGAATTAAACTGAGATTGGTCAAAGTTGAGTTAGCTCAGCTGGGTCCCATGAGCTTGTAGAAAACCAAGAGTTTGCAGTTTGGGCAGCAAAGATGCCTGGGTGGAAGAGCTTGTGCTCTTGTGCAATAAAAGCTCATAAATTCAGTAAGACAAATCAGTGAGCAAGACTGACACTTTCTGAACAGTGATTATAGCAGTCATTCCCATTTCATGCTTTTTGCTTTTGCTGCTCATTTAAAGTCAGGACTTACATGTTTCATTTTTATAACTGATGGTATAAGGAAGTACCTATTACTTTTTGAAGGCTGTTCCCAGAAAGAACTTAGTTGGTATTTTCTATGATAAAACCTCTGTCAGAGATTTAATGAAACGTGACTAATTTAGTCAATTATTGATTGGAAAAGTAAACAATTAGAACGGAATTTCTAAGTATCTTATTAAATAATCATATTTGTTCATAGAGTGGTTATCCTTTATAGGGAAACACATTTCATCTACTCTTCCTATTTATTTATATAGCTTTTTTTTTTTAATCTTTAAGATATTTATCCTCAGATTACTTCAGTAACATAAGGAAGCATACTTATGTTCTTAACCCTTCTTCTTTTTAAATATATGAAGAAATGAAGACAGATTCAATAAGCCATTTAATTGCTGAAAGATGCAGACAGATGTCTGATAAATTTTACAGTCATTTATATGAGATAGGAACTTAACACAATTAGCTGTTTTCATGGCTTCCAGTAGCAGTCACAAAGAAAGCATCTAAGCATCTGTGTTCTATCTGAATCCCAAAATGTGATAATGTAAATCTCACTTTGCTGACAGAAATATCCTGTTTGTATTTCAGGGTTTGGTCTTCATATTCTCTGTAAGAAAGAAGTTGTTTTTCTGGGTTTGTGCAGTGGTCTGACAGGGACCAAAGGGAGCTGCTCCTTACCTAGTTCATGCCTAAGTCTGATTTGGATTTAGAAATGGTGCTCCTCTGAAAATGTCACTTGAGGTACACAGCCAGAAAGCATTCTCCTGGACAAGATGCAGGTGCTTCCCTCTCCTCCCTCCCCTCCTGTTTTCAGAACAATAGAGGAGGAAGTAGAGTTCATAGCTTTTTTTAAAAAAAACTTGCAAGTTAAAGGACGTGAGAGACCCAGGTTCAGTTCTCGCTGTAACCGTCACACTTGCCTGGGGAGCATACTGCATGCTAAGACCTCAGCCTGGCTAGGTGAGAGTGCTTTGCAGGGCTGCAGCTTTGCTTGGGAAAAAAGTGAAGGTTCATCAGGCTTCAGAGGGTAAGTGATCACAAGCAGAAAGGGAGTATACGTTGTCTCAAGCTCTGGCCCAGACCCTGTAGCTGTGTCCCACAATGGTTAGCTATCAACAGGAAGCATGACTACTACCCATGCTCACCTAGCTGCATTTTTTTGGGCGAACCTATATGGCTTTTGAGACAGAAACTAGGAGCACTGATCTTTAGCAAAGCTCTATAGATCTCACACACTTAAGATACGTTTGCAGAGCCAGGTTCAGGAAAGGACCGGAATTAACACATGCTCATGCAATGTATTTGGCTCTGCCACATGGTTAGCTCTAGTTTCTCACTCACAGATGAGGTTAATGTCATTCCTAGTCTAAAATACTTTTCCCTTGTTTTTCATGTAGAATCTGTGTCTCATTCAGAAATCCAGAATGGCTAGGGCAGAACCAGGCTGCAAAAAGGCAGAGCCCAACTGTTTAAGATACCTGTTTTCATCTCAGCCACTACGGAGTAGCCTGTGTGGCCTATGGCTGCCACTCTATAAGGGTACAGATGGCTGGGAAGGCTTGTGTGACACACATTTGCCAGCCCATATGGGTACCTGGGAGGCTTTAGGCAGTGCCAAAAAGCACTGTGTGCCTGTGAATGGGCAAGCTAAATCTCTCCCATAAACACCCCTGCAAATCTGTCTTCTCTATGTCTTTGAACAGGTGTTTATAGAAAGTCCTCTGCAGAACAAAAAGGTTATTCTCCTGCTTTTTTACAAATTCCTGTTTCTTAGCCATTGAGTTATAGTTTTTCACTTAAGAAAGAGAGGTGAAGGTGGTTGCTTCTCCTCAGATGGTGAGCTCTGACCCTTGCAAAGACCTCCAGCTGCACAAGGACACAGGCGAGTCAGTGGGAATAAAGTAGCAGTGCCCAGCTGAGCTGAACTTAGGCCTATGTTCATTTCTTGAGTGTGTTCTCAAGTGTCTGATGGCTTGAGTGAGACTCAGGCATGTGCTGTATTCCACGGCAGATCTGCATAATTTACCCCCAAAAGAAATAATCTGTACAAACTTTTCTGCTTTGAAAAAGCCTTTAGCTAAACTTAGATACTTCAGTAAATTGACGAGGTATTATCAATTTAAAATGGGGTTTGGAAAGCATCTTGGAGTTAAAGAATAGTGCACAGGAAAGAACCAGGAGAAAAATCTGACCAGTGATGTTTCAAACAATGGGAAGCTCTCCCACAATCAGTCAAATGAAGAATGCAAAGGGCATCAGTGCAGCATACCAAAGCACATAACCTTTGACTTGTGAATGTTACACATCCAAGAGACTTCTCACTTTCTTAAAAAAATATTGGTATTAATTCCACGGTTTGACCTTTCTAAGTATTTTTTTTTTTAATATAATGAGGTTAGAAGTTTTTAAACAAAGGCTGTCACTTCTCAAACCTTCACCATAGAGTTAGACCAAGTGAAAGGCATTTAGTTTAGCTTTCCCATTTTTAAGTCCTCGTGGTGCCGGCCTCTGCTACGGAATGAAGGTTGCTGGAGACCAACTCCTTCATTCCCCGCACTGTAGGGAGCTGAAGGTTTGTAACAGTTTTTCTTATGCCCCTGCCTACCATCTCCCCCCCTTCCACCCTGGTCCATCTGATCATAGTGGAGAACTGTGTGAAGTTTTAGAAGAAACAAGCAAGTTAATTCTATAGAACCTGCATTCCTTTCCTTCCTAAATGGTAAAATTGGTATCTGCTCTCCACTCAGTTTCTTAAACTTTTGGATTTGCTGGAAAATTTCATTGTAGCTCTTTACTTCATGCAAGGGGTATTTTCGTCTGGTTTTATATTGGAAATCTTTTTCCACAATGGTTGTAATAGTTCGGGGGGGAACATTATTCCCATATCAAAAATTTCGAAGGAATCTCAGTCTTTTATATTTTTATGATTCTTTTGTTAAAAGACAGTCTAGGTTCAAAACATGCCATTATGTGTATAATTTTTCTGAGTCTGAGTAAAGAGATTCCATGCTCCCTTGGGAGCTGGACTCTTAGCTTGCTTCAGTCCTTCCTGCTTTGAGAGTGGGGCAGCTGGGAAAGAACTGTTATAGAAATTTTGCAGGGTTGAAAATTCTGGATTTAGTACAGAATCCAAAAGCGTTTTTCTTTCCCCTTGATCCTGCATCTCCTCTGATTACAGAAAAGCTGATATCAGGACAGAGAGAAGGAAGAACAGCTGAATATAACCATCGTTTGAATGTTTTATAGATCTGGACTGAGTGTAGTTATGTGTCGTTCCTTGCTCAGCTGTTAACTTGAAGAGAGTTGGTGATCAGATAACATGGATCAGAACTGGACTGAGAATATTCACAATGACCTCAAGGATTTCATGTGAAAAAGGATATCATGTTATCTATTATTCTGTTTCTTGTACTTCCTTTAATGCATTTTATTGCAACTATACTGCCATTATAAGGATGAATAAATATCCTTTACTGAACCCAGTGCTTCTGGTTTTCTGCTGTTTTTATTTTTTCTCCTTCCCTCCTGCCATGTTAACAAATTAGCTACCCTGCTGGGAATGGATGGAAGTAGTTTAATTTATAGGTCTGAATAGCACATAAATTTCTTAGAGGAAAGAATAATATTTTAAGATACAAGCCTAGAAAAAGAAAATGATATCTATCTCAGGAATGTTTTTGACCTTTCAGTACTTAAAGGGGGTTTATAAGAAAGATGGGCCCTGGCCTGTTGCAATAGGAGAAGGGGTAATGGCTTTAAATTAAAAGAGTTAGAGTTAGACTAGATACAAGGAAGAAATTTTTACAATGAGGGTGGTGAGACACTCAGCAGATTGGCCAGAGAGGTGGTAGATGCCCCAGGTGGTAGATGCCCCATCCCCGGAAACATTCAAGGCCAGGTTGGAAAGGGCTGAGCAGTCTGATCTAGTTGAAGATGTCCCTGCTCATTGCAGGGGAGTTGGACTAGTTGACCTTTAAGTGTCCCTTCCAACTCAAACTGTTATGTGATTCTATGATAGGAAGACAACCTCTTTTAGTCACAGCATATCTATTTCTTTGTAACATCCTCACTAGATATCTTTATATTTGGAAGTCTGTCTTCATTTGTTAATTGGATTTTACAAGCTCCAAGTTCCCTTTTTTTGTAGTATCCTGCATTCAGTGTACTGATGTTCAGTGTGTCACCTGCGTCTGTTTTCCTTGCTTCATCTAGGAAATCTTTCTAATTAAGTTCTTATGCCAAGACAAGCCGGGCGCTGCAAAGTGATGTGCTTTAAACACTATAAACGATAATTTTCCTGATGTAATTCCAAGAATTTATTGTTTTCCTGTTCAGATTGTTTCTCTCTCCACTGTACTGTAGGCATCTAGGCCTGCAAAACAGAAGTCATTTCTGAAGGCTCCAATTATGTGAACAGCCAAGGCATATAGTCATGCTATATGAATCCATAAAGGACTCAGTCCTACAGTAGCACTGGCAGTAAGTATGACAGGGGTGAAAAAGGAGCAAATATTTTTGTAGATGGTAATAAGTTTTTGAGTGGTATTGATAATTAAGGTGAGGTTTAGCATAGAGGCGTTAAACAACCAGTTGGAAGTAAAAATTTAGTATATAGCTTCTGGAAACTCCATTCACTTTACTCTGTCAGTAGAGAAACAAATGCTGAAAGAGCATATGAGAAACAGGAAATGAAACCTGGCTGTAATACATAATTACTGGAAAACGTAAAGGCTAACTTATCTTTATGCACAGGTTTTATTTTTCTCTTTGACTAGCAAAGAACCCCAATGCTTGCTTAGAGTCTGTTTAGAAAGGTTTATCTTCCATAAGGGAGCAGAACAAAGAGATTCACACAAGTTTGTTTCTTCAGGTAATTTGAAGACCTTTCTTATATTAAATTTCCAAAAATTGGAAAACATTATTCGTAAAGGTTTAGTAGCCTTATGGGAGATGAAAGCTTGAGAAACAAACCTGGTACTCCTAAACTAGAATCATAGAATCATAGAATGGTTTGGCTTGGAAGGGATCTTAAAAATCATCTAGTTCCAACCCTGCTGCCATGGGCAGGGACACCTCCCACTAGATCAGGTTAAAATTAATGGAATTGGGAAGAACCAAGCACCTTGTCAGAGATGGATGAAAACTTGTCCTGCCAGGCTGGCTTGTTCCCTGGGATGGCTGAAGCAGCTCCAGTCACAGGAGGTAAGAAGTCCCTGCACTTCAGTGTATTTTTTTGATCTGAGGCAATTTTCCCTGTTGTGTTGCTGCTTTGAAATCCCATGGTATATTTGATTCTGACGTGACTGCTGAGCTTTGGCATTGGAAGGTACTGTTCTATGGAGGTGACCTCAGTGGTGGTAGTGCTCGCCAGTAGCTTCCTTAGATGTAACTGCCAATTTACAGACTTTTATTTCAAAATAGCTAATACCCTGTAAACATGCATACTGTATCATGGTAACTTGTTAGAGCAGCACATCCTGACTTCCTGAACATTTGTCCGTGATATTCTGATGACATGTTTTTGTATTTCACTTCCTCTGTCAAAAGTTGGATGTAGCATATGGATGTTACCATTATTATGGTAGTATTGGTTGCATTTTGCTTTTAAAGTGCCTGCGCACCAATAGCAGGTGAAATGGTTTTTTTGGTGCTCTTTACTGCCCATTGGGAAGCTGCATCTTGCACATTTATCATGTAGAGCAAGTGCTCCAGCATCACAACAGGTCTCTCTATGCTTTATGTCTAAAGATAGAGCAAGACAGAACTAAAAAATGTTGGGGTATTTTTGCACTACCCTAGTGACTTTATTGATGTACTCTCCTGACAGTGAAAACATTCTTCTGAGGCTCCAGCTAAGCTGGAAAATTCAAGAAACTGATGTCTCCTGTATAGTGTGTGGATATATATATAAAGATGGAGGAAATATGAACTTGCTTGTGAAGTCTAATCTACGTGTCCTTAGCTCCTCATACATTTATTGTTTATTTGCTTAAATCTTCCTTAGTCATCTAGAAACCTAATGTGAATACATAATATATGTATTGAATATATGTATGGAAAAAAATGCAAAGTGATTTTTCCCAGCAGAGGTTTTATCTAGTTGTACTGTAGATTTGTAAACTGCAGAAATTCATGATTTAATATGACCAAACACACACACAACCTATTTGTTTGCAGTCTTGTTTAGAGGGAGCCTAAGATGCAGTTGTAAACAGCTGTCAAGTCTGTGAATTTCTTTTCCGTGAAATGATGCCAAGGCTTTTTCAACAATGTAGGAGCTTCTGAAATGTTCAAGTAGCATGCTATTCTTTAATATAATCCTTTAATGGAAGCTCCCATATAAAAGACTATAATACTGATATCAGTGTATTATGATAGCTTCTTATCACGAAACAACACGACGCTGCTAAAAAATGTCTGGATGCTTCAGTGTTTTAACCTCTTGAGGTCTTGCTTTTCCATTAAAGTTGTTAAGCAACTTAGACAGCAATTTAGTCTTTTGTGTGTATTTTGTGTGTAAAAACATCACACTATAACGTCCTAGTCACAGGTCTGATTTTACCTGATCCAGATTCTTTCCAAAACTAGTAATCTGCATATTTGGTTATGTACTCATTTGTTTTATTACTAGGGGACAAAGACAAATAGAGCTCTTCTAGTATCACCTGGCAATCTGGTTTGTAGTTTTCCTCAGGTTTTGGGCATGGTTTTTTGTTTTGTTTTGGTTTGGTTTGGTTTTTTTTTAACTATAGATAATTGACATTACTACCTTTTCATTCTTTGGTGAAATGTTTAGTGAAAATAAAAAAAAATTAAAAGATTTGTATTTTTTCTTTCTTTAGTCTCTTGTTACATTGTCTTTAACTATACATAGGCCTGGGGATCACTTTGCATCTAGTTACACTTGTAAGTTCCCATGTAGTTACTGCTCCAAAATCCATGAGTTATGACCATCAGCTATAAAAAGATTGCACATGCCACTTTTTTGTTTCTAGCTGTCACTGTGATGCTGTAGCTCTGCTTCTCAGAAGTGATAGTCTTATTTCTTCTGTACTTTAATTAGGTTTTTTTGATGCTGCAACTTGCTGATATCCTAGTGCAGTGGATGAGCAGTTCCCGTGAAAGATAGCTAAGAAAGGCAAAATATTGCTTCTGCTTTACGTTTACTTTACAATGGTCCAAGACATCATTGGAAAATTTCTAGAGTTGTTGGAGAAGAAAAACATTCATTTCCAGCTATTGGCATCTGAGTTAAAATTCTTTTTATCTGAGTTAAAATAATAAGGCTTTAATGAACTATTGCAGAATTTTTAGAAGTATCTAAACAGATTTCCCTACATCAGATAAAATTTTCTGCCTGTCTTGCACGCAAGAAATAATCTGTACTTATATGAACTTTGAGATTCAGTTCAGCTGTACATGTGCTGTGGTGTGTTAAGCTGCACACTTCAGCTGGTAATTCAGATAGACTCCATTTACAAGCTTTCTGCACTTAAAACACTTCCTTTAATAGTTTATGTTTTAGGGTGCTTCTAAATATCTAGTATCATATAATTTTGTTGATACCTTGCCTTCATCTTTAAAAGTACAAACTTGTGCATATGCTTTGATACACTTGATCCAAAATGGGCATTTACTAATAAGTGCTTTGGGGGAAAAAACAAGGCATCACCTTTAGTCTCTATGAAGTTGCTTTGTGTTCATGTTTATACAGATAAATTATGAACTTCCTTGCTCCAGTTGAAATTTAGAGTGGTTTTGGTGAAATACAGGATTTTAAGTCCCAGAAAAGATGTTTTGAGTACTGAATTACTTGCTGAATGAAGTAATCTATTTGTTGTGAGAAAACAAACATAAATGAGTGAATAAATACCTTGATTTATAATTGTCTCTTCTTCTAAGATCAGACTTGTTTGTGTGCTGGGTCATCCTAAAATCTGTGGGTAATTTGGTGTGCTGTAATCCGAGTACCAAAGTTACCCCAACTGTTTCTTACAACACATGCTGGTGTCACTGACCGCTTTTCTATTGAGTCTAATAACTTGCCTTTTGAGATGTTTGTATCTGTGAAAACGCTGCTTTTCATCACTTCTGGAAACAGTGAGAATTAAGCCTATTTGCAGATATGAGTACAGAAGTAGAACAACTAGTGACACACTGCCCACAGACCCAAGGACGCAGAGGATGTCTTTGTTGGAGCAAGGGTTAGAAGATTTGTTTATTTTGCCTGAAGATAGTGCTTGAGCAAGGGAATCATGACCCTCTTGATCATTTTCTGTGGAGCACTTGTAAGCACTCAAACACATCCATCATCAGTGTATTTTCTAGACAAATAGTACTGAAGCATAGTACTGCTCACTGTTTTTCTCTTTAAAGTTAGTCCTGAGGAAACCATAATTCCCCATCCCAAAGACCATTTTATTTTTCTTCTTGAGATCACTTTCAAATGTCTCTGGAGAAGTGATTTAACTTCACACCAATAAAAACCACATTGAGCAGTCTTGTTCAAGTGTGTCCCTGTAGGCAACTTCCATAATGTTGCTCTTAGTCTGTTAGGCACAGATACCCTGGACTACAGTCAATTGCATGTTATGACCGTGTCTGAAGGAAGCAAAGATAGAACGTAAGCCTGCCAGCCGCTTTTGCTTTCGATCCATGTCCCCTGCTGTAGCAGAGATGCAGTCTGACTCCAAGTTCATGCTCAAAGCACCTACTCTGTGATCAGAGCCAAGGTTGGAGGATTTTCTGGTGGAATGGAATAAACTGCATATGTAAGCGTCATGGTTTAACCCCAACTGGCAACTAGGACCAGGCAGCTGCTTGCTCACTCCCTGCCCAGTGGGATGGGGAAGAGAACTAGAAGAGTAAAAGTGAGAAAAAACTCCTGGATTAAGATAAAGATAGTTTAATAAGGCAGAGCAGAAGCTGTGCACACCAGCAAAGCAAAAATAAGGAATTAATTCACTGCTGCTCGTCGGCAAGTAGTTGTTCAACCATCTCCAGGAAAGCAGGGCTCCATCACACACAGTGGTTACTTGGGAAGGCAAACCCCATAACTCCAAACGTCCCCCCCTTTCTTCTTCTTCCCCCAGCTTTATATACTGAGCATGACATCATATGGTATGGAATATCCCTTTAGTCAGTTGGGGTCAGCTGTCCTGGCTATGTCTGCTCCCAACTTTTTGTGCACTCCCAGCATGCTTGCTGGTGGGGCAGTGTGACGAGTAGAAAAGGCCTTGACTGCTTACAACAACCAAAACCATCACTGTATTATCAACATTGCTCTCATCCCAAATCCAAAACAAACACTACACCAGTTGCTAGTAAGAAAGTCAACGGTTCCCCAGCTGAAACCATGGCAGAAAGAAACCCAAGACATACCTGATCAAAGCTGGTCCGATCTCTGAGTGCGATTTACCTAAACTATTATATTGAGATATCAAAGAAAAGGTGTTTAAATTTCTGAACGCAAAATTTATGAAATAAGAACTGGAATACTCCATGCCCACTCTCTGTTCTTGCAAGGAAGTGTTTGCTTCCTGCCAATTCAGCTTCTTTGACTTAGTTGCCTTTAGTCTCAAAAAATTATTCTTTGGACTTTCCTAAGGCCTGGCTGGGACATTCCTTCCAGTTCAACAGATTTTTGGTTTCTCTGTGTGAATTGCAGCTTCTACATCTGTGCTACATCTCTTGGGTTTGTTGCACCCTGTCACTAATTTGGCCATCTACCTCACCAGCATAAACAGGGGAAGGATTGACTCTGTTCCTTTCCCTACTGGTCTCATCCAGTTTTCATAATGGAATTTAACAGTTGTGCACAAAAATAAATGGAACAATATCAAAACCAAGTACTTTCCATCACATTTCTTCCAGCTACTTTTGAGGAGCATGTTTCTATCCAGGCTATCAGTTTAATACCTGATTTCTGCCCTGCAATCACTCCACACTTTAATAATTCAAATTGCTCCTGCATACACTAAGAAATCTGATGTTCCAGAATTGGGTCTTCCAGGTGTCATGCCGTATAAGCTGCAGTGTGGCAAAAGAAGATGGGAACAAACAGACATTGATAAGTTCATTTAAAACAATACAAAAAAATTAACAGTAAATAGCACTCAAATGCAAAATTAAGAATGTGTATCCTATGGTCTTCAACTACGTAATGCAGCCCAGTTGTTGCTGAGGACATACCATGGATTAAGTGAAAGTTGGCTGTGATTGACATTTTGCAGACACTAGATCTGAGATAATGCTTATCATGAACGAAATCTTGAGCTAATTCAGCATCTTTTTAATCTGTTAAAGAAGAAAGGTCCCCTTCTTTTCATCTCCTCTCACTTATCTTTGCAATGCGTGCAGAGCAACTCTTTTCCTTTTCAGACTGGGGGTGATAGCAAATGGTGGGTTATCACCTTAAGGCTTATTTTTCAAACACTAGTTAATTCTCAAACAGTCCACATTTAGTATAGCTTTTAAAGAGTATTTTTGGCTTTCTACACGAAAATGAAGCAACTGAAGGACAAGTTCATCATGTTTCAGTTTGAGGAGTTTTTCATTAGATGTCATGTTTAAGTCAAAGTGGGATGGAACAAACCAATACCAAGAAGCAAATAATATTTCCGGTAATATGGACATAACAAAGACAATGTGAAATCATCCTACTTTAATCATTAAAAAACATCATGTCAAAAGCACAAATATGGCTTCAATATTCATTAGTAATCAGTGTAAACTGAACTTCTTTGGGTTAAAAATTGTTAGTCTTTTTTTTAATTAAGCTTGCTCTCAGTGAGAATCTTATGTCTGAACACTTACCTAATAACTCTTACACTTTTTCATTTTAACTCCACTTAAAAGTACTACACGCTATATAATAATTCTTGAACCAAGATGATACCAAGACACTGGTAATATGCAAGTTACACTAACTGGACCTATTGAATGAAAAATGTATTATTTGTAATTTCCACCAGGAGGAAAAGAAACCTGAAATATGAATGGAATAAATTTAAATATGGATTTTCTGAGTGCTGTACAACCTCATGAATTACCCACTACACTTTACTGTGGTATCATCACTAAAATTGAGCAGGAATTTTTCAGTGAAACTGAAACGTTCTTGGGAAAGTATATTTCTACAAAACTTCAGCTAATGGATGGCTTCTTGTCTTCAGGGTAGTTTTACTAACTGAAAGGGGAGAGGGAGACTTGTCCCAGAATCGCCAGTACTCTTGGAGTTAGAACATTTACTGCAGATGTGGGAAAACTAGCTTGAAGCCTAGGATCTGGGCATGGCAACCTCAGCCTTAGATGAATGTTATAGTTACTTTGTCAGTCACTGTTTAAGAGTACAGTGCTTGCATGAGATCAGATCTAGTGCTACATTCTGACAGTGGCAGATACTTGGGGAAATAATGAGAAGAGCAAATATTGGTGGTACAATACGTTCTCAAGTCTGGTGGTTTCTTGAGATGAATGTTGCTTCTTTGTTATTAATAGCTTTCAATGACTTTCTCTTTAGGAACTTGTCTGGTTTCTTTTGAGCTCACATGAACTTTGAAGATCTTTGATGCTCTATGAGTTTACTGGCCATGGCAGGAAGAAACACTGTGTGCCTGTGTAAACATCTCAGTTTTATTCACCCTTTTATTTGTTCTTTTTGCCTTTTGTTTAAAAAAGTGAAAAGATCTTAATTTAACTGCTGGAAAGTGGGAGATTTCAAAATGCTGGTTTTCTGTCCACAGAAATGGTTTCCTGTCAAACATTGATTAACATTATATCACAGACTAAGCACAATAAAGAAGGCAGAAGTCCACTTCATACAATTGGGCCACAGTTAACCCCATGAACGTTAGCTCTGCTTCTGAGATTAGAAAGACCAGTAAAAATATGCAGTTTATGATTCTGTTTAGAACAAATGCTTGAGCAGCATAATTCATTGATTGTGTAAACCGAATGTATATACAGTGATTTAAGTGTTGTAACATTCTCTTATACAACTACAAGATGTCTGTTATTCAAAATGTACACTGTTTGTTTTTAAAACATATGGTTGAAGATATGCATGATGACCAGCTCACTGCTACTTCAATAACTAAAGCTATTGCCAAAGCCTGTTCCTAAATGAAGGAACAAAAAAAACTTTCTGGATCCTTATGTTATAGCCTGAAGCAAATCTGTTCAGCACCCAAAAAACTGTAAAGCTGCAATGAAACACTGGTTAGAATTCTAACAGCAACACTAAAAATGGTTATAATACTAGCATGTTTCTCTATATCAGCAAGGCAAATGGAATTGTGATTGCCTAACTCACTCAAATCAGACAGGACTCTAAAGTTATACTGACTCTACACAGAAATATTTTTTTTTTTTATCATGCAGATGATGATACTGGGAAATGTTTACTTGCCAACATAGACTATATGCAAAAAAAGGAGGGATTTCAATGAGTTTCTTATTGTGATATTAAAACTACTATTCTTAAACAAAAGAGGGGATTGCTTTTTTCAAAACACAAGCTAACTAACATATCAACATTTTTCAAGATACCCTTCTGTTTTGTTCCATTACTGGCAGATAACTTGTTTGCTTAAAAGTTCAGTGGAGTCAGAGACAGTGACTGAAAAAGCTGGTGGCTGAAATATAAAGAATGGTGCAATTACAGTGGAGGAAAGTAATCCTTTCACTAGTTTTACACATACCAAAAGCAATTAATATTAGATGGGAAGTAGAAATAAAGTTTCACTTGCAACGTAACACCATTAAAATTCATTTTTATTCAGCATGATCTACCAAAGATAGTCCTGTGTAACAGTACACATGCAGGATTTGTACTACAGAAGTACCAGTGATTAAGAAAAAGGGAGAAATATTAGCTGTCGGCTAAGAAAGAAGAAATAGCTCCCCAGTAACCCTCATATTTCTTGAGGGAAGGGTGGAAAAGAAAGGCATGGCTTATATTTTAATACATTATATAAAAACGTGATTTCATCTTTTCAACACTTTTACACGTAAAGGAAAGAAAACAACCTCCAGCCTCAGCCTGCATGCTCACATCCGGGCTCCCATCCATGAAAGCCTTCTGCCAGGTAGCTGAAAGAGCCAGATGTAAATTTCACAGGCCACTAATAAATCAAATCCCAGTCCAGAAGAGTGGGAGAAACTAAGTTCTCCAGTTCCCAGTATTGCTACTTGTGGTCATTTACAAATGATGAAGTGGCTGAAGAAAGAGCGTTTTACTGAAGCAAGAAAAAGAACAGGATAAAATGCAATAACCAATTGCTTCATTTCAAAGTTGGTTACCACTGCTCCACTACTGTTAGAAGTCTTTCTTTCAGTGTTGTTTCTTGTTGGTTTGGGTTGGTTTTTTTTGGTTTTGTTTTTTTTTTTTCCTTTGCAATGAAGTAAGAGCTAGGGTAGCCAGCTGTTTCAACCTTTTCAGGTTGAATCACTCAAACTTTGTGACTAAAAAGCATGAGGACTTTATCTCCTGCATAGCAGCGGGGTAAGGCCTCATGCAGGCTGCATGCCCAGGTGAATCCAGGCATCGTTTCTGTGTGCCCTGCATGGGCAATGTGCTACCAGCCTGGACTGACAGGGAGTTTCTGCTCTCTGGCACTTAGGTTTTGGACTCTGTTAAGTTAGGATTAGAAAATCTGGTACCTGCAGGTTCACAGGTGTCTGCCCCTTCTTTTCTCAGAACGACCACCAGCTAGCCTCCCAGCGTTTACTGTGGCTGAGCTAGTCTATGAGCAGGACCCAGAACGTCTTATTTTCCTTCCATAGCCTAGCCCTAAAGTGGTACTGGCTGTACTGTCATCCTGAACACGGTGTGTGGGTAAGATTTACTTCATAGGCTTTCTTTCTCAGAAGACATAAACTAAGGGTGATGCTAAATCAAGGGAACTCTTAAGCGCTGCTAATTACTTTCAGAAAAGGATGGCAATTGCAGTGTGAGCAGAGAGATCAGATCCAGCTAGATGGCAGGTGGTGATGGTGAAGCGGAGGGACTGTAAAAACCAGGGTTAGAACAAAATCTTTTGATAGCACAAATGTTCTGACTGTGACATTTCTGGAACTTTTTTTTTTTTTTGATGGGAAGCATACTACATTGCATGATTCTTTTATCTTGATAGACAATTATTTGTGAAGAGTTTTTGCCAAGCATACAAAACTACTAGAAAATACTCGGTATGCCTGTTTCTGCCTGGAAACCTTAGAGGTCTGCAAAATTAACAGGTTTCTCTGCATCTCTTGGACCGTGTACAGTTGCCCTTCCCAATGGAACTTCCCAGCACTACAGTCTCCAGCTTACATGGTGTTCCTTGGTATCTTCTCCAGTACCTGCCACATTTGTTGAAGTCCTGATGTTTATGCACTGTGACTGCAGAAAAAGATGAGATCTACACATCACAATGTCTGAGACATTGTCTTACTGCTCATAGGACAGAGAGCATGCCTGCAATGTGATTGTCCTGACAACCTCTTCTTTCAGCTATGCATCTCAGGGAATGCTCTGAAATTTCTAAACCTTCCTGCTAAACTTGCCCTATAGCTGAACTCTCCCAAATAATGTATCATACGCTGAGGACACATGAGGGATCATTAATCCCGTTGTAAGGGATCTTAAAATCTTCTGACACTGTCTCACAGCTTGCTAGGGTAGCTTCCTTCATTATGTAATTCCTAGAGGCAAAATGTCTTTTGCTCACCTTTATGAGTAAATGATTATTGTTGACCCTGGACTCCCATTCTATTAAGTGGCAACAGCATTTCTGAGATTGTCTTGGCTATTTTAGAAATGGGAGAGAAAGAAAGGTTATTTTCCTAGCTCAATGGTTAATACAGTTTCTGAGATAAATAGGCGTCCAATAGGAAAAGGCTGCAGTTTTGCAGCTCTTTCTGGCAGTTGATGGATCATGTACTTTTGAGTATAACTCAATGTTCTTTTCAGAACAAATTGCCCTTGTTTTATAGCATTATCCTGCACTTAGTGTCATTCACTCTGTGTGATATGTTACCTCTGTGGTGCTGTAACAGACTTGCTAAAAAAAGCCAGTCATTAGAGTAAGGCAGACTTGCATTAGTTTAAAAGAAGTTATTTACTGCACAGTCAAATTTTGATATTCATACTTCAAATTATGAAAATATCTAGATTAGATTACTTTTAAAAACTTCAATACATAATTTTCTCAAGCCTTAAACACAGAAAATTTGTCTGTTCTTCATTATTGAATATGTTGTGTAATTATGGTCGTGAAGGGGTTGAAATAGCTTTAATGACAGAACAAAATGAAACTTGAAGGATGTAAGCAACTGCTGCCCTTTGGTGGGGGTTACTAGGAAGAACTGCAGATGGCTTTCATCTAGCAAAGAGAGTCAGTTGGTCTTAATCATAACTAATGAAAATTAACTTATGAAAGAAGTATTTTCAATGAAGCTGGTTAAGAGTTGATTTTTTTTCTCTGAGATCTTGTAAAAAACCGTGATGTGTTAGTGAAATAAACTTTAAAAGAAAGTACTCATTGGTCATATTTTGTCTAGTTGTAAGAACATTCATAGAAGTAGTAATACAATTTTGATTTTCAACTTCTGTTTTTTATTTTATTTCTGCTTATAATCATGATGAGATACTCCTGGCTTTCAACCAGTGAAGCTGATTTTTCTGAGAATCTACGTTCTTTAAAGGACTCTCTTTTTTGAGGTGATGGTGGGTGTAGAGATCTGGGGCTTTTTTCCTTTCAAAATCTTGAGCAAGGGTGCAAAAATTTCCCCTTTGACAAACACCAGATTTTGATAAATTAGCTCAGTTTGGAATAATGCATGATGTTTGGTTTATCAGAAATGTCTTCCTGCTTGGAAGCAGTTAAATGTTCTTGCTGCCTTAGTGGAAGAATTGACCTGGCACAGACTTCTTAGTGCTTAGGCTTTGAGCCCCACATAATCCAGAAGCGTTTAATTAGGTCACTGTAACCACTCTCTGGGAAGCTGTAGAACCAACACGTTGCTTAGCTTAGCTAGGTCTCTTTGGAGCACAGGTGGTTGTGTGCAATTGTAAATGAGTGTTTATATACGAAAATAGTACAGAGAGAGTTCTCCAGTCTGATGATAACTGACACAAGAAAAAAATTGTAGAGAGGCAATATCTTTTGTCATACAAAACTGATATGGTTAAACAAGACCCCGAAACCAGACTGGCATTAAAATTGAACTTTTTCTTAAATTGCTTCCAAGGTTCATAAAATTATCTATTTGACTTTATTAGTTGGTCTCATAGAGGTCTGATTTATTACCATGCAAGCACTGTAATAGTGTTTAAATATCACATATGAAAATATACATTAATGTCACAAATAGTATGTTTATTGAAACTATCAAAAGTATTAGACAATTAGTGGGAAATGTATGAACCAAGAATGGTTTTAATTAGACTAAAAAATTACAGATGATACTGAACGGAGCATATTAAAAGTAGAATGTAACTTCATCTGAATCTAATCCAAATTAAAGAATAGTAATTGAAAGGTTTAGATCAAATTTTGGTTTTGATAAAAAATTGATAAAGCTGTGGAAGTAAGAGGAAAATGTGGCACAAGGTGTGCAGAAGACGACTGACTTTATTGATGACTGTTGTTCATGCTTTGTTGAAATAGCTGTGTTACTTTTCTCTCGGACTGAAAAATGTGATGGACCTAGTACCTCCAGAACTCACTAAAGCATAAGCAGTATGGTGCAATAAGGCAGATCACTAGCTGAGCTGGTGATAGTGGAGTTTTCTACTACAGCTATGATCCTACTAATTTAACTGTGTATCTGAATGGTACAGAAGTTCGAGTACTGTCAGTACTGTGCCTTTCCCATGGATTTGATGTTCATCCTGTCAGCTCAGCACCTACGAGAATTAATGTTTATTCAGCAGTCTAAAAAAAGAAATTAACAAAATGTCACATTATTAATAATGCTGTCTTATTCAATGCAAAACCTACTATTTGGGAGCTTCTCTTCTCCTGCAGAGCACCTTGCCAAACCAAGACCTTGCAAATTAAGCTGTAAGTTTAAGCCTTTCAGCTTCCTAGACTCTTGCTGAGTAAATCTGGGTTAAAAAGGTGTGTGAGGCAATTTTCAGAGTCCTGCTGCTATTCTAATGCATTTTTCTTTTGAAAAGGGAAAAAAAGAAATAATTTCTTCCAGGGTCCTCAGTAAACAGAACACCATGAATGGCTTGTCCTTTTGAATGTAGCTGAATGACACTTTTGTGCATTCTGTAAGAAAATATTTAGGTTCAATCAGGCACTTCAAAATCTTAATGCAACTACTTTTTTTCTTAATCTCGCTTTATTTTGATGGTTTTTCACACTTTCCATTTATTCATCAGGTGGCTCTGGGTTGTCCTAAAATGTCTTAAAATGCTGCTGCATATATTGCATTAATTTCTATTTCTATTGACTGAAAGCAGCAGTCAAACTATAATTTTATATGATCTGTTAAAAGTCATAGAAGTAGGCTGCTGTCGAAAATATTTTTCTGCTCTTCTTCTGGCTTTTTGGTATTTGTGCATCAAATGCATCACAGTTTATGTGGTATGGCTTTAAAAATGCTAAGTGCATAAGAAGCTGTATTTCTATCTGCTCCTAGAAGAATTGCCATTTGTATGCACCAGAGGAATGCTTATTTGATTTTAAAAGTGTCTCTTATCTTACAGTAGAAATGCCCAGAAGAACACCATGGCTCTTTTTATATATCGATGAATAAAAATATAGTAGTTTATTAGCTCTGACAGTTTTTTGGGCTTTGTTTGTTTTTTCTTTTTTCTCAAGTAAAATTTATGGGCAATCTGTTCTGCTGTGGAAAGCTGTTTAAAGTCACTACATTCTTAATACGCTCGTACATAAAATGTTATACAGCATGAGTACTTCTCAGGAATCAGTTTGTTCTGGGAGGTAAAGTGTGTTACCATTTGAGGAGGAGCATGAGATGACAGGGATGGTGCAGGCAGTAAGCAGGCAACGGCTGCAGCCTCTGGGTAAAGGCAGAAGCAAGCAGTGGTTCAAAGACTAGGGTAAGGCCAGTGAGGTGAGAGGCTGACAAGAGGAAAGACAGTTTTAGCAATTTTGAGGACTGCTGCTTTAAGCCATATTGCAGGCCCTGTAACACAAATTGTTTTAAGGTCCTGAGCTGTCATTAAGCATGTGCTGAATTCGGGATTGCAGTGAAGCATGTAAATATTGGAGAGAGTCATTGTATTTCAGACATGTTGTCTCCATCGCAATATCATATTATGTGCAACATTTAATAATGTTAAGTGAGACCATATAATTTTAACCCAGATGTTTACCAGTTAGGATCTGAAATTAACCATGATTAACCATGTGAAGAAAAGGGCATCCTTGTTCATAAAGTTTGTAACGCTGGGGGGGTGGGGGACAGGCAGTTTCTGATCCTGAACGGAGAAAATGGCTTTTGTCTAACAAGAATAACATTTCTAGCTAAGCCCCTGTCATGGTTTAAAGGTGGTTAAGCAGGCTTTGAAACTGCTCGATACTTGTCTCTCTAAATATGAATTTTAGACTGAAATGACATGGCTGAAAGGTGTTTACTCAAAGCAAAAATTGTAATGTGTCTCTGAACTGTGTTGTGTGTCTCCACATAGTTTTGTTTCAGAAGCTCTTTATTCACATCACAAAGCAGCGCTCTAATAGATCAGTAGCTTTTTTGAATTTTATTTACACTGTGACAAAAATAGTAGCAAATTACTGAGGCAGAGCATAACTAGAAGGTTAAAGGAGGGCAGATATGAGAAATGTGTCTGCAAAACTGTGCCTGTGGCTTTTTGCTTGACCTCACACATGTCACTGCTCCCTCTGACACAGAGCAGTAATTTTTTCCTGTCTTTCAAGAGGAGAACATTAAATACATGTTAGTTCTATTTGTGTATTTTTATAAAGTCACAGTGAATTGTGTCCATTTCACCTTGAGAAGAGGAAAGACAAGCAATATTTCCTTTGGTTTGCTGTATAATGAAATCCTTTGGAAAGTATCTGCCACAATGATATGAACTCAACCTTCAGAAATTAAATACATCCCTATTTCTACCAGTGAGACTTCATCTGATACATTCTAGCATTGCATTTGTCCTCCTCATGACCAGTACATGCAAATCCATCTCTCCTTCAGTTATTTCCTGTTGAGGAGGTTACAGTTTCTGGTAGCAAGTCTCTTTATGCTAATTTGTTAATAAAGAGCCTTGGACTTCATATAATTGAACATTCAGCATGCCTTACGCCTCTCCTTAAGGCCATTTAATTCTTACACTGCTCTGTTCTTCATCTGTGTTATCAATGATTTCTCACTTGCATGTAATTCGTACTTGCCTATTATTGTGGCAGAGCTGTTAGTGAAAATGGTAGGTAGCATCAACCTCAAACCAAGTTATTGAATCACTCAGCTGGTATGATTTCCTCTAGTTGAAACCTTTTCCTTTCAATACTTTCTCTTTACCTCACTCCCTTATATTTTATTTACTTATAGTGAATTTATTATTTATTTGTCCTACAATCCCTTTTGTGATTCTAGTGTTTTTCAGTTTTACTAATAAAACTGCATGCTGTGGAAAAGCAAGTGCTTCACCATAGGTGACTTACGGACCATTTTTCACTTGCCTAGAAAGAATATTCTCCTATGTAAGAGGTTTCTGGAGAATTTTAATCTGACAGAAGCCTCTCAAACCATAACTTCCATTTTACTTCACTAAAGTTTGAGTTTTAAACCTTGCAGAGATCTGAAACTTATCTTTTTGTCTGGATACAGAAAAAGCTCAAGGGCTTTTCAGAATACTTTAATAAGAGTCGCTGTATTTGTAAATCTTAGTACATTTTAGGAAGTTGTTTTTCATCTTAGTAGCATTTCCACCGGTGGAATTAGAAGCTTTCTGAATAATGCCACTGCTATTATAAATAGTAGTTTTAAAATGTCCCAAATGTGACATGTATTTGGAAAAAAGGTCTGAAATTTAAATAACTTTTAAAGTGGAGCTGCATTTAGATTTTCACTACTTCTGTCTCCCTTTGGAAAAAGGATGCCCATGATCATAAAATCATGGAATTGTTGAGTTGGAAGGCATCTTAAGGATCATCTAGTAACAAGCCCCCTGCTGTTGGCAGAGGCACCTTCCAGTAGACCAGGTTGAGCAAAGCCCCATCTGACCTGGTCTTGAACACTTCCAGGGACGGGGCATCCACAACTTCACTGGGCAACCTGCTCCAGTGCCTCAGAGTAAAGATTTTCTTCCTAATAGCTAATCTAAATCTTCCCTCTGACCTTGGTGCCTGGGAAGGTCATGAAAACAGATCATCCTGAGTGCCATTATGTGGCACAACCAGGTGATCAGGCCCAGTCAGCATGGGTTCACGAAAAGGCAGGTCCTGCCTGACAAACCAGGTCTCCTTCTGTGACAAAGCGACCCGCTTGGTGGAGGGAAAGGCTGTGGATGTTGTTTACCTGGACCCTAGTAAGGCCTTTGACACAGTTTCCCACAGCATCTTCCTGGAGAAACTGGCTGCCCATGGCTTGGACGGGAATACTCTACCATGTGTTAAAAACTGGCTGGAGGGCCAGGCCCAGAGAGTGGTGGTGAATGGAGTTAAATCCAGTTGGCGGAAAGTCATGAGTGGTGTTACCCGGGGCTTGGAATTGGGGCCAGTTCTCTTTAATATCTTTATCAACGATCTGGACGAGGGGATCAAGTGCACCCTCAGTAAGTTTGCAGATGACACCAAGTTGGGTGAGAGTGTTGACCTGCTTGAGGGTAGAAAGGCTTTGCAGAGGGATCTGGACAGGCTGGATCGATGGTCCGAGGCCAACGGTATGAGGTTCAACTAGGCCAAGTGCACTTGGGTCAGAAGAACTCCATGCAGAGCTACAAGCTTGGGGAAGAGTGGCTGGAGAGCTGCTTGGCAGAAAAAGACGTGAGGGTGTTGGTCAACTGCCAGCTGAATATGAGCCAGCAGTGTGCCCAGGTAGCCAAGAAGGCCAACAGCAACCTGGCCTGTATCAGGAACCAGTGTTGTGAGTAGGACTAGGGAAGTGATCATCCTCCTGTACTCAGCACTGGTGAGGCCCCACCTCAAGTGTCCGTTTTGGGCCCCTTACCACAAAAAAGACATTGAGGAGCTGGGGCGGGTCCAGAGAAGGGCAATGAAGCTCGTGAGGGGTCTGGAGAATAAGTCTTATGAGGAGCAGCTGGGGAAGCTGGGATTGTTTAGCCTAGAGAAAAGGAGGCTGAGGGGAGACCTCATCACCCTCTACAACTACCTGAAAGGAGGTTGTAGAGAGGTGGGTGTTGGTCTCTACTCCTAAGCAACAGGTGATAGGACAAGAGGAAATGGCCTCAAGTTGCACCAGGGGAGATTTAGATTGTATATTAGGAAATTTTTTTACATTGAAAGGGTCATTAAGCATTAGAACAGGCTGCCCAGGGAAGTGGTTGAGCCGCCATTTAAAAGATGAGGTATTTAAAAGACAGGTAGGTGTAGTGCTTAGAGATACAGTTTAGTGATGGTTTTTGTCAGAGTTAGGTTGACAGTTGGAGTAGATGATCTGAAAGGTCCCTTCCAACCTAGGTGATTCTATGATTCTTTCAGTTTAAAACTGTGACCCCTTGTCCTGTCACTACACTCCCTGATAAAGAGTTACCCCCCTTTCCTGTAGGCCCCCTTTAGTTACTGGATGATCTGGGTTAACAAAGAAATGACACTGTGTTTAAAAGAACACTTTTTCTCCTCCAGAAAAGGAGCAACTTGCTCTGCTCAGCACTATTCTGTCTGAGGGTCTTTACCTGATTGTCTTCTCTTTCTGCTTGTAGGTCACTAGCTACGTTCTTTTCTTAGTCTGATTTCTGTTGTGTTACTCCATTGACCATTTCTTGACATTTTCTTTGCTGCGACGAAATTAATGTGAATGAAGAGAAATTCACAGTAGGTATTACCAGTGCAGTTTTTCATAAGCCATTAATGCTATCATAATGTACTCATTAACTGATGCATAACCATAATAATATTATAATTTTGTATTATATTTCTCTCTAGATTTTCAACTTTAATGTCCTAAGTGGGGATGACAGGACTTCATAGACAAACTTCAAAGCAGAACCGGCAAAAAAGTACATCTTTTGGTACATTTTATAATAACTATGATTGCTCTGATTAGTTGGAGCACTAAATTGCATGGATCTATGTAGCTGAATTGAGTTAGAAAAACAAAACACACTTTTTCTTCCCTTAGTTACAAAAAATCAAATATACTAACAGCTGTCTTAGTGTCATTTTCTTTTGCATTTAATACCAACAAAAGGGAAATTTTTGAACTTTCATGTGCGTAATATTTGTCACCAGCTCCAAATTTCGGGACCTATGTCTAAGAAAAACTGTTTTCTTACATATAGAAAGGGTAAAGAGAAAGCAAGAAGCATATGGCTTTCTCAGAAGCAGAGAGTGAAAGGGTAAAAATTTTATGTGCTGATAATTGTGGAGAGAATAAACAACCACAAATTTTGGCAGTTGTTTAAAGGGCTTCTTGGAAGTGCCTGAAAAAAATCCCAATCATCCAGTAATTAGGGTCAAGATTAAATGCAAGCCTGGATGTAGTACAAATCAGAGTAGGAACAGCTTTTTCCATGGATGAGTCAAGATTTGTTATCTGCTCTCAGATACTTCCCTTTGCTCCATACACCCAAATAGATATGCTTAGCTTTTTACTTTAGATTTAAGGTTATGGATCTAGAAAGTGTAGCCAAGGTGAAAACAAACTAGTAACCCCAGTTATCTCTCTCCTTTTCTTCTTTTTAACTGCACTATATAAAAGTGATACGTTTCAGAACAGATATTCAACGTATCTGAAAGCCTGATTTATTTAAGACTTATCAAACAGACAGCCATAAAATGTGTTTTTTTGCTGTTTCCCACCGACTTGTCTTTCCATTCCTAAGTTTTTTATCCAGCAGAAGGGATATTTCATGCTATGCAGTTCCTAACAGAAGTTCAGTTTTGAAGATCCTATTAAACTTGCAATAGAACTTGAACACACTGTAGCACCACTTCACTTGGAAATGGTCCTAATCCTCAAGTATTTAAAAGATGTCAGTTTTTCCTATTTACTTAAATTACAGGACCATGCTTAATTTACTGTGTTGTTGCAGGCAGATAGACCATTACTGATTCCTGCTATCAAGGGAATTATGAGTAATCCTTGTTGCGTATTCCCCATGAGTGGCTAGACCTGCTTTCCTATGCAGTCAATAGAAAGAAGGAAAAGCCAAATTCTTGCTGTCTGCCATGTTGGCTGTTGTGCTGTCATGCAGGCCGCAGTGTTGGGACATCCTCTCTTGTCATGAGACCCAGCTCACTTTTTTTTTTATGCTCTGGAGAGAAAATCCACCACATAGGTTCATGAGTTAGAGGATATGGCCTTGGCTGGGCAATTTGTACTCTTAAAGGAGAATAAGACAATGACGCAGTCTAGCACTATTTCAGAACTCAGATGGTTGAATCATAGAGTTTTGCATGGTCATTTTACTCCTGTTTTTAAAAAGATCAAAAGGAAAGAACCCTTTGCATATCTTCTGGTCAAACTGTGTTCTGACTGTATAATATCTACCTTCTGCACTCTGAGCTATACTGTAAGTGAGTGTATAAATTCAATTGAATAATTTGTATTATTGGCATCTACAGAAATAGTTTTAATGAGAGTAATTTACTTTTAACTCTGTTGACCATTTATATGGTTGACCTCAGTGGGAAAGCTGGAAAGCGGCTTTGCAGAGGAGGACCTGGTAGTAGATATCAACTGTTCTCATATACTCGGTTACTGTATGTGACAGCAGAGGTATAAAGTATTAAATCTGGCAGAGCTAGTTGAAGTGTTGTTTTCACCTGGTATGCAGTGAATACTAATGCCTGTAAGTGTTGTAGAAATTTTGAATATATCTGTTGCAAAAAACAAGTGCCTTTTCACTCGTAGCTGGCAGCATGTTCTCACAGTGGAGAAACGTGAGGACTACTACCTATGTTCATTTAGTTCAGAAGTTCACATCTATTGCAACGCTGCATCACACATGTTTGCATGGAATGATACCATAGTCCTCAAATACCTCTCTTTGTTTCAATACAATTGCTTAGCATGGGTAACATTCCTGTTGACCAGTAGGGACAAGATTGGGCCATACATGTAGATTGAATTTGATATTATCTTTCTCAGGTGGAATAATTTTTAGAGGACAGTGGGGTAGATCAGAAAGGTGTCTTCAAGTGAATCCTATAATCCTCTTAGTCTACACTGGCACTGCGTAACAAATAAGTATTTTTATGACTGGTTCAGCAATACTGATAAGGCTACAGACCATGCAAAAATTAAGGTCCATATATAACTACTAATTTTCAGTTTATTCAAAATATAGTAGAAATCTCTGGCTATCTGTGTGTTCACCCAAGCCTACTTACATTTTTCTCCAAGGAGTATTGATTTAGAGCAGTTTGATCTAGCTTTTCTAGCACTTTTCCTATAAGAAAAAAGGACCAGTGCTGCCTATTACATTTCATCTTCAGCTATTTAAGTCAGGGGCCATCTTGTTACTTGTTTCTACAGCATCTAACTCTAAGAAACTGTCATAAAACAGGTTAAAGAATCATAGTGATTTTCTGATGACATGTTGTACTTGAACTTCGCTCTAATTCTTTGTAAAAGAAATTTTTGGTTTTGAAACACTGCTCTGGAACTTTTTGATAAGCCTAACTGTGGTATAGTTTAGATTCCTTAGGTTGCTCAGGCTTTAAGAAAAAGTACTGGTGCCATTATTGTTTATAATTTTGTTAATTTTGTGCTACCTTATAACAAAATAAAAAATGTCAATATAAATTTTTCAGTTTACCATTTCCAGCTTCTTTTTTGGAAGCTATATCTCATTTTTGCGATTTCCTTGTCCATTCAAACTTTGCACATGCAACATACAGTAGTGTGGAAACTGAGAAGCATGCAGCCTGAAAGCCATGGTGAATAAAGTCATCTTCTTAGAATGCCATCTTGGTATTCTCTTACATTTAATAACATAGCAAGTGATCCTTTTGACAAGAATTTTATGAAAGTGAAATGAAAAGAGCCTATGATATATGATAAACCTGAGGGTCAACTTAAATGAGTATTACTTTGTGCTTAGATATTTTGAACATGGTAACTTCATAAAGTTGTTTTTATAGAGTCCTTACAAAATAAGATTTTTCAGAATAAACAAATGATCCTTACTCAGTATGATTCCTCTCTGCTGCTTTGCAGATGCCTAAAATAGAAGGAATCCTTAACAGATTCCTTAAAATTAGCTGCTACAACTTTATTTCGAATAAAATGCAGATATGCAGTTTCATTACTCACTTTATTGAGAATATTGGCAAAACTTCAATGTGAATTAAAATACATTTAATAAACGGTTTTTACCAAAACATAAGATAAATGGACAAAGTTTTCAGTTGATATATGTAAAATTTTGGCCAAATAACTTTTTGTTAGAGAAACTGAAGTACCTATCCTCATCAGGGAGTAAATTAGGATGGAAAGGAAGCCCAGGTTTCCTTGAACCCTAAAGGGGCTACTTTCTCTTCCTCTGAGATTATTGGAAGAAAATAAGAAGAAAGCCTAAAGTTATATTAATGCACTATTATAAAACTCCAGATGTATTCATTCTGACTTTACAGTGTGAAAACTATAGCAAAACAGCTTAGAGGAATGTGGATGGCTCTCTAGATTAACGTGCAGTATTTAGGGTAACATGTTAGTGAGGAAGGCTTGCCTTTATGCTACCAAGGAAAGCTTTATTTAAGAAAGTGTGTTGATTAGCTCATTATTTAGGAATAAAATAATGAACTGTTTCAGGAGAAGGGTGAGAGGAATACTAAGTGAACAAATTAAATTGTGTAGCATCATTAAGAGTTGTGCTAGGAATAAATGAGTTGTTTCTGTGAGATTTCAGGGATGCTGTCTAAATTCTTCATTACAAAGGCATAAAATCCTATTTTTCTTCGTATTTCCCTGGTTATCTAGGGAGTCCTTAACAAGTCTTAGGCTATCTTATGTATGTTGCCCTTATATTTAAGTGCTAGCCAGAAGAGAAAAGAATGTATACGTTTTATAGGAGAGAGACTTGAGGGATTTGTTTGGTGCAGGAGAAAGTACAGAAGAGTGAAGAGGAAGTTTTCAGATCTTGATTGAAAATGCAGATGGGAATGTGGAGGTGACTGTGGAGTTGTTTGCAAATGTGTCTGCAAATGTGTACGGCAGAGCTGGAAACTGTTACTGAGGTTGTAGTGGGATGATGCTGGTGATGTCTATAACATAAAAATAGGAATGCGATGGACTCTGAAATTCTTTCTCTATTGGAATGGCTGTGATTTCTGCAATATCTCATGATGGTCAGACAGCTCATGCCTTCGCTTAGATTTCTAGGTTAATGATTCTTTTCAAATTAGGAATTTTTTTTTATTATTATTTTTAATGTGGGTTTTAAAAACTAATTTCCTTTTTGGTTATTTATTGTTTAAGAGAACGTTCCTGAACTTGTGGACAAGGATGCACTAGTTTACTAACTATAATTACCTGTTACTGCATAATAGTTTGGAACACTGTACATCTCCAGTATTTTCAGAATGACACAAGGCATTATAATTTTCTTGTAGGATTTCAGACTTTTTTCTGTTTCTTTGTTCCTGATGTGAAAGGCGGGGATATAATCAAATTGCTTTCTAGAGAAAGAAGAACATGAGCTCAAGTCTTTAATTTTTCTTTCCTTGTATTCCTTTGATTCTTTTGCAGATACAAACTCTTTTTTTTTCTTTTAAATTATTGTAATTTCAGCACAGTTCTATTTCTGTGTGCAAAGGAGAATTTCCATCTCTGTTCCTGTCAGTCACCATCTCAGCTAAGAGATGACACATGTCAACAGCAGGTGTATGTACAGAGGACTTTCAAATATAATACAGAACATAAAAATGTGTTTTTTATGTTCAGCTTTTTGAAGAAGTAATGATGACTGTATGGCAAAGGACTCTATACCAGTTTCAAGTGTTACTTTTGCTCTGGTTCGCTCTGAATTCCCTGAGCTTACATCAGACTAAAAGTAATGGAAGATTCTATTCCAATTGTTATGCTACATATTAAGTCTGCATGCTGAGCTTTCTTCGTCAAAACTTTTTCTCTTTCTTGTTACTCAGCATTTGGAAATGAACTGCTGTCATTAGACTTTTTGAGTTGGAAACCAAACACTGGTGCAAACTCAATTACAGCTTCAACATTTTTCTTTGAACTGCTACACAGACCCATAGGAAAAGGACAAAATGGAAAGAGAACTACTTTTTAAGAAAGCTATATCTCTAAAATCGTATTCTGTACCATAATTTTGATGCACTGAATCACTCGTCTAAGGAACGTAACTGTGATAGCAGTGGTACCACTGCTGGGCCAAGCTCAGGAATATACCAGTAACTTATGTAGTAGTTGCAATACTTGTAGTGCATCTACTTTAATGATTTAGTGTGCTGAAGGACTAATTTCTGTTGTGAATTTGCCTCGCATCTTTATCTGGAGGCTTGTGTTATGCCCTTGACATTGTCACTGATGCATTTTCAGTGGTTTCCCTCCTGCTGGAACAAGACTGAACTGTGCTTTATCTCACATTTATAGCTGGCCACTTTCGGTGTGGACAGAGGGCCCTCCAGCAGAGTGCCACACTAGTACCTGCCAAGGACCAGCAATTTATGCACTAATATGATGTTAGGGTCAGCAATTTAACACGATACACCAATATATGCTGGGGTTGTGATGGAGCTGTGATCTTTTCAGTGGTGCCCAGTGGCAGGGCAAGAGGCAGTGGGCACAAAATGGAATGCTGGAGGTTCCCTCTGAACATCAGCAAATGCTTTTTCACTGTAAGGGTGACTGAGCACTATCACAGGTTTCACAAGGAGGCTGTGGTGTCTCCGTCCCTGGAGATACTCAGAAGCCACCTGGGCATGTTCTGGGCCACCAGCTCTAGATGGTCCTACTTGAGCAGGACGTTTGGACCAGAGGATTTCCAGAGGTCTCTTCCAACCTCAGCCTTTCTTTGATTCTGTGATTTCACTGTCAGCAGAGACACAGTGTGGAGATATGGGTTGTGTAATTCTCCTTTCCTCCTTGCATCGTACCAATTAACAACATAGCTACACCCTTAGAAAACTTGAGCGTCACCGGTTTACTGGAGTCTGCACGCTGTTGATCCGACTGTTTCTTCTTTCTGAACAAAATAGAGACAAAATAGAGAAGATGGATAAATGTATAGATTGTACCACAGGAAAATGCTGTCACAATTTCTAGCACAATATGCTTGATGCCATTGGAAAATAAAACGGAGTTCTATGATTCACAGTAATAATGCATGGGTCTGATTGTTATGGGCAAGATTGTGTGCTGATAAGCAAATCCACTTATGAGAAATGAGTATGAAATAAAATATAGATAAAGTTGTAGCTCTTCTGCAGAAATGAGGAGAACGCATGGCTTCCTACTAAAGAGTATTTCATGAATAAAGGTGTATGAAATTTGTTTTCAGGGTATTTCAGATGCACAGTTCATAATATAGGTTAGAATAGTGTAAAGCCAAACACTGAGATAATTTTTGGAACACCTAGCCTTCCTGGTTGCCCTTTTGCAAACTTAGTTGCCCGTTTACTGAAGGTTTTTAAAAGCATCTGAAAAAGAAGAAATGGGAAAAAAAAAAGTACAAAGAAATTTAACTGAGAAAAAAATTTTAATTTAACCTAGTCTTAAACGTTTGCAGTACAAGAGCAAAAGTAATACCATTATGCAGCTTTTGTGGGGCAATAAACCCATTCCCTGATGGGACAGACTGTTTTGCCTCTGGCTTTGCTGTTTATTGGTTTACTGTGTTGTGACCTCATAAAACAGCATTATAACATTGCATACGCTTATGCAGTATCTAGACTTCTGTCATGCATAACAATTGGCCATAGATAACAACAAATACAAAGGTAGTACGTTTTGGTTTTCAAAGACTAAATTTTATGCTAAGTTAAATAGAATTTGTGAAATTACTACTGCTGAAGGAATTTGAAATATATGTGTACGTTTCATTTCTTGCATTGTTTTAACAAATGAGTAGTATTATCAAGTAGATGAAAAATAAAAAAAATGGTTGGTGTGGTATTTTTTAGGTGGGCAGTAAAAGGCTGAAGATTTGGTTTCATGAAACTGCCTCTCCCTGTGGAGGTAAAAAATCAATTTATCAGACTATTTCTGTATAGAATCATCAAATGCTGACAAGGAAGGTGGAGGCGCTTTTCTGATAATTGCACTAGAATCAAGTTTGAGGATCTTGAAAGGTATTACAGCCTCACTGAGATAACTTATACAGTTATAAATATAGCAAAATAGCTATTTGCTTGTACTTTGCAGGTTTGAATCTTGGTGAATACCTATGGGATTTGGAAGGAACTTCCATATTCATACACTTTGTGCCTTGGGTTGTACTTATAGTATTCTGTATACAGGATATTGAAATGAACATTTGAGCTTTTTTTTTTTTT
>VXBO01014168.1:116785-199100 GCA_013400135.1 Rhinoptilus africanus
TTTTTCTATTACAGCCTATATAACTGTCCCATAAATGAAGCAGCTATGGATAACAAAGGATTTTCTTGTTTAAGTGAATTTATAGTAGCGTAGCAGTAACGTGCTTATATCATACATATTTTCTTTTCTTCATAAAATGTGTGCTTGACTTGAGCAAGCAGTGGGATTTTTGTTTAAAGGCTCTTGTGAATAGTAAAACAGTTAATATTGTGATTCTTTTTTTCCCATTGACGGCTGACCACAACATGGGTATTGTGTACTAGTAACTTGTGTAATGATTCCTTCATACTGGCCTGATACATCTTTCAAGATTGATTCTCTTTGTCCCATAAAAGTAAGAAGAACAGAAGATTTTTCTTTCATTTCTCCCTTGCAAATGCCTTTTTGCTTTGTTCACTGTTTTCCATAAGCATTGCAATTGAACTTAATGGGCAGTACTAATAATCACTGTTGCTCTTCTGATTTTGGAAGAGAAGTCAAGAATTTTTAGTGCATTACTCTTTACTGACAGTGCTGCATTTTTAATAAGTTTTGGACCTTTGGTGATAATATCCCTTAGTCTAATGCAATCCACCTGACAGCTGTCAGTGGCTAGTTTTGATTATGATTCCTCTGTAAACCAACTGTCTATTTTTAAAGAGTGTAAAACAATAGTGACTTCTCTCAAAAAGACTTTTCTTTAAATTAAAAAATGTCTACTTTAGGAAAAAACTCTGTATTTATGGCCATTTTCACTAATGCAGAAGCCCTGGAGGAAGCTTAAAAAAGGTCTCATCTCAGATTGAGAGATCCTATGCAGAAGTGTGAGATTTTTCTCAGAAAGCTTATGAATAATAGCGCTTGATAAAGATTATATCTTGTGCTCCATGTTATATACAATTAATCATGGTGATACAGGAGAATATATTGATTTATTCACTTTGTTTTTACTTTATTTGCTCCTTAAATGCGGATGAAAATAATTAAGAATAAACTCTGCAGAAGAAAAAAGTGTATAGTAAGCTGTCAACTGAAGCCTAGGTTTCTTTAGCAGGGTAAGTGTATAAACCAACATACAACTCTTTTTCATAGATGGTCATCAGCATATGATATCTATGTGTTATGGTAATTTAGGATAAACTGTGCATTTAGTGCTGGAGTATTTTCTCACTGGTCAATCTGTATTTGATAGTTGTAATTGGATACTCTGTAATGTAATTGATAACTCTCGACAAAGTCAGTTGTGAATTGATAGCAACAGCAGGTCCCGAGTTATTGTTAACAGCCAGAATGTTCCCTTTAAGCATACAACAGTTCACAATTCTTTGGTAACTTGTGTTTTCAAATATAAACTTAATTAGAAAAAG
Source organism: Rhinoptilus africanus (assembly GCA_013400135.1). Classification (NCBI taxonomy): domain Eukaryota; kingdom Metazoa; phylum Chordata; class Aves; order Charadriiformes; family Glareolidae; genus Rhinoptilus; species Rhinoptilus africanus. Next base: position 118,132 of record VXBO01014168.1, read on the forward strand.
TTACCAAGAAATAAAATAGCCCTTGGGAGTTGTTCGTACATGCTAGCTAGTTTGTACATGCTAGCTAGTTTGTATATGCTAGCTCAAACATGCAAGGGTTTGAGCTGGGGAAATACACCGCAAGATCAGTCCTGAAGTTCTTCTGTATATTGAGCTTTGATTAATTATATGCTGCTTTTTGGAGAAGAGGGCAATAAACTCAAGAGAAATAATTTTTGAAGAGCAGAGAAATGAACGTGTGTCATGATGCTTTCTGTTGGTTCTGTCTAGTTCTGGGCTCTTTTGTGGATGGAGGTGATTAAATCTATTAAATAAAGCAAAAGAGCTAAGCACTGATGTCTCAGTCTAGTGATGTCTCAATCTGGTTCACTTCAGAATAGAAACGGTCGACAATAACTATAAAGACATGTAAGAATTTGTATGTCTCTGGTTAGGCAGTAAACTATGTGCAAAGTTATTAAAATTCTGGGTTGTCTTATTCTTTGACAACTACACAATCAGCTTTGAAATTCCAGACCTGAGTTAACAGTTTTTTCTCTTGAGATGACTGGTAGTATGGATATCTTGTGCTTTTGAAAGCATTCTCATAACTTTTCTGAAGAGTAAGAAACTCCGATGCAGTTGAGTAGCTCCTGATCTTTTACTTTAATCCAGAGCAGATGAAATGGCACAAGATCTCTGCAAAAGTTATAATTTTCACCTCTCCCTGAACAGACCAGAGTTCCCTGTGGAACTGGGCAGCCTGCAGAGTTCATCGGAAAAGGAAAAGCTAAGGGGTCCTATCTAGAGAGCATTCACTTTCCCATGACTTTCAGTGACTAATGGTAGAGAAGCATCTCCTTGGCTGTACTTTGAGAACTTTTTGATTGATTTTTCTTCTCATAATGGAGAGCCACGTAAACTATAATCACAGTTCAGTGTGATTTAGAACTCTCTATCCCTTTACCTTGTATTTGGGTTTTATGTGTATTGGAAATGAAAGTGCTAAACCTTTTTTCAAATCAACTTTGTAAACAATTTACCAATAGTCTGTTTATAAGCATATTTACCACAGCTATATTTTTTTTCTGGAAAAGCTTGATTTAATTCTTCCCCTGACTTGTTTCTCTAATGAAAATTCTAGGCAATTTAACAGCCTGAAAATCTCTGCTTTATTGCACATTCTTTATAAATAGCAAAATAATGATCTTAGTAGTTAATTTGACGATCATGCAAGAATTTAGCTTTGAGTCACTTTTTCCCTCTCAAGAAATTACAACCAAATGTCCTTTTCATGAAATGGTTAGCATTACTATACCTTAACAGCAGGTACAATAAGAAAATAAGTCAAACACTACACCTCTGCGTTTTGTTTGTAAATTCCCAGTGTGACTTCTGGTTCTTGGCAAACATAAAAGATTTTTACAGGAAATACCTCTTTGTCATTACTGAACTATGTATTCCTGTGTTTTGATGATGCATAAAAATTGTGGGGTTTTGTGTATGCATACTAATAAACAGTATGCATACTGATTTATTAAAATGAGCACTACAACTCAGTTTCTTTACTTGACAGATTGCTCTTTATGGTTTACTAAGAAATGAGACCCTTTTGTGAACATTATAATAAACATAGTAAACTTTCCCATGAAAAATATAAACAGTATAGCTCTAGATGGTAGAAGCAGATAGCTCATGAAGACAAAATCAGGAAAAATGCGCTCTAATTATATAATATCTTCTTGACTAATCGGTGCATCGCAACTTCTAGTATTATTCAGACCGGTGAGGAAAGGAAATTCTAGGAGTTACGACTTTTACAAAGGACATGCTAAGCATTGGTATTTATGGACCTGGACTGGAGTTTCCAACCCAAAGATGAGTCAGAACTGCTGTGTTGGTACATGAGACAGCTAGGAACGCATTTCCTGTGTTCACATACTCCAGAACAAAGAATGGCAAGATTTATTTATTGTTTATTATGTTTGTGACTTCTAAATGCAATTTTAATTAATATGCTTATTTTTGTTGTATTTTAATTACTTTGATGCCATTCTTGACAAATAATATGTCACACTTACATTGGTGCTGTTAATTTTTTTAAAGAAAATGGGAAGCATATACCTGAGAGACACACTCTTTTTCACAGGCATTATCAGGATTTGGGATTTCCACTTGGGAAGCACTTCCCTATGGGGCCTTGTCAGGCATATCTTTGCACAGCTAACCTGCCTTCAAGATTTAGGTAGTTTCTTTTGACCCAGCATGAATCTTTGTCATGGAACTTGCTATTTTAGATTGAGGATTCAGTGAATTTCACCTGATTTTTCTAGAGATGACATTAATGATGCTGGTTATTAGCATTTCCATCTTGCTGTTATCTTCTCTTCCCCCTTCTTGCCTAGGTGTCTGTGGAGCAGCAATACAGCATGGGATATGACTGCTAAAAGGATTGAGCTGTACATTTTAATGCACTTCAGTCACACCGTTTCCCTTTCTATATTATTTCAGACTTTGCGCTTGTGTCTTGTCAAAGACACTTTGCAATGTACCTCTAAACAGTGGTGGAGGCTCTGCTATTCGGGATAACTGTATGAGCTCAGCCTTGCTTAAAATCTGCAATTTTTTTTTTTTTAAGTCTAAAAAAACCCCTTAATTGCTCTGTCTGACTGTCAGACAGAGACTAACAAGTGTCCGGCAGCCTGGGATTCAAGGACTGCAGAAAAAACTGTTAGCTCTTCTTCACTTCACCTCTGTGACCATAGAGAGATCATTTGATCTCTGTGTGCTGTGTTCGAAAATACCATCCACTCGTTGCTTTAAATATTTGTATGGTTTTTGTCTCAAAATTCTTGTGTAGTTTCATCTTATGTCTAAGTGTCTTCACATTTAGAAACAGAACTGAAATCCCCTAAAAAGAACAATTTCCTGTCATAACTTACTATGTAACTATTGTTAGTAACTGCTAACTGTCTTCTGAAAACAACCTTTTAAATAGTAACTGTAAAACTGAATAATTAGAGAATGAAGGATTTGCAGTCCTTCCAATGGGCTTTATTGCCCAAGTAACATGAAATCTCAAATGAAATTACACACTTTTGGGAAAAATTTCTCCACCAACCAGTTCATACATAACTATGTATAGCCTAATTTCAATTTTCTATTTTTCATTGGTTTTTCCTATGAAAATTAGGAGGGTGTTTTCTTCATTGTTCACCCTGACAATCCAAATTCATGCTGGTGCCTTGTTTACTTTCTAGTACCCCCACAAAAAAATAGCTTTTTGTGCAAAAGGAGTAACACTGGTCAACTATTGCATGAACAGAAGCACTGGGAATGGTCTTTCAACTCTATTTTCTAACTCTATAGAGTTTTCTAGTGAAACTGTACGGGTTCTTAATCTTTCCTATTCCAACATCCAACCTGAATAAATTCACTCTGGTGAGCAATCAGTTTTTATAGATTGCTCCCCACAAAGTTCCAACAGATAAGAATCTGATCCATTTTTTTTTTTTTTAAATGTCACTCCTTTCCCGTGCTCAAGTTATCTGTTCTGTGAGAGCAAACAGAGACAAAGGGATGCTGGGCAGACACTGGTGAAAAGCAGCATCAGCTATTCCTAATCTGAATCCCCATGTGTCTTCAAAACTTTCTGTTTTTTAAGATGGGGATGTCTATGTCACATTTTGTCTGTGTTTGCAAAGAGCATTTACATGGTTAGGAGGTTATATGAGGACAGGTTGAAATAGACAGATATATAACCCTCTATTTCAGAGTTATTTACCACTCTAAAACACCTGCTTGGGCAAGCTCTGCTTGAAGTCGAGACTAAGAGATGGATGGTGCTTACTGAAGTGCAGGAATGACAAAATCCACATACTAAAAAAAGGACTGCCTGTGCCTTTGTGTGGAAAAGGGAACTAATCCAATTCCTTGTCTTGGTTAAAAGACTATGTTTATGCTATTGTCATGCATATGTAACAATCAGAAATAAAGATGTGCTACTTCAAGTGGAGCCCCTCTTTGTGGCATATTGCATGGCGTTATTCAAAGGGAGGGTACTAAGAGGTGCATTCACATCTTTGCTGCATGATTTTAAAGTGTTAATTGGTCCTGCAAGTGGCAGCTTAAAATCAGTTTAGGAATTGAAGATCTAGAAACATACAACTAAAGAGACATTATCTGTTGGAATAAAATATTTAGAATGATAAACATCTTCTGAATCTTTGGTGCACGTAAATATATACAGTTTTTTTGCAGTTTAACATGTATTACTAAAAAAAAAATTGTGATAGGTCTCAGACTGAAGAAAATAACAAACTTTCAATAACCCTATTGAATTGCTGACTTCAGGAGTGTCGTGGTTTGGCTTCAGATGGCAACAAAGAACCACGCCCCTCTCGTTCCAGGCTTTCCTGATGGGAAAGCACAAGGAAAGGGCAGAACTCGTGGGCTGAGACAACGGCAGTTTTAATAGAATAACAAAGGTAGCACAAAAAAAACCCCCCAACATTAACAACAATAACAACAGTAACAAGGACAGAGGAGTATACAGACGCGGTTAGGGAACCGCCGCTCCCCGACCGCCCCCGGGGCGCCCCCCCCCCCAGCTCCAAGCAGTGACTGCCCGCCCCCTCCCAGCAGCTCAGCGCAGGCGTGGCTCACATGGGATGGAATACTTATGGCCCTGGGCCGGGGAGAGTTAACCCTCTCCCTGCCGGAACCAGGACAAGGAGTTATGATATGATGGAAGTATAGATGGACCTAAATGTAAAAGAATACAAAACAAGTTTGTCAGAGCTTTAAATTCCAAGTGTTGGAGTGAAGTTTCAATGCTGGGTAAATGCTTTTCTTCTTTTTTATACCATCTTCTTTAAAGGTGTGATTCAAAGATGCGGAAATCAGAGGAATGACCCAATTAGTCTAACCTTTCTTCAACAAAATGGAAACTACTTTAAGCAGTTAAGCTTACTTTTTACATCCATTCTGCTTAAGATTATCTATTTGACACAATACACAATATCTACTTGTCAAAGTATGAATAAATATCCACTTGTTATCAGTGTCCATTTGACTTCAAAAGACTATCTTTAATTTTGTTTTTATGCTAGCATTATGTTATACCATATGGTATGTGAAACAATTACCGGCTTGTGTCCTTCTTTTTGTTCTTTGAAAAGTGTTTCTCTTAAAGTTGCATATAATTTAATCTAAAATCAAATAAAAGATAAGAATTACTCAACACATCAACACACCATTTGTGCAGTTGTGTGGTTGGTTGTTTTTTTTTTTTTTAATTGTAGAATCAGTCATTGCCTCATTATCCAGAACTAGTGAGTTGAAGAACAGAAAAATGTCTGTTAGACTACTGACAACTCTTTCCAGTGCTTGTTGTGATCCTCAGTAATTAATTTTCGTACAGTTTTTTTGTATCCATAATTCAGTAATGCAGACTTCACAATTCCTTGTGCCTTCTTTTCTGGTCATCAAGAATGCAAAATTCTTCTTAGAGGAGACCAAGAAAGAATTCTGTGAGATCAGAATATGGGAGCATTCTCGTCACAACAGTCACTATGTTCAAAGAACCTTTTTATTTATTTACAAATATATCCTGACCGCTTATCAGGAAGGGAGGTGAAAGAATCACCAAGTCCAACCATTAACCTGCCCTGACAAAACCCACTTCTAAACCATGTCCCTAAACACCTCATCTCCCCTTTTCTTAAACACCTCCAGGGATGGTGAATCTACCACCTCCCTGGGCAGCCTATTTCAATGGTAATCCAAAGATTACCACAGTTCATTCAGAGAAATTTATGAAGGCTTCACTGTCACGTGACAGATGTGAAGGAAGAAAAAGTCTTAGCTTTGACTCAGACAGTCCCATAATGATTCATATATGTGTATGCTCATGACACCTTGGTTGTCGACTCATAAGTGTGTATAAACCACACAATGTGGCCTGCATTCAATTTAATATACAGGTATTCTAGAGAGTGACACCAGGGCTTTAAGGAATTGTTTACTACTGCACTGGGGCACTTGATTTCAGATTCAATCTGGAACAGTCTGAGAATGACCACATTAGCTGGTGTATAGAAGTATTATTTTGAGTAATAGGAGATCTCCTAGCTACTTAGGGTACCTAGGTAAATAGGGTGTGTTTTCTTTGTTTCGTTGTCTGTTAGGAATGTTGAATGCAGCAGTGTATCTTTTGCTACTTGAAAGTCTCCTGTTGAAACAGAAACACCTGAAACAAAATGAATATATTTTTTTCTAATTTGATTGTCTTATCTTAAAGTATCCATTTATGTATTTGGATTTTCAGTGGCAAAGCTTGAGAATTCTTCTCAATTCTGGACTGGGTTGTGAAAGTCAGACAGTACTTCAACCCACATATTTACGGTGGTCATCACGAGTGTCATACAAATGACACCACTTGTATATACATCTTGTGTATGTATGGGGAAAGTACAGCAAGGTACTTCCTTCTGTTGTTTCTCTCTCTTTTTTTTTTTNTTTTTTTTTTTTTTTTTTTTTTTTTTTTTTTTTCTTTTTAAAGCTTCTTCAGCTTTGGGGAATCACAAGTTCCCAGGTGGGTTGATCAAACTGCTTAATTATGCTAAGGGCTGGAAATTGGATCTGTGTTTTCATTCATGTCCGTACAGTATGTCTCCTAGTATTACTTTGCTTATGTATTCAGATATTTATCTTTTAAGAGATGTCCAGCTGTTGATAAAGACAACAGCTCATATAACTTCAAATTTTTATGGACTTGCCTTACATTTGAATGGAACTTCCTGACTGAGTCATCTGTCTCATCTGACTTTCTCAGTCTGGGTCAGGGGAAAGAAGAGAATAATATTCATTTCACGTTAATAAGAGTCACTCTATGGCAGGAAGTATTTGGGAAGGCAGGGAGGAGAGGGTAGAATAGTCATTCCCAGAATGACTGGCTCGGACAACCAGCAGCAGTCTGGACATGCAGAAATGATGGGCCTCTGTGAGACATCTCAACATAACTGTCTAATTCAGAGTCCTAGCAGTCTGACTTCTAGTCAAGTCTGGTAATAAATACTCTTTTGTACCGTGCAGAGAACCTCAGATTACTCAGAGATAGCCGCATAGCAGTGGCTGTGGCTGTGTGGCCTGTATCATGTTCTGCTGGTCTTGCCTTCCACTATTTAGAAGTGATTCCCATATGGACATACAAAATAGTCATTTTGCAGTTACACAGTCAACAAAATCTAGTTACCTTTTGCCTTTTGTTCTTCCTGCTTAAGTGTGTGCGTGACCCAATAAGATAGTAAGACAAGCAAGGTTTTTTTATGCTTGAGTGTGAATTGTGAGTTTTTTACCTTCTTGAATGGAATAAAATTATTACGAAATGGTAGTCCCTGCATCCTCCCTGCTCCAAATGACCCAGCTATAGCTTCTACAGCTTGGTCACTTGGAAATATTTGTTGACACTTAAGTGAATCCTTTTGAATGTCTTTGAGGGTCTGTGTTCAATTCTCAAGTTGCCCACAAGCTTCCTCTTTGTTTACAACGTCTTGCTTAGCTGTTTGAGAGCTAAAGAAAATAGAAATAACATGTGAATATGATAGTTTGAACATTACAGGAAAGTTAAATTGAGAAGTTTGAACAGTGGTAAAGCTAACTAATTTCTAGACAGATGTGACAACGCATATTGAACCACTCATTTGCCAGTTTTAGGTGCACACAGAAGGATACCTTGCTAAAGCTTTCAATGATCTTCATTTAAATATTAAGAAAATAAAGGTGATAGAAATACCATAGAAAACAAATGCAATACAAATAAGCTTGTTTCATTAGATTAGACCATTCTTCCAGGACTACATAAACATTGCTATGTTTTTCTCTGTTGCATGTCTTAAATGGCATTTGTTTATTTTTGAATTACTGGCTGGATGTTCACTGCTGTTTTTCTAGAGATGTCTCATGTTCTGCTGTGCTTCACTCTGTTGAAGAGGCAAGTACAGAGCTGATAGACATCCAGAGCCAGGATCTAACTTCCTTGCCTCCAGCCATCTTGCTGTTTGTGGCTGTTGCATGATCTGGTGGTTTGAGGTTTTTATTTATTTTATTGTTGTTTTTTTTCCCACCTGCATACAAAATGTGTATGTGCATCTTCTCAGACTTTGATGAGGGAAAGTCTTTACCTTTAGCATAATGTATTAAACTATATGGTTACAGCAAAATCAATCCAAGGATTGTTGTTATATTAGTGCTCATATGTGAAAATAAATGTAAAATACACAAATGACCTAATTATTGTCTACCACAGTCATAATAAAAGCAGCAGTAGCTTTAAAGGAATTATTGCTGTCTCCTTTATGCCATACACCTTCCATGTTCAACAGTAAAAGAATTCAGCTGTAGAATAAGTTTCATGTATGCTGCATGAGCTGAGCGCTGAAGGTGGGAAAAACACTTTTGATAATTAAAATCTAAACATAATATTTACTCTGGAGAACTAGAAAACAGAACACTTGGCAAATAATTTTAACAAGCATCTATGCAGAGCAACAGATTAATTTTTCTTTTCTGAATTTCTAATTTGATTAACTTTGTCTCTGTTGTAGAGATGGCACAAAGTATATCATTGGCGCATTATCTATTTTCCTCCAAGGACTGATGCAATTAGGTGAAGGTGAAGGAAAAGTATCCCTACTGTTCCTTCATGTTTATTCCTGGAATATGAATGTATGGTTGGTTTTGCTCCTTGTTTCATCCAAACTGCACCTACACCACAAACCTTTTAGTGGCCAGGCTCTAATACAGGTCAAATCAAGCTGCATTCTTGATGAGGAAACTCAAGTAGGACTAAGTAAACTGTTTGCTACAGGGTTTTGGATTGGATAGCACAGACAAAAGTTAATCCTGACTGTATATCAAGGCTTAGTACCTTGTGTCAAGGACAAACAGTATTTAATCATGAACACAGAAATTCCTATCCACTTCTCAAGATACAACTGATCTTAAAATTTATGTCCTTGAGTGCAAAGGAGTGGAAAAGATTCTTGACTCTCAAGGAATACCTCTGCAGTCTGTGTTGTTTTTTTTCTTTTCCCTTCTTTTCCACTTTTTCATATGCACCAAAGGAATATCCATAAGATTTTCTAAGCTCCATTAGACCCTTAGTAATCAGAGGCTCATTACTTAACAATGTTTAGTTTAGTTGTCATTATCAGCTTTGATGTGACTTGCTTATCAAGACTATTTTTATCTCTAAATTCATCGTTATATTCATGTATTAATTGTGTGAAAAAAGAACGTGAAAAATACTGAGTGAAAGTGGATTTTTTGACATGCTTCATAAAAGGAAAGAAGTTAAAATATACCAACACAATATATATTTGTGTGTTGGTAGATCATACTACTTCTCATTCCACTACTCATTAAAAGTCCAGTTTAGAAAGAAAGCTGGGGGGAGGGGAGAGATAAAGAGAGAGGTGGTCTTTTCTGCGTTCTTGTCTGTTTTTTTTCAAGAGAGAGGCAGCTTTACTGACATTGTGTATAGATGTAGTTTTAATATCAGTTTGCTGGATATTTGCACTGGTTTATAGCCTTTTTCAAAAAGAGTTATTTGCTGGAAAAGGAGAGGGATTTTCATTGCAGCTGAACATAAAACAATGTCAAAAATAATAATATTTTTTTTTAATTCTCAAACAGAATGACTTTTTCTTTCCCTATTGAACTGTTCAGATTTTCATTTTTTTTTTCCAAGTTACTGCAGTTTTATGTATTTCAATTGTTCAGATAATTTCTGGAAAGATGATCTTGGGATCGTTAGTTTTGGAAATATTTTTTGTTACTTTTAGTTGCAGTATCTGATGCTGCTACTTGATTTTGTTACTTTTATTTTTCATTTGCTAGCTGACTGCATGTAATGAGTTGCCTAGCATACTAAGGAATATACATGACCCATACCTTTATAGAAACAGTGTAATTTCTCCATTGCTTTTTCTTCCATTATTAATGCTGTTCCTCAAAAGAACAGTAATAGTATTTAACTAACAGAATAGTGTTTAACTATCCATACAAAGTAATGTCTTGAACCACCAGTCACAATTTCTTATTACATTAAGAACTGCAAGCACAGAGAAAAAAAAGCAAATAAATAGCTATGTTCCATACACGAAGGATGTTTTCAAACAGCAGGTAGATTTCTCTGAAGAAGGGTTGAGTCTTTGGTGAGAAAAAAAAATGCTGGCAAACCAGCATTTGAGAGATTTGAAAGATTAGTTAAGTGTTCCTTTGATGAGCTAGTCTCCTAGGCATTGTGTTTGATCTTCTGGTGCGTTCAGTTGCAAAAGTGGAGTGTCCTAAATTTAACTGATAGTCTCAAAATTTGTTTTCCTGGAGAAAAAAAACCCTGCCTGATAGTGAATGCTGAACTTGCCATTTGATAACCCATTGTGGCAGATGGATCGCTAATAATAACCCAACTTCTTTGAGATGAGATGTTTCAGCCTCAGGGTGGGAGGAAGTCTCATCCATCTTGCCCTGCACTGTTCTTGCATCATGCAGGCCACTTGGATAAAGGTGCCCTTCAGCAACTGCAGTAAATTAACCATGGTAGTAATACAGATGTCTTCAGAGTTATGAATAAACTTCTTAATCCTGGACAGATGCCTTGTGGTCTTTATTTAAACTAGACATGGTTTTTTGCAGAGAAGTAAGATTCAGTTTTCTGTCTATACGTATATGTATGCTAAACAAAAGCCATTGGGGAGAGAGGGAATGAAGTGCACATCAGCCTACAAGGTGTGGTTTACATTTTATAGGGAAGCTGCTTATGTTTTCTTTTTTATTAAGAGGGATTTCAGGAGAGTTTATAAAAAGTGGCCACTTTCCTAGTTATTAACTGTAGTTTATGTACAAACTGCATAAAAGTTTTTCTAAGCTATCAATGCAAGGTAAGATGTAGGATATGGACTAAAAATATGAAACAAATAATTGCTCAATAGAGCAGATTATGGTCCTATGTCCCTGCAAGGCAGTGACTTCATTCAGGATGGTTTGAATTTATAGGACTTCGAATCTTCAGGTTTTGCAATATATTTGTATTTACATTAGTGTTTATTCACAGAATTAGGCAACAAAGTTTTTCCTCTTCTATTTTGATTTGTTAAGAGTTTTGTAAAACTTACTTGTTTTCATGTATGGTTCTTGTTTTGTCACCACAGCAGTAGTAAGGATAGAGTAATGGGACTCTGTTGAATCAGTTACAATGACACAGTGTGATGAAAAAAATGTAGAAAAACAGGAGAACAAACCTGCAGCTGTTTGAATGCTAGATTTCTTTGAAAAACATTGTTGTGTATCGATGTTTTTGTATAACCTCTGCTATCCAAACATTTTGGTAAGTAACTATAGCATTTAAGCACCTCACAAGCAGTTACTTTATTGTGTTAATAGCACCTCTGAGGGAATTAAATTGTATTTAGAAGAGCATAGCACAAGGACTTGTGGTTAGGCTTTTGACTGAGCTTGGAACTAAACCAAAGTATTTTGAGTTATATGTGGTGACATATCGGCCACAATACCCATTGTCTCCTGAGAATGATAAATGATTTAATATTGAATTTGCTTTCAATCAATAAGATGATTAAATCCCTGCTTTTCATGCTATATATTTTGCCAGATATTGGTACTGTAAGTCGCTTTACATACTGAAAAGTACAATAATATATTGTATGAAAACTGTCTTGACAGCGATGCAAAACCACCAGCAAGACAGAACTAATTTGATCAAAAAATAAGAAGAAATGGCTTGAACCAAAATGCAAGAATGTGTTTTACTTCTGTGTCTATAATGACTTCAGCTGAAGCTTTATCAGCTTGACGTATCATGTCTTCATTAAAACTGTATTAATATTGATTGTTATTTGGATATGTTATCACAAATGAGCCCAGGTTTTTGATTGGTTCTGTGAGACAATCATGAGGATATACTAGTTTTTGTAGTGTAATAAGGTCACTAACTGTAGCTGTCATTCTGGCAATCCTGTTCACAGGCCAGAAATTCTATTGGGAATGTGTGTTTTGTTAAGTCTTTTGTACTCCTATCCTTCGCTGCCTGGGGATGTATTGTACTAGCAGAATAAAGGTGTCCAAAATTAGATGCCTAAGTAGTGAGAGTGAAAGACAGACTTCCTGCAGATTAGTGAAGCTCCTTGTTCAGGAGGTCTCAGCTAATAATTGGGACATGTCAGTGTGTCAGGCTACGTGGTTTGAATACCATGTTCCTCTTCTCCAGCAGCCTCAACAGGACATTTCTGAGTTTTAAGGTAAGCATGTCTTAGTTGAAACAGACAAACCCGTTCCTGCAATTTCTGAAGTTTCTTCATACACAATACCAGCTGGTTCCTCTCTGCTCAAGTCCACAACCCTTATGTTAACTTTTCCTGTTTCTTTTTGGTTAGATAACAGCAGATGCATCTACTCAGTGCCCAAGTGATTTCTTTCTCTTGAAAATATTGTAACTTCCTAATCTTGGGAGACTGTTTTGGTTGCCACATGCGATTTATCAAGAAATTTGTTGCTGAATGTTCCTATTAGAAGAGAACTAATTCTGAATATGGGAAATGCCACAGTTGAAAAGCTAGTGCTGCTATTATGGTCAATTTGCAAAATCAAAACAAAACAAAAAGTTGTGTAGGAGACATGTTCAGCATCTTTTGCATGTGATTGTGGAAAGATGAAATAGACTTACTGAAACTGGGACTTTAGAATTTCTATCTGATACAAAAGCACTCCTGCAAAACAGAATGATATATATTTCAAACCTTTTTTAATCTGTAGTGGTGTTGGTGTTTTGCTGTCTTCATTCTTACTTATACTATTAATGTCAGCTAATCTTTATGGGTTTAGAAGTAAATTTGCTTTTAAGATTTCAAAGCTTTGTTTGCATGTAATTACTGTTTAATTACAGTTTTGTTATCTTTCATTGAGTGTTTTTACTGTCTCTTGTACGTTCCCTGTCTAAGGCATATCCTTGGTTATCGAAGTATGTATCAAGCCTGTAAGAGGATATTTTCATTAGATAGGGCAAGATAGGATCTTGAAGTTATAGCCTTACTGAGCCATTAATTAAAGATCAAAATACTGGTCCCACCCTCACTTTGCTGTTCCCTCGTAAATATAGTTCTCTTGGAAGATTTTTTGCAATTCTTTTGAATAATCTTTGAGACAACAAATAGAGGAGAGTTCCCAGTTACACAGCATGCTTTAGACAGCTGGGTAGACTCAAAAATAGTACATTATTACACGTGCAGAATTAAATAGATCAATGCTAATAGTATGGCCTGCATGGGAGAGCTAAAAAGTTATTAAAAAATAATTACAAAATAGTGAGGAAGCAAACAGTACATAGAGGAAAAACCTTTTTCTCCTATCTTCCTTTGCTTTCTAAGAGGTCTTCTGTGGAATTATATCTGTTTCACTGATTTTTCTACAGTTATACTACAGTCAGCCTTAGGAGTGCCCTTCATTTTAAAATCAAATATCTTTTGATTGTGCCAACCATCTTCGGCTCAATTAAAATGACTTCTTTCAACCTATGCTTATAAGAGAAGCAAGGAAAAGGGATAAAAAAAAGTGAAGCACACACTTGAGAAAGGAAGCAAGCCTTTCACAAAAAATCTTGATTTTAGGTTCTGAGTAAGATAGAGAGGCTGAATAAATATTCAATGTTTTCTTTTTTCTTCTTTTTTTTTCAACATTAACTTTTCAAATATGAACCTGGAGATATTTAAATTGTTTGATGTAGCTTTTAATCACACAATTCTTGAGTAATGTGGAGTTTAGCGCATCATTGTACCCAATCAGGATTATTATGTGAGACATGCACAATGTTCAAGGAGAATTGCTATTCATTTGTTGATCATAAAAATAATTGTGACATTTATTTTTGCTGAATGTAACTCTTTTTCTATCAAACAAAAAAAACTTTTCATCTAAGCACAAAAGGTAAGTAGACTGAAGGCACTTTCATAGTCAAGGGTAGTTCCTATTGACCCGTTTAATCAATTCTTTAGTCATTTCCGCAGCTCTCCAGACATTATATACCTTAATTTTTTCCATAAAATTTCAATATCTGAAAAGAGCACCTTGTTAGGTCCCAAAATTTCTGTTTTCTGATTTATTTCTTGACTCAGTAAAGGAAATTAAACTTCATGCAAGTTTTGAAGAGCAAGTGGGTGAACGAAATTCACGTATAATCTCCTTCAACTCTGTCAAAGCCTCTCCTGAAACAAGTTGTTATGGAAAGCATGTCAGAAATAACATAAAAGAGAATGTTGTCCTCATCTCAGAGTATGGTGGCAGCTGGGTGGGATTGGACAGTTGGATCTGTTAAGTAATAAACTCTCAGATCTTGTATATCTGTCTTCATTCCAAGAGCCACCTCTACTTCTGACGTGTTATGCAATGCGCACAAGGAACTCAAGGTACTCCAAACCAATACTGATCACATGGACATCAATACCAAACCCAAATGGTTTCAGTGGGATTTCCCTCCGTCTTTACTTTCCTTATACAAGAGTAATTTCTCTTAGTAATTTCTGTGAGTAATACTTTTTGAACATTTTACAATTTTAACACTCATACTACCTGCTTACTCTGTTTATTGTTAAATACAGCAGTATTTCAGTTGCAATGCTGGGAGGCAGGTATGTACCTTACTGCCTTTAACATGTCTAGAGCCATGGCAGAAACTTCTAAGCTCAAATCTTCTAAACTTCTGATTATATTGCCTTAGGTTATTGTGCTGTTGATACTGACCTGCTCTTCATTCTGAATTTGTAGTGGTAGGAATGATTCTTTAGATGAAGAAGCTAGCTACGGTTGTTAGTCAGGGATTAGATTCTTGTTTGTTCTTGTTTATTCAGTAAAGGTTGTTAGAAGAATTATTTGAATTTGTTTAGGAAATGATGTCCAAATCTTGCTCAGAGACATTGTGGAGATGAATCTTGTGGTAATTTTTCCAAGCAAGCTTGAAATATACTGTTCAATGTCTTTATTAATGACCTGTACAGTGAGAAACGGTCTGACTCAGTAATTTTTTGGTGGCACAAAATAGGGGGAGCATTCTGTATAGTCGGGGGCAGGGTTGCTATTCAAAGGAACCTTGACATAGTTGAAGACTGGCCTGTTTGAAAACTCTTCAAGTTCAAAAAAGGCACATGTAAAGTCCCAAACCTGTAATGAAAAACACTCATGCAGTGGAACAAGCTGGGGACCAGCTAGATGGAAAGCAACTCCCTGGGGAGAAAGACAGAGAGCAAGTTGAACCTAAGCTAGCAGTGTTGCCTGACAGCAGAGAAGGACAACAGCGTGCCTGGGCTACATTTGTAAAAAAGTAGCCAGCAGGTCCAGGTAAGTGATCTTTCCCATCTGTTTGGCACTGGTGAGATCACTTCTGGAGCACTGTGTTTAGTTTCTGGCTCCCCCATACTAGACAGGCAGTGACATACTGGAGGAAATCCAGTACAAATGTGGGCAGAAGGACACAGTACTTAAGCAGCAACTGAGAGAACTGGGGTAGTTCAGCTTCGAATGGAGATCTAATTTTTGTCTTCAAGTATCTGCTGGGAGGGTATACAACAGACAGAGAAAAACTCATATTCATGGTACAAACTCTTACATCCCAGTGATAGGAGGGAGGCAACAGATGCAATATGGAACATCAGAAATCGCATTTAGATATTAGCAAAATGCTTTTCCAAAGTGAGAGTGAACAGTCCTTGGAGCAGATTTCCCAGAGTGATTGCAAAATTTCCTGCCTTGGGAATATTACAACTACCCTGGACAATGTCCTTCACAACAGATCTAAGTTGGCCTTGCTCTGAGTGTGATTGGACTAGACTACACTAAATTGTAGTGTGATAAGATGTTCTATAGGATTTTTAAAAAATTGTATTTTGTATTACTTTTCCACTTCATAAGCTGGTAATTGAAAGCTAAATTAGGAAAAATGGTTTAATATTCATAAACCATACTTTGTTTTTGTTCATCATTGTTCATCAGTGATGCAGTTTCCAGATTAAGGTTTATTGATTGGAAGGGGTCATACATGTCAGCATCAGATACATATATATAGATAATTTTTTTTTTTCTTGGTGCATCAGTTTTAGAATAGGCAAACATCAGGCACTGTTTTTATCTGGGGAAAAACTTGTGGATTTTGATTTAGCTCTTTTCTAGTACTTGAGAATTAGAATGAGAGGTCATCTGAAATGCCATTAACTGTGATCATCATCAAATCATCAGGTTTAAAGAAGTATGTAGTAATATTTCATTTTCGCCAAGATTTTGAAATGAAATTACAATGATACTGTTGAAACATTTAAATTTCTAAATGTTTGCAATTATCTTTACTTAAAGTAGCTACTGAATGGTTTTGTTTTTCTACTGTAGCGCAACTGAAATTATTATGAACCCAGTGTCCTTTTGAAAGAAAACCCAGCATAAGATGATGTAGTATGGTATCTCACCAGTTTAAAAGTGTAGGCTCAGAGCCATTAAAGTCAACATTTATCATTCTGTGTTTTGTTCAGGTTTTCATGATTGTATTCAGTGAACTTTAAATATCTTAGCTGTGTTTATATCCTGAAAAAACATCTCTAAGAGCACCTGCTTTAAACAATAGATAGGATATCCTCTGGAAAACATCCTCCTCTAACATCCTCCTGACCAGATTAATTTTCAGCAGAAACAGTATTCTTATAGATTGCTTTTGTATTATATACATTGACTGTTTGTACACAGCAAAAACACCGGAATCTTAAAAGTAAAATGCTTGGAAATGTCTAGTTGTTAGGAAATGTTGGTATCTCCATAAAACTTTTTTTGTTTTGTTTTGGTTCCCAGAAATGGATACATGGTGCCATATCTTGATGTTTGGCATGTTGAAATGATGCTTTGCGATATTATGTACGTTTAAGATCTTCCTTCCGCAAAAATCCTAGTCTGCCAATCTCTCTTCTTCTGAGTTTGTTTTCAAAATGCAGATCTATTTTCTAACCTCTAACTTAATGAAGGAGGATACAAAATAGCTTGGTGAATTAATTTTCTTTAAAAAGTTCAAATCTATTTTTTCAGGTCCTTCAAAGTATATGCTGTATCAGTCCATGCTGACAGGTGAAACTCATGAGGAATGGGCTACATAAGCTGAACTTAGTCACAAAGCTGAACGGTTTCTCTGAGACCAGTGCTCAACCTATTGAGGTGCTTGACTCCAGATTGTGTTAATATGACTTTACTTAATGGTTCAGACTGCAGGTGGAACAAGCATATCTGTCTGCAGCCTACCATGGGTGCATATGGTGCACAACTGCAAAGTTGGAAGGAGCAAATGAATTTATGAAAAATTGCTGGACATAAATTGCATTCTAAATGGCAGTTGCAACCAGCTCTATAGTGCCTATTGAGCAATTAGCTAATCTTCAAACTAACTTATTTTTCAACTGTGGAATCAAGAGTTTGATTCAAAGAAAGCAACAGGAGTCTTCCACAGCAGGAGTCTTAAATTAAAAAAAAAAAAAAAGATATTTTGGGGTGCATAATGGTTTGTTTGAGTCTTTTCTTCATAAAACCAGGACAGGGGCATATTTTTTTTCATTGAAATTGCAGGAAAACCTGTTCTACAACTAAATCACTGACTGTTCTTGGCACCATGCCTCCTCAGCATCTCTCAGATATACAGGCATGGTATGTACCTCAGGTATAGAGCATGACCTGTTTCTCATAGGATTTGTTTTTCTGATAGTAATAGTTTTTTTCATTTTTATTGAAACACCAATTTTCAAGTTTTCAGCAGTAACAGAACTAAAATATGCATACTTTCTATCTCAGTTTGAGTTGTTGCTGTAAACTTAAACTCAAGACCTTTTCTACAGAATTAGTCTCAACTTTAAACTGATGGCAGAAGACATCTTTACTTGCAGTAAAATAAATCTTAAAGATATAGTTATGTCGAGTGTTGGATTCTGTCAGTTGTGCCTTGAAGAAAGGATGCGCTTATTATAAGCACATTGAATAATGTTTATGGAAGACATGATTTTCTCAAACACTACATATGTTGTGGTTAGCACCTGAAGTATTTCACTAGAAATGTTGGGTTTGACAACCTTGAAGTAATGCAGGTCTTTAGAATAGAAGGCCATGATGAGAGTCTCCAAGCATCTGTTTATAAACGCAGGGCATTCCTGTGACAAACTGAGTAGCGTGTGACTTCAGTATATTTTGTTTGTGTGCTTGATATCCTGTATATGTTAGCATTGGCTGTTTTGTTTGGTTGGGGAAAAATTATAATGTGAGCTGTATTGTTTAGATGTTATTTCTCAAGTAGTACTTAAGCACTGCACAAAGCGGATCTGTGTTAAGTTCCTCATCTCTGAAGGTACATGAAAATGTTCTGTCTGGGCTTGTTGCAAAGTGGGAAGTATTCTTTGGGTAAATGACACTTCAAATTAAAACTGTTGGCATTAAAAATGTCAAGAAAATGAGGGCCCCTGAGATCAATAGTGATAACACATGGCTTGAGAGCCTCAGCATCATAATACCTAGTTTTAAATTCAAAGATGCTTGAAGAGCTGTTAGACAATCTCAGCCTAAAACTGCTGAGGAAATAATGGGGCTTCTGTGCTACTCACAGTGATTCTGAGCACAAGGCTCATCCAATAGAAGTAATTCTAGTTCAATTAACAATTTTTAAACAGGCAAAATAATGGGAATTGTGGGAATCCCTGAAGCTACAAATATACCCAGAAAAAAATTGTGTTCTTACTGAGAGCAGTAGGTGAACTAGATGTTATTAAGCAAATTTCATTGAGATTATTGGTAAAGTTTAAAAGGTTTGGAACTATATTAAGACAATACTCAATGAAAATATGCCATGCCAAACACACATGATTTAGTTGTTGTTTTTAAGTCCTAAGCATAAGTATATTATGACAGTGTGGCTAGAAAGAGATACGGAAATCCATTCCCATCCCCTAGCCCTTAGTATCACATCATGTGGTACTGAAATAGCACTGCATTCAGTTGATTCAGAACATGTTATATGGATTTACAGTTAATTGTCTGTCAGATAAACAGCAGAACCTTGTATGCAGATGTCTGTAGACACATTTTAGTGTCAATATTTTCTTGAAAATAAATCATATATATGGATGATTAAATGTCCAAGAGACACAAAGTTAGGTCACAAAATACTGGCGTATTGTATTTCTGTAGGATATTCTCATTGTGGCATTTTGTCAGGTGGGCCTGTTTGAAAAATAATTATTTTTTGTGTAGTTGAATGGAGGGGTGCTCATACAACAAAGAATGTAGATTATGTGTAAAGGATAGAAAGTAATGATCTGTAGTCCACATGCACTAGAATGGTCTTCAGGTAATGGTTGAAAACACACAATGATATGTTCTAGGGAAGGAACATAGGTCTTATAATTAGGGAGGTATTGAATAGGAATACGAAGGTATGTTATCTCTGTCTATGCTGTTATGGCCCTGTCGTTATGGATATCAACAAGCCAAAAGGTAAAAGATACTTCAATGTGAAAAGGGTTCAGAGAAGAATGCCAGGACAAATTGGGCATTTGCAAAATAGATGTTATAGCCCGACTCAGTTTGGTCAAGAGAGAAAAAAAAAAGAGCTACTTGTACCTGTGTGCATAAGACATTTTTGAACTTAAATAAACTCTAACATAGTAGAAAAGGCCTGACTGGGTCCAATATTCCCAAATCTAAAAAACCAAATTCAGACTGGAAAACAAAAGTCAATGTTTATTCCTGAAGTTGTTAATAAGTAGAACTGTATGTCTAAGGCAATTGAGAATCTACTACATCCTTATGTTTTGAGGTTTTTTTCTGTCAAGACTGGATAAAACACAAGATGTACTATATGACCTGAAAAAAACCCCCAGAAGAAACTAGTTGATATTTTGTTCTATGTTAAAAAGGAGATGAGACTTAAATGGTGGCTTTGCCTGTTTCTGGCTGAAAACTATGAAATGTGGGTAAACAAAAAGTTTACACTAAAACTTGTTTTTGTAAGATGTTAGCCAAGCACCTTCAGTGCCTGCAATTATTTGTTTGAGGCAGTAAATTAGTGCACAGTCCTAAGGACTGGATTTGGTTAACTTTGGGTTTTGGTTTTGGAAAATATTTGCCATCATAAGATATACTGAAGAATATTGCTCCCTTTAATCCTCATGTCTTGTCCCCAAGTTCAGCTACCCATATTTTTCCTGTTTGAAAATTCTTATTCTTTTTCCAAAAAGGAAAAAATGAGAAAAGGTCACATTTTTTAAGTAAATTAGTTCCAGATAGTATTTATTGAAAAGAAATTGTTTTTAAAGTAAACAATATCCATCCCTCTGTTTTATTTTCATGGATATTTTAAGATTAGGATTACTAATATTCTTTAGTCTCATGGATATATTTTTTTTCAACTAAAAAACTTTTGACCCTCACTGTCCATTTCAAACCCTTTGTTAAGTGGAATTTCAAGGTAAAACATGAAACTAACTTACTTGCATCAATGAACTTTCTGTCATTTATAAGGTAGAGATTAAACCTCATATTTTCATGCTTGTGAAGAAAGCAAGCTTTCCTTTTAATTTTTCGTGTTGTTCTTAATGTCATGTTTTATATCAACTCTTTGTTACTCAGGTCTAGAATATTCTATGTTTTGTGTGTATTAAGGATTAGAGATGACCAGTGTGTGACTTTTGAGCTTCATACTGCTTGTGAGCAGCTTAAGTGCTTCTCCAGACCAGGGTAGCATTGGAGCACTGGTGGCTGTGAAAAAAGGAAAGGAACTTTTTCAGTGTTTCAGAAGAATAATATGAAGAATAAACATGTTGTTTCAATAGTCTGCATATATACTGAGCTGCTGAGTTCCTGTTCAGGGGAACATACACACTGTTTCTGGAGATCAATGACTATATCTAAATGCAAACTTGTGCACATCAAAAAAATTGATGATAAGGTTTATAGAAAACTAGGAACCTTTAACACTAGTGACATGGCAATATTAGCATTTTTGGTTTACATGAATACAGAAAGTATCAGTAGAACACTAGAATATCTCTCTTATGAAGAAGGGCTGTGGGATTTGGGTCTTTTCAGTCTGGAAAAAGACGACTAAGGGGGGATCTTATCAATGCTTATAAATACCTAATGGGTGGGTGTCAGGAGGATGGGGCCAGCCTCTTTTCAGTGGTGCCCAGTGACAGGACAAGAGGTAATGGGCACAAACTTGAACATAGGAAGTTCCATCTAAACCTGAGGATGAACTTCTTTCCTTTGAGGGTGACAGAGCACTGAAACAGGCTGCCCAGGGAAGTGGTGGAGTCTCCATCTCCCGCCTGGATGGGTTCCTGTGCAACCTGCTCTAAGGTGGCCCTGCTCTGGCAGGGGGTTGGACTAGATGATCTCCAGAGGTCCCTTCCAACCACTACCATTCAGTGATTCTGTGAACTGTTAGTTTGGGATTCAGGAATAGATAGGAATCAAAAACCACACCCTACTAAAAATCCGGCTTTGCTTTTCTCAAATTAGTTCTGTCTCTTCAAGATTATTTGGTATCCAAAACCTTTTCTTCTGTGAGATTTTTTTGTGCATGTGTGTGTGTTTGTTTGTTTGGGTTGGGGGTGGTGGTGGGTGGTTTTTTGGGGGGGTTTGAGGCTTTTTTCCAAAATGCAAGAGATCACCCCAGTAACTACAAGTACAAATGTGTAGGAGGAATTGAACGGGGAATAAACAGATAGCTAAATGCAATTCAGATGTAATTTTCACTGATATAAGTGAAATTATTTAAATGTGAACTAGTACTGTCAAACAATTTCTTTAAAAGTGAACATAATTTTTTCTGTAAGTTTACTCCCTTTGCTAACCCTAGTGAAAAAATTAAATATTTAAATAGAAACACATGTAAAAACACAATACAATTTTTTTCTTGAGATACCAGCAGAGGCTGTGGAATAATGATCCAAGAGAGTATTAATAATGGATACTATTGTCAGATTATGAAAATTTCAGATGATATTTAAATGGTTAAAGCTACAATCATGATTGTAAACCAAATTTGAAGGAACTTCATCCAGAGAAAATAATTTGGCAAAAGAATATAGAGCCAGATCAAAGGCAGAAGAAAACAAAAACCAAACAGCCACAGATGTTTAGAAGCTCAAGCTCAAGCAAGTGTATAATGACTTTGGTACCTGGGAGTCCATAATAAAGTGCGTTTATTTCAGAATGAGTTCCATATCATGAGGACTTAACATTGGATTGCTAAGAGGATACGTGGATTTTCTCTTCATGATAAGTGTTTGCTTCAGTGAGTATATCAAGTCATGCGATTTGGAAGCAGCTACGACTGTATATAGCTGTCTATACCATGGCTATGCTGTCCCTGACTAGTGAATTCCCTCCAGTACCCTGGTTGCAAACCTGCGTTTGTAGCACATTATAATAAACCCTTTGACAGGATTAAGCAAAACCTAATTCTGTGAATCATATGTAGAAAGAAAAAGGTTAACCTTGCAGATTGTTTTCTTTTCTGAAAATGTGCTTTTGTGTATTGTATAGGTTCCAATAAAAGTGATAGTGTGTCTTGCATAAATCTTGCTGCTTAAATGCAGGATATACTTATTACTTTGATCTGGTCACATTCTACCTGAATAACCTTAATGTTTTTAGGCTTATAAGACATGATTTTGAGTGCCAGTTGTCTCTATAACATATACTGAGTGTTTTCTGTGTTCACCGTAATAGAAGAATTGTTGTGAACATCCTATGGCTACAGATGTCCTAACTCTTCTATCAGTACAAATATTGTGAGAGAGGGTTGTTTGCCAATGAATTTCTAAGATTTTGCCTTTTAGCCATGATTTTTTTATGACAGGATTTAAAATGTTTATTTAAATTTTGCAAATGAGATTTTTAAATATCTCTTGGAGTGCTTGCTGTGAATTTTACTTCAAACTGTATTTTTCTTCCATCTCTGAATTTTTATGATGAGCATATATTTCAAATGAATTCTACTCTCTCTGATTGAAGGTAAATGGGGAACTGTTGTATTTTTTAAGTAATTCTTGAAATCATGCTGGGTAGCTCTCATCAGTTAGATGGAGTTGGCATAATACTACAGAACAAGTGCAGGCCTGCTGTTGTGAGAGCCGAACATTTGGGCTTGCTGTGCTGTTAAGCCTGGTAACATGGCTAGTTCGTTGCAAAGCACTGGTGGTGATTACCCTGAAAGGCAATGACCCCGAGTCTTGCCTTCTGTAGGCTCATCTTTCTGCATAGCATCACTTAGTAATAATTGCTTACATAACCCATAAAAATTGGC
Source organism: Rhinoptilus africanus (assembly GCA_013400135.1). NCBI lineage: Eukaryota > Metazoa > Chordata > Aves > Charadriiformes > Glareolidae > Rhinoptilus > Rhinoptilus africanus. The sequence goes on from VXBO01014168.1 coordinate 141,500, forward strand.
TAGTGCTCACCACCAGTGGCAGAATTCTTTTTTTCTTTACACTCAAGCTCTGAGACTATAATTTTGAATGAAACTTCAGCAAAATTCCTAAAACGTTGAAAAAATTCCTGGTTTAAAGCCTTGCCTGACTTTGGGAGAGGGAGGTAATTGTGTGGGTGTAAGCACACTGGTTATACTGCCATATTTCTCCTAAGTACTGTGTGAGTAGTAAGGCAAGTTGATCTCCAAAGGTCAGTATCATGCTATGGGAAATTACATCTTATAATTGCTTCCACTTTACTACTTCTGTGTAGGTCACTGGGTGCTAATGTCCCTTCTGCCTCACTTGCTGCGCTCCCCAGAATGCACAACTGTCTTGACCAGCTGAGAGCCAAAAGTGTACCACCTCCAAATCACGGTCGGGAGCGTGTGCCAGTACCTACAGTGCTGTATCTAATGTTGTAGCTGGGCAGCATCTCAGGAGACGTTCAGTGGCTGAGGACTGGAGTCTCATCTGCTGAGAGTGGGCAGATCTCCACTGGAAGTGGTGGAGCTTTGATAATTAGCACCAGCTGACACTCAGCTCCAAGGACTCGAGTGCTACAGTTTGTGTGTCTTTCAGTAGTAACATTTACAATGTGTGTGTTTCCATTATGTGCACTCATCTAATTTGTGTTTCCCAGATGAACAGATCTTTTGGGTGAAATCCTATTCTTATGTCTTGGACCCAAATATGTTCTTTTTTTTCCCAGAAATAACAGTGTTGATTGTTTTGTTTTTTTTCCCAAGAGGGTGGGAAGACAGAAGAAAAAGAGCAAGAGGAGATGTTTTTTGTGCCTGGAACCAAATGGCAGTATGTTTATGTTGAACAGCCTTTCCTCAGAGATGCAATTTGCTGTAATGCTTTCAGCCTTCTGTTTGTGTGGTCTGAGTTCAGAGAGATGATTTGCTTCTGTTTCCCACAAGGCTAAGGACTAGCTGAAGATGTTATGGAAAATGTCACAGGAAACAGCATGCTGAGACGGGGAAAGAACACAAGAACATTATGAGTAATTGTGCTGGAGACCATACAGCAATAGCTCCAGCTTGGCCAGAAAACAAACTTGGCCAGTGAAGCCCAATGGAAGACACCCGAACCACGTTACACCATTGTTTATACTCAGTGTAATCTCCATCCCACCAGGTGTATTTGAAGCTTAGCATGAACAGATTTATTGAAGGAACTAGACTTCATGGCTACATTTATGCTAAGCAGAGGCTAGACCAGGCACACTGTTTACTATTATACGAATAGCCCTGTATGCCTTTTCCTTGCATCAAGTAATGTGCTTCCAGAAAACTCCAAGGCAAAGGTTGGAAGCACTTGTTGCACCCTGTCTGATGCAATTCCCTCAGTTCTCCATTCAGCCTTGTACCCTCAGATGGCCTCTCGCAGCTCACTGTAGGCCACACGAGACACAGGTTTGGATATGGTGTAAAAAACCCCACCAATAAAGGCTGCAGAGCTGCTGCTATAATATTTTTCTCTTTACTTGAATTGGTACGGGTCTGGCACAAAGGCACAACAGGGCTCTTTTGGGCAGGGAGGAAAAGGCTTCATTTAATGATAGAAATGCTTGTTGAAAGGAGCTCTGGAGGTCATCTAGTACAGCTTCCCCATCAAAGGATTGTTGCTGTTATTACATCAGGTCAGCTGTGGCTTTAACCCTCTAGGAAAACTTCAAGCACGGAAAGAGTGGCAGCAGGGGGGGGGGGGGGGGGGAGGAGGAAGGGATGGTTGCAGCTAGATCAGCTCTGAAATTTATAGTGAGGTGCCCTGGCCCTACAAGGACCTACAATGGTATAGCCATTTACTGCTGGGACAAATTTTAGGAACTACATGAAGTCTATGGCAGAAAACAGCAGTCTAGTGCAGGTTAGCATATCCTCTGCACCAAAGCTACTTCTAATACCATCTAGTCCTGTGCAGGGGATAGGCTCTGAGCTTGGCTCTCTGAGTTGAAAATTAGCTTTTGCACTTGTTAATTAGGAAGTGAGGATTAGTTGCAGGGGGAATCAGGAATTTGGTCTGAGGTCGAGATGTTTGGTGTTACTGAAGAGTAGTCACTCAAGCCAGGAAATATGGGGTCAAAAATGTTTCTACATAGGAATTAATTCAAGTTTGTTGAAGACACTCAAAGTCTTCTGTTGACCTTTATGGATTTTTGAATGTAAGCAGGTAAGATAACACAGTTTTCATGCCTACTGCATAAGTCTGGTGCCATGGCTTAGGATGGGGCCCTGAGGCTATGCTTTAATTTCACTGTACTGTTAGAACAGAAGTCCTGCTATTTGAATTGCAACAAAAAGCAGTCCTGAGTGCAAGCTGATTGGTAGGAGTCTCTTAGAGAACACGAAACTGGGATCTGAATACACTTGATGTCCCGTAGCAATATGTGGTACCACACTGAACTGAGGATGTCCCACCTCAGCAGTATCATAGACACAGACAAGTCACTTTGAATTTTGATGTTAAAGAAAAAAGATTCTGTTTTCCTTTCTCTCTCTTCAGCTTCTGTGAGGGAGATGAATTTCTTTTGAGAGGATGATTAATTCTATTCCCTCAGCCTCATGCATCTTCACGTAAGTGTGCTCATGCAACATAAAGCATACTAGTGCAATGTATTCAGGTTGTGCATTCATGGAATATCTGTGACTTTTGGGCCTCTGTAGTCATGTGGATATAGTGGAATCCAAACAAGAAAGAATCAAAATAGGGATTTATAGTGATGGGCTGTTGCAATGACCAGGTGAAGGAAGAGACAGGAAACTGAAGGAACTTGGGTTGTTTAGTCTGGCAAGTGTATGGAGAAGGGATGTGATTGTTCTGTATAAATATATCTGGGAAGTAACAAACAGGAAAGGAAAAAATTAATTCAAGAGAGAGAGTAGGCATGAGAAAAAACGGTTACAAACTGAGCATTGATAATTACACACTGAAAACAAAATAGTGAGATTCTCCTTTTCCTAAGAGAGGCCCCAGAGGCAAGAAATCAAGTAACTTTGAATGATGTGCTTGCTTGCAGTAACAGGGCATGGATCTTTGGTCTGCCACATATTTTAGGAGATAAGAAAATATCCATGTAACTAAAATACAAAATTCAATATTATCTTGTGGTCATGTTCAATGACAGTAGTCTTGATAGCTATATCAAGATAGGGAGAAAAAGAAGCAGAAATGTTGCCTATGAATCGACGATGTGCATAAGAAGATTTTTATCTTTTTCCCTTTCTGCTTGATTTAGGGATTAAAAAAGAAGCACACCTACTCAGTGAATACCCACTGAGTTGTGAAACTGTTTGCACACCTCCCTACTCTCAGATGGGTAACTGTGGCCAACTTGAACATGAATAAATGCTTCAGTGGATATTTTGAAAGCAATAAAGTGTGGTTCTAGTTTTTGTCTAGAATTCAGGTGCTGAAGCTTTACATGGAGCTGAACTTTAAATCATAGAATCATAGAATGGTTAGAGTTGGAAGAGACATTAAAGATCATCTATTTCCAAGCCCCCTGCCATGGGCAGAGACACCTTACGCTAAACCAGATTGCTCAGAGCCCCATCCAGCCTGGCCTAGAACACTTCCAGGGATGGGGCATCCACAGCTTCTCTGGAGAACCTAGTCCAGTGTCTCACCACCCTCAGAGTAAAGAATTACTTCCTGATATCTAATCTAAATCTCCCCTCTTCCAGTTTAAAACTGTTACCCCTCATCCTATTGCTACACTCCCTGATAAGGAGTCTCTCCCCATCTTTCCTGGAGGCCTGTAGTACTAAAAGACTCGGCTATAAGGTCTCCTCCATGCTGAACAACCCCATCTCTCTCAGCTTGTTTTCATAGGAGAGGTGCTCCAGTCCTCTGATTATCTTTGTGGCCCTCCTCTGGACTTGCTTCAACCGGTCAGTGTCCTTCTTATGTTGGAGGCCCCACAGCTGGATGCAGTGCTCCAGGTGGGGTCTCACCGGAGCAGAGTAGAGGAGCAGAATCTTTTACCTCAGCCATCTGTCCACACTTCTTCTGATGCAGGCCAAGATGCGGTTGGCTTTCTGGCCTGCAAGTGCACATTACTGGCTCATGTTGAGCTTCTCATCAACCAACACCCCCAATTCCGTCTCATCAGGGCTGCTCTTAATCCATCCGCCCAGCCTGTATTTGTGCTGGTAAACTTCTGTCTCTATAAGAAACTTCCTTTAAATTGATGTCAAGGTGTTATTACTCCTAACTGGACAGCTGATTTGCTTGTTCCTTTATAAACAGTGTATTTTTAATATACAGTGGATGTAACCTTAATAATTGGTCATATGTTTTGTCATATTGCATAATGTTTAGGAAATCTCCTAAACTCATCTTGTATTTGATGCTGGAACTTGGGCTTGGCTGCAAACATAACAGAATAATTATTTATTTTTTTTTTAATTACTTCGTAAACAGATCTAAGACTAAAATACAGATTCCATGATAAAAGGCAGTAGTCTTGTTCTAAGTTCACTTTAAATTTTGGAAGCTTGTCACTTTAAAGCTAGTCTGAACTGTCTCAGCTCAAATTGCCTGACATTTTTGTTTCTGACCCTAATAAATTCCTGTGGCCTAAACTGTGTTTTATCTTTTGCCTGAGAGCATCTGGGAAATCTTTTTATTAAATTTTAGATTTAGATTTTAGAATTTCAGAGTTGGAAGGGACCTCTAGAGATCATCTAGTCCAACTCCCCTGCCAGAGCAGGATTGCCCAGAGCACATTACTCAGGACTGCATCCAGATGGGTCTTGAAAGTCTCCAGAGAAGGGGACTTCAGANATCTTCTTCAGGCTAAAGAGACTCTCTCAGCCTTTCCGTGTAAGGGAGATGCTCCAGTCCCTCAGTTATCTTTGTTGCCCTGCTCTGGACTCTCTCCAGTAGTTCCCTGTCTCTCTTGAACTGGGGAGCCCAGAACTGGACATAGTACTCCAGTTGTGGCCTCACCAGTGCAGAGTAAAGGGGGAGGATGACCTCCCTTGGTCTGCTGGCTGTAGTCTTCCCTATGCAGCCCAGAATTCCATTGGCCTTCTTGGCAGCAAGGGCATGTTGCTTGCTCATGGATAATGTACTGTCTACCAAGACCCTTTTCTTCACAACTGCTTTCCAACAGGTCCACCCCTAACCTATATTGGTACCTTACTGGTACTGGCAGTGGTACCTCTATAGGATACGAATTGTTGTTTTAATTCTTTCAAAATTATTCTATTTATAGATGCATAGACCTAGAATAGAATTACAACAACAACCAAAAAGTGTCAAAATGACTGAGTATGGGGAGGGTAAGAAAGAATAGGTGCAAAGATGATGTCCACATGTGTTAATAAAAATCACAACCATAGTGAGAGCATATGCTTCTTTTAGGTGGACAATTTGAAGTGTAAGAGCCTTAAGATACAAAGGAAAAAAAAAAAACCAGAACCTCAAAGAGACAATAATCCTTAACAAGGATGATAGTGGTTGATTTTGGCAGGAAAAATGAGTAAATGATGTACCTGTCAGGAAAAAACCTTATGTAAAATCAAAACTTATATGAAGGGTGAACTTACAACATAATTACAAAATTAATTGTTACAAGATGGATGTCAAGGAGAAAGAGGCAATGTAGGTATGAGGAAGAAGGCAGCAGGAGAATAAATATGGCTCAGGTAGTTTAATAACTCATTTCTGAGCTGATAATTCACTAGAAAAAGTCAGGCAAAGTGAAACTAACCCAATCTATAATAGAATTCCACTAGGCAAGATGGGTGTTTTATTCAAGCTATTCACCATAAAAATCTGTGTGAGCATGCATGCAACTATTTGTAGGGAATGATGTTGACTAATATCCCTTTTGTGTGTACATGCATGTATATTGCAAAGTCTTCTTTAGATTAAGAGAATTATAGTCTGAGCGTTTGCCGTCAGTATTAACTGTCATATATAGGAGTGAAAGGACAAGTTTCTGTGATTTTTCAAAAGTTTTTGAAATACATAGTACAATATATTGAAATGTTATCTATCAATACACACAAAATTATCTATATTATGAAATATATATTATATATTATGAAGTATGCAATCAGTAAAAATATCAGTATGATGAAATATACTATCTATATAATGAAATGTATTATCTATAAATAAATGCAAATGTATTATCTATAAATAAATGCACTTAAATAACAGAAAATAAATAACGTTTCTGTCTGTCTTGCAGTTTTTAAACTGATAAGTGTCATGAATTTTTCTTGCAGGTTTTTTGATGGTTTTCCTGTTTTCTTCAAATCAAGACTAAATGCCTCCTGGGACCACGTTTTAGCCAAGTAAGTTCATTAGTTGATCAGGATGAATGCAAAGATAATACAGTGAAATTATGTGACCTGTGATCATTCACAGGCATATCAAATGAAATGATGTGGTTATCCCTTGTAGTCATAAGGATGTTGAAACATAGGATTCTTTTAAAACACCAAAATAACTAATTTGTTCTGTTGAAATCTAACCATGTTAAAAATAATCACTTAAAACCAAAAAATCGATTATCCCCCCTGCAGCATTCTAATATAGACTAAAAGTCATAATCCTGCACTCACGTAATATTAAGAGAAGTAGAATTTCTTCTCAGGGCACTACTTTTGTCAGCTATTTTCCTGATTTATACATCAATTAATTTGTCACTTCAATAAACAACCTCATGTTTTCCATCTTGAAATAATATTTTTATGATTGTTTAGGAAGACTTCGATCTAAGAGTTTCTAGGATAGTAATCTTTTGAGTTTTGGATCAGGTGCAGCTGCAGTTTTCCGATCAGAAATTATTTCAGTAGACCTTGGAGTGACCACATTCAGGCAGCCTGAGTGCCAACAAAATCCCTTTATCTAGTATTTACTTGTATCTGGCTTCAGATTTGCAGAGATTCCTAGTCAGTTGGAAATGTTCGTCTCAGGACATTTCTAAATGCTGGAAATCAGAATTATCTTTGCAACACCTAGTAGGTGACTCTGGATAATAAAGGCTCATATATTGCACCAGGAACTCCTTGAATGACTCAACTTTGTAAAAAAATAAATAGCAAAACATCCCTGATCAGCCTTTAAAGCTGGTTTCTGCTGCTTTTGTTTGACAATAACTTTTCAGAGAACGATCGAGGAGCACTTAGAGCAACAATTTGACTTAGCTCAGAAACTTTCCATAATTTCCCCCATTTTCCTACCATTACTGTTAGAATGTTATTTGTTCTTTCATTATTCACTTTAAAGTCATATTAATGATTTTAAAAAACATGAAAAATGGAGCCATTAGCATTCACTTACTATGAAAGTATAGACAAGCACGAATGCTCTAACAGTTTCTCTCTGCTCTACAAGACAGCCCAAATGAGTATACAAGATAATAATGATGATTATGGAGTTAATTTTACGGGCTATCAAACTATTCAAACACTAAAGTTTTAAAAACGCAGTGCAAAATCAACTTCAAATCTGAAGATCATGTCATCTTGTTAGAACAGCTTCTTGGAAGGGTGGACTCTGAGAAAATTAAAAACACTAATTGGTATATAATGAGTTTATATAATTAGATATATAAATAAAAATATCTGATGATCACCATTAGTACCCCACAATTTGAGAGCTTTATATTTTGAATAGAATATTGAACTTAAAAAGCAAATGTATAGCAATTTTGCCCACACCAGGAATTTAATCTACATTTGAAAAATTAAATAAATGTAAAGATGAAGAAGTCATCAGGTTTTTTTAACATAAAGATTGAATTCATTTAACTAAATTAATCTCCTACAATGTAGAGATCTATATTGGTAGCCTCATGCTGAAGACAGTGAAATAGGCATGTTTAAGTCAAAGATAGACATCGAAAATGAGTGAACTGTGGCCTTGGTGACTTATCTTCATTAACTAGAAAGTAAACCTATGTATGTGCCTGAAATTAATAAGGTGACTCTTGATACCCCAATATCTGTCTTTGAAGCTCCCTGACCTGCAGTTTCATAGAATAGTGTATCTGAAGAGAAAAACTCTTCATCTGCCCAGCTCTTGTATTGTTTCTCCTAGCTCCTACTACAGGCCACTCTCAGAGGCAAGACATCAGACTGCCCGCACTTTCTACTGATATAAGGTAGTGTGTCCTTTTTTCTGTTCATTAGCCTGCAGGAAACAGAAGGTCCTATCTCTGATCAGGTCTTTTCTTGGCAGTAGTTGTGAAAATTATGATGCTATAATTTTTAACATTCAGTTTCTAAAGTTGTATACTGAATACTTGTTGAGAGAGATGTTGGGGTTACAAATTACTTGCACTTGGGCAATATACTGGAAATTTTCTGGTGCCTGATTGGCAATTCTGGAAAGGAAGACCATTCCTCTGGGACTGTTGATTCTATCACACTGCACAGATCAAAGCTGAGACCTTTTCCGTGAAATTTTCAGAGTATCTTGCTTTCCTTCTGCAGTTCAACTGGAATTGAGTTCAGAACTCAATTAATTAACTTTGGAAATCTAAAGCAAGAACATATGAAAGAATGTCTTCAGTACCAGAAAATTAATTAATAGAGGCAGGTTGTTATGGTCCTGTATGATAATATATATTGGTTCCTTTATAGTAGCCTCCATACCTGTATTTATTTTGTTTGACTGTCTAGCATCAGTTACAGAATACTCAGAAATTTGCAACTTAGTCTATTAGGACAGATATCAGTGAGAATTTTATTGAAAATCAAAATCTGTAATTCATGATTTAAGGCAGCAAATCCTCTTTATTAACCTTTTCATATGTCTCAGGTATACCTCTAGTGTCTTTTTCCTTAATTGCACTGAACTATTTCTTTGTCAGATTTTATGTTGTACTTATGGAATAAGGTGTTTGACAAATACAAAATTCTGAATTCAGAGAGATGCACCTACTAGAAATCAACCATGCTGTGACTTATTAAAATCAAGAAATATTCACCAATAGCATCCAAAACTTTAGATTAATCAGATACAACATATTTCACTCTTATGTGGAATCATATGGAATAATCAGAAATGCTGCTCAGTAAAAGCCAGTGATGCAGTTGCAATAATTGCAGAATGTCTGTCACAGCAAGGTGAGATGCTGTTTGTCCCTTAAATGCCTGATTTTACTGCTGTAACAGGATTTATGGCTTAGTACAACAATTAGAGTATTGAGTTTAAAGATTCAATATAGAAGGTGATTGCTTCCTGTGCCCTGCTGAAAAATTTCTCTGTTATAGTTTTACAGGTATATGTCTATTTATTTAAATTAATCAAATAAATGGGGATTAACTGAAAACATAGACTGCAACTCTGCTCATATAATCCAAAATGGTTTAAGAAAAGTACTATTTCTTAGTTATGCAAAGAGACATCCTTTATGTAATTATGATTTCACCAATAAACATTTTTCTGAAATATTAAAATGTAATGCTTATCTGCAGACATTTTTGGTTTCAGCTCAATCATTTCAAATGATGGTAAACAATCCACTGAACACAAAGTCCTGAATTCCAGTGCAGTGATCCATGGTGCCTGATACAGAATCATTAGACCTCACCTTACTCATTTTAACAACTCCTTTACTGTGGAGATGTAAAACTGGCATGCAACTCTATGTTCTAAACTGACCCAGTACCAGAAAAATTATGGAGAAGATCATGCTAGGTGCTATTGAAAGACTTCAGAAGAACAATGCAATCATCAGGCACAGTGGACTCGGGTTCACAAAGGGAAAACCCTGTCTAAATAATCTGATATCCTTCTACAATAAGGTGACTCCCCTAGTGGGTGGTGAATGTAGTTTTTCTGGGGTTTAGTAAGCCTTTTGCTATTGTCCCTCATCCTTCTGTACAAATTGTCCAAATGTGAGATGAGCAGGTAGATGGTGTGTTGGGTGAAGAACTGGCTGAATGGCAGGGCTCAAAGGGCTGTATCTGACTGGGGACTGGTCACCAGCACTATTCCTCAGGGCTCAGTTCTAGAGCCAGTTCTGTTGAATATTTGTACTGATGAACTGCATGCAGGAGTTGAATGCACCCCTAGCAAGTTTACTGATGATACTAAACTGGCAGGTGCTGTTGACTTTCTTGAGGGACAAGAGGCCTTTCAGAGGGATCTGGATAGATTGGAGCATTGGATAATCCTCAGTGGCATGAAATTGAACATGACCAAATGCTGGATTCTGCACCTGGGACGGAGTAACACCAGGCACAAGTGTAAGCTGGGAGAGGAGTGGCTGGAGAGCAGCCCTGCAAAAGGGCTCTGGGGGTGCTGGTTGACAGGAGGCCCAACAGGAGTCAGCAGTGTGCCCTGGCAGCCAAGAGGGCAAACCGCATCCTGGGGTCCATCAAACACAGCATAACCAGCTGGTGATTAACCCGCTGTATTCAGTGTTGATGCGGCCTCAGCCTTGAGTATTGTTGCAATATGAAGTGAACTTTTAATTTAAAATGGCAAATGAGAAGTTTGATTTACTTTCTGTTTGCTTCTGTCCCATTCTGTACAGTTACTTGACAATTTGGAGGTGTTGCATAGTCTTGTGTAATATTTCCAGGCCAAATGCAAAGATGCAGTTCAGGAGACCTAGCATATTGCTTTACCAGTTAACATTTCATAGCCACATCTTTACTACACTGTCATGTAGGCAATACCATTATATTATCACATCTTAAAGATGGTTGGAAAATTTCATCCATCAGGAGAAATCATTGTTTATAGTTGGAAAACCTACTTGAAATACATTTAGGTGTCACAGTTTGCTGTTTATGAAGAGCAGATCTTCTGTAAAACAAACAAACAAAATATTGCATGCTCCCTATGTCACAATTTTCCCGCCTTCTGGCTCCTAAAACAAAGGTAAGAGAAGATAAATTAAAATACGGAATGGTTGTATATGTTCTGATAATGACTAGGAATGCAGAATGAAAACAAGACCTTCCAAAACCTTTGGCACAGTTGAGAAGAGGATTATTAGGTGTACTTGGATGCAGAAGTGTGACGTGTTATGTCTGAAGTAACTATATCTAGTTGATCTAAATGCAAAAACCAGTGAAGCCATAGCAGTCCTAGCTAGCAGAACACCATGTTGCTTATTGATCCATTGCACTTATTTCAGAGCTCTCCTAACGNACTCTAGAATCACACCTACAGTTCAAGTTACACAGAAAAAGAATTTAAAACTTGTTTCTCCTCTTCTGTATGACTATCCTAACAATCAAATTAAAGAATCAGTTTCCTTGCATTTGTAAATGAGTATGTGAGAGTACTCAGGCTTCAGCTACAGGGATGTAATTTTGTAACCTGAAGATAAAACGTTCCCCTGCAACATAGGTCAAGTTTTCCTGTGTGAAAGTCACAGTCACTCTCAATTATTAAGTTTATAATTGTGTATTAAAAGTAATACTATTAAATGCAAATAAGATTTTATATACTCCAAAAAACATTTATTCCTTTGAAGTTAGCCACTGAATTTCTGACTTAATAGGATTTGATATGGGGATCTGAGAAAAATTGCCACATGCTACTCTATCTTGCATCGTTATGCATGCAACTGAATCTGATTAGAATTGAGAGTAGGAGCGAGATTTGTTTGAGCTTTGTATTCTCTCATTGTAGTTACTTCTGTAGGTTCAGACCATCAGTTATCTGTTGCAAAATATGGTTTTTAAAATGGCTTTTGATTCAGTTAAATGTGTTAACATATCGCATACACTTTTGACAGTACTGTTACTGCTTGCCAGAAACAATAATTCCAAAACATATTTAAATATGACTATTGCAGTTGTTTCCATAGAGCACAGCATCTTCAAAGAGCTGGTTTATGGCACCATTGAGGCTCACCTATTTCTTAGGCTTGATGATCAATTTGACAACCAGTCAGAGGTGTTCAGCTTTTCTGCTAAAGATCTGAAAATGCGTATTTTACCTTTTGCAGGCATTTGGAGCCTTGGAGTTGCAAAACACATTGTTTCTTGTGATTTTTGTGTAACTAATTAATTCTCCTGGTGGTGATGTAGCTGTAGCCAGTGTTATCCCCAGAACTTCAATATAGAAGTGCTAAGAACAGGAGCTAAGCAGCTGATAGTGGTTTCAGTAAAATAAACTAGTGATGGATTTCATTCTTATGAGGGTGGACAGATCATACAGTATTTTTGGATACTCCCTTTGACAAAAATGGAAATGTCACTTGCTGGACTTGCTAGACTATTCACTTGCTAGATTATTTTTGTTTCGTTTTGCAGGAAAACCTCACTGTAGTACAGAGATTCTATCACAAAAGTTTATTCAATTTCTAGGACTGTAATACAAGTCTTATTTTGAGGTTGAAGACGTTCCTGGACTCTGTGTGAGACCACAGAAGTAGTGTAGCATTTACTTCACCCACATAATGTTGAGAGACGTAGACTATGAATTTGACAGAGCAGAAATATCCTTTCTGTGCTTGTTTTTTCTTTCTTGTACAACTATTCGTAATATTATTTTGAGCAAAGGAAAACACACTTAGAGGTGGTCTCTATTTATTTATGAAGGAGTTAAAATCTTTGGGACAAACAGCTTGCTTTGCTATATCATAGCTTGCAAGATTTGAGACAGAATTTGTTTCCAAATGGCTACATTAGATGTATTAAAGAATAATGCAGCAATGAGGGAATTGAATAAGAACCCACATCCTCCTTAATGCAGCCTGGCTTTAAATAGGGAGAGAAAACTGTGTTGGGCCATGACTTTCTGATGCCTTGTGAAACTTGAGGCTCTGTCTGAGGGTTAACTGGAAAGATATCCTGCAATGAAAGGCTTCTTTTAGAATTGTTGGTTTGGGTAACTTTTGTTTGAGACTGCTACTACGTTATGATTTAAATTGTTTTCCGTTAAATATTTATTTGTTCTTCCAACTTTTAGTCCTTGGCTGCCAAAACCCATAATGGAAATTGGTTGGTAAGATACTTCTTTATGTTTCAAGGAAAAAGCTGACCTGGTTAATCAGGTCTGTTCTGGTGAAAGGTTGGCCATTTCATTTATGCTCTTTAAAATTCTGTTTAATGCAAGTCCTTGTTTTTCTTCTCATTGACCAAAATTACAGGGAAAGAAGCACGTTGAATTTTACAGTAGGACAAAAAGGTTTTTAGTGCCCAAACCTTGCCATTATGATAGTGCTAAAACTCATTTCTAATGCTAGATCTGAATTTCAGTTGAAAATATGACTGCGGGTGTGACGTGTTATGTCTGAAGTAACTATATCTAGTTATCTAAATGCAAAAACCAGTGAAGCCATAGCAGTCCTAGCTAGCAGAACACCATGTTGCTTATTGATCCATTGCACTTATTTCAGAGCTCTCCTAACGGAATTAGGTTGGTTTCTTTGTTTGTATCTTCGTTTACAAGACATAGACACCCTGCTGGACGCTAATTGACTGAATTGATATATAAAGCTAGGAAACAAACCCATCATGGGTAATTTATAAAATTAAAAGGTTTTTTTTTTGTTTTGCCCAGTCTGTGATCAGCTCACTTTCTGAACTTCTTCATGATTAAGTGTTAGTTGAGGAAAAACTTTTGCTATTGAGTTTTTATGTGTAGTCCATGGTAAATGCTCATTTTCCAAAGTTGATGTTGATTTGCACACACTGTCTTTTTCTTCTTTGACTGGATTTGCATAATACAATTAATATAGGAAACGTGACTCTAATTGGAGTTTGGAAGTGTGGAACTGATTACTGGCATTGTGAAGCATTGGAAATGTGGAACTGATTACTGGCATTCTGTAAAACTTTCTTAATCTTCAGTGTTTGCTTGACTGTCCTTCCAATAGCACATAGAATTGAAAGTGATACGGATAGAACCTAAATAAACTAATAATGTTATTTTTCTTCCACTTTATCCAATTATTCCTAGGAGTTCTTCATTCTGCCCCATAAAGTGATCTATCCTTCCATTTGAATTCAATTAATTCAACAATTAATCAGGAATGCTATCTTAATGAGGCTCACCCACACAGTGGCTTTCCACTCACTGCAATTCTCATGTTAAACTCAGTAATTAGCACAACCATATGAGTTCATGTTCCCTTAAGGATCTTCTTGCAAATGAGCACTATGGTTCAAGGATTATCTGCAGAGTAAATAAACTATAAAAGTCAGGAGGAGAATGTTACCCACAGGTATGGTTTCTGCATCATGAATGAGATGCAGGAGATGGAAAAGAAGCAGAACTATAGAGGGAATTTCCTCTCATGAGCAGTGAGAAAGTGCAAAATATATTTAAAAGCTAAGGGCATATCAATGCAAACAAATGAACATAAAAAACTGATGGCAGCTGCTAAATTCTATCAAAGTGGTATTGTATCTGAATAACTAAAAATTTTGTGTTTGTGTAAGTGGAAGCAAATGGCACTGCCCAAGCATTTAGCCAAAGCCAGTGCATCATGGGAAGAAATTAAATGCAAGGTTTCTTGCTTGTCAGGCAAGAGTATGGGGTCCAGAAGAGAATTCAGATTGCATGCTTAGCCCCTGAGCTTTCAGTAAAAGGGGGTATCTACTAGAGGGATTAAATTGTCATGGAGGAAAAAGAACTGAGCTTCCTCATGGCATGGAAGGAGAAGAGATTTAAATGAAGCAATGCTATTCTTGTTTTCTTCTTCCCTCCGATAGATCTATTCATTACAGCCAAGCCCCAAGATGAACTACAGATTCTGTGCTGAATTTGTCACTGCCCTCTGGGAGATGCAGAAAAAGAGAAACTCCCTTTTTACTGATATTTATATTAACCACATAGGATAAAATGTCATGGTTTAAGTGTTGGCAAGGGGTTTTGAAAGATGAACTCCAGCTTTGGTCAATTCAGGTGTTATGGTCTCTGGCTTTGGACCTTGCTCTTCTGGCAGAGGTTGATACAAAGAGAAGGGCTGTGGAAAGGAGTATGTTATTGCAGCTGGACACCACAGTTTTAAATAGCTGGAAAAAATGTGTGTGAATTAAAAGAGCTATCTGTGGTGTGGTGCAGCAGAGCCTTGGTCATGGTCTCCCTCCTGTCTCCCAGCAATGATGATCTCATGCAGCAGGTCACTGTGAAGAGCAGCAGCATCTTGATCTTTACCAGAGCTACCTTTGATCATAGCCCTGATGAAGGTGCTAGTTATTGTCACTCTTAAGTAGCCTAAGTTATCACTTGTGATCCTCAAATCGTCTTGCTTTTTCTTCAGAGGGAAAAGTGGTGACAGATACCCACCAGAGTCCTACTTTGAGGGTCCAGGAGTAGAGCAGAATGAGATGGTTTTTTCTCAAGTATTAGCTTTAAAGACAAATAAATGGAAATGTGATTTACTTCTGCTGGTTTTAGGTCACACAGAGTTGAATTTAGAAGGGGTTTAATTTCTGTATGTCAAGCCTTGTAGTTGCACACATAATTTCTGCCAGCATTGGAGCAGCTTAATTTATAAAGCATTCTTTCTGATCCACTTATGTAAATTTACAAATATTATAACCACATAAGTTTTTGTGAGTTCAAATGTAAAAGAAGACACCCATTCATCTGAATATAAGTGTGTACAGGGTTGGTATGGTAAAATGGGACTGATCTAAACAGAATGATGTCCAGATACCATTAAAACACTGGAACAGTTACTAAAGAACATTAAGTTTCTGGATCAAATCGGTACAAACAGTATGTGCATAATTATGTATTGTAGAATGTACATCTATAATGCTTCAGAATTATTAGAAAATATGGAGCAGCAGCAGAAGAAAAGTTCCATGCTTATCTAACTTGTAAAAAAAAGGCATGTGATAAAGATTGGTTTTTTAGAAGTCAAGGTACAATTCTATCAGTGATGGTTTCCAGAGGTCTGAAGTTTTTGCTACTCATATGCAATGCATGGACACACAGCTTGTTGATGTGTACAAAGGAATCTCTTGTGATTAGATGGTTATGTAAGATTAAAGAGAAAATTAAAAAGAAGCAAAATCTGTTTTCTTTTGGAAAATGGTTTACCAAACCACTAAGGAGACTTTGAATTTGAGAGATTTTTGCACTTGCAAGCAAAAGCATTCTTAATCTCGACTTTTAAGAATCTCGAATTTTAAGAATACTCACAATGGCACTCTCAAATATTTTAGACATCTCTCAGACAGGCGTACAAAAAACCTAACTCTTCCTGATGATGTGTGCCTGAACTGAAGAAAAGGTTGTATTTTCCACTTGTACAGGCAGAGGAGACTTCTCCATAAGAAGAGCTAATAAACTGGCTTCTGACATGAAATCTGGGACAGCTGATGGTACTCGGAGATCTACAATAGTTTTTTAGGTTGTAATGACTATAATTCCTACCAAAACCCATGGCAGGTATAGAATATATTGCACTCAACCAAAAAAATGAATATGAACTCTGGGAGGAAATTAAATAGTTTATTTTTCAATGCAAGTAGCACACTAAAAACCCACAAGCTTTTGTCTTTTCCCATCAGCTTCCCAGGAACTCAAAGATACATAAATGGAAGCCAAGGTAGAACTAATGTGAACTTTTCTACTAGAATTTAATCACACTCCCAGTGGACTTGTGTGAGTTTTGTCAGTGATTTGAACTAAAGAACTATTTGGCCCAGACTTCTGGTGCTCTCCCTAGTTACAGTAGAAGGCAGGCATCATGACAAGTTTCCTTCACCAGTCAAAACAGAATTAAGATCTATTACATCTCTTTCATTTTGATCGATTAGTACTTGTGGGAGACTTCCAGCTGGAAGGTATCAGTAATTTTAGGGAAGATATGGGCCCCCTCATAAAGGAAACGGGAGAACTGGTGACAAGTGATACAGAGAAGGCTGAGCTTCTCAGCAGCTTCTCTTCCTTGATCTTCACTGGCAAGGGTTCCAGCCACACTCCTGGAGTCACAGAAGATAATGGCAGGAGTTGGAAAGAACTGCCCATTGTAAGTGAAGATCAGATTCGTGACCATCTGATGAACCTGTAAGTGTACAAGTCCACGGGACCTGATGGGATAAACCCACAGGTACTGAGGGAACTGGCGGATGAGGTTGCGAAACTGCTTTCTGTTATATTCCAAAAGTCATGGAAGTCTAATGAAGTCCCCGCTGACTGTAAAAGGGGAAACATAATCCCCGTTTTCAAAAAGGGAAAGAAGGATGAACTAGGGCCAGTCAGTCTCACCTCCATGCATGGTAAAACTATGGAGCAGATCCTCCTGGCAGCACTGCTGAGGCAGAAGAATAACGGAAAGGTGATTGAGTACAACAAACTCGGCTTCACCAAGGGCAAATCGTGCCTGACACACCTGGGTCCTTCTATGAGAAGGTCACAACATCAATAGACAAGGGGAGAGCAACTGATGTCATTTACCTGGACCTGAGCAAAGCATTTGACACTGTCCCACATGACATCCTGGTCTCCGAGCTGATATAATATGGGTTTCATGGATGGACTGTTCAGCAGATAAACAACTGGCTTGACAGCCGCACCCAAAGAGTGGCTGTCAATGGGTCCATGTCCAAGTGGAGACCAGTGACAAGTGGAGTCCCTCAAGGATCAGTACTGGGACCAGTCTTGTTTAACATCTCTGTCAGTGACATGGACAGTGGTTTGGAGTGCACCCTCAGCAAGTTTGCCGATGACACCAAGCTGTGTGGGGCAGCTGACACGCTGGAGGGAAGNTATCTTAAGAGGGCCAACAAGAAAGCTGGTGAGGGACTTTTTAGGTTGTCGTATAATGGTAGGACGAGGGGGAATGGATTAAAACTAGAGATGGGTCTATTCAGAATGGATATTAGGAAGAAGTTCTTCACCATGAGGTTGGTGAGCTAAATGGTGCAAAAAGAAGGCACTGGACTAAATAGAGCAACTTTATGAGCTGCTGATCCACGTCCCTTTGATGAAAAAGTGCCAAAATATTTACTACCTTCAGTGAGCCTTGGGAAGACCTATGGGAAGCAGAAGACTGTTATTCACATATCTCTTTTTTTTTTGTTGTTTGTGAGTGTGGGTTTTTTCCCTGTTTTTAATGAATATGATCACACAATTAATCATCTGAACTCTTTGTTTAATAAGTATTACATAGCATGACAGAAAAGCATAGAGCTACTGCACAAGACAGTGGACTGCTGCAACTTGTTCAATTCCAGCTTGTTATCAGTGATAGCAGTTTCAGTGTCAGATCATTTTTCTCAACAAATATGCCACCATGACTTGTTTTAATTTGTGTAATATGCTAATTAATTTCTGTATCTTTTGAAAAAGCAAGTGGATTTTTTTCTATTTGCATTTTGCCAACTCGTGACAAAGTATGTTGTCCATTGGCAAAATGACATTTTGTAATAATGTCAAATAAATATTATTTTCAGTAGTATTGTATTTTATTTATGTACATCAATTTAATACCTGCTTCTAGTCATCCATAACAACAAAAGGATTATTTCAGATTTATTAGAAAGTGTACATTGATTTTGTTTACCACTTTGGATTTGCATTGGGGATTTTTTCAATGGGTTCTAGTCTAGGCTTTTTTAATTAAAAAAAAAAACAAAACACTATTAATTTTCACTCTAGGAGAAGCACAGAAGATTATGTGATGTTAAAAAGAAGGGAAGATGTGTATATATATATATGAACCTACACAGCTACAGCAACACAACAACACAACAGTTGCCTTTTTGTTCTTTTCCAAATTAATACCTCCTTTAATAGCCCCTGTTCCCTCTAGACAACAGGACCATCATCCCAAAAAAGGAGGTACTTTCTTGGTAACTTTCACACAGACCTGGAACTTTAGTCCTGAAATACCAAGTTGGCCTGTTATCACCTGCCTCAGGTAAAGGAAATTCAAAGTCAAGTTTGGTCATTTCATGCATTTGTTTGGAAATTATAATGGAGTTGAATTAGTTTTCCTGAATTTTGTCATTTTCTGTAATCCTACTCAAAATTAGAGTAGGTCTGGGTTAATCGTATTGAAAGAAAGAGAAAAGAAATGTATATTCCTTAATATGAAAGGTAGTGGGCTCAGAAATAGTTTTGTTTTGTTTATACATTGTCTTCTATAATGTTGTCCTTTGGTTTTAAAAAACAAACAGGCCTCCCACCCCTAAGATATTTTCCAGTACTAACGTAGTCCAAAATTAAGTTACACCAGGTATAGGGCTGGAAAGACCCTCTAGGATTGGACAGTTTTTCACATAACCTAAAGTAATTTGAGGAAGTTTCGGACAGGAATGTGCATATGGGGTATTTCCCTTGCCATGACAATCCACCTTGGACTTCCTCCTTTCATTTCATTCTACCTTACAAGAAGGGGAAGGCAGTACTTCGATATTTTGGCAGAGGAGGCAGCAGAGAAGTGAGACATTTAGGCTCCTTCTTAGAATTGTAAAAGATTAGACATCTTCCTCTAGAGCATCCACAATATTTCAAATCATTGTTTGGGCTGCAGAAAAATGTCATAAATGTCTATCTGTCAATTTATATGTAAATTTTATGTTTCTTGAAATGTTATTTATTGTTTTGCAGTAGGAATTTGCATGATCTTATAACAGGGAAGGTACATTGTGGGTATTTCTCAAGAGGTACTGTTTATATTTTCATCCCATTCATATTTTTGGAGTAGAATGAGGATTAGAGTAGTTGCTCAGTAACTACTATTTTGAATTCTTACACTGTGTACACATATTTCCTAAGCACCAATGTTGTTTTCTTTCTGCACAGATAATTAGGTAGTTCAGAAAATATAACCTTTTTTTTCATTACTTAACTTCAAAAGTAAAGTCTTATTTGTTAGTAGTATTTTCCTACATGTGATGTATTTTTTAAGAGAGAAGAGCAGCTCCTGCATAGTGAAATAGTAATCACTTAAATCATCATTAGTGAGAGCTACTTTATTGCATATTTGCTGCAAGAATCGATGTGCATCATAGGCATGACTCTACCTCTGTTTTTCTGTATAGACAGAATATTCCTTTTGTCTTGACAATAATAAAATATGTTAACATTAGATGACATTTAAAGCATCATCTAATCTGTAGGACAAAGCATACTAACAGTACTGTAATCTGCAGTAGCTCTCTTTTTGCATTTTATGTAGATTATTTGGAATATAGTGTATGTTCTAATACTTAAATTGGGAGACTGGAATTCGGATTACTGGATTCTGTTACTGCTACTGTTCCTAAATGTTGGCAGTCCTTGTGAAATTAATTTGAATTATATATTTGAATGTTATTTTTTAAATCTGATTATTTTATGTATTTGTATCTGATTATCTTATGCACTGATTGTTTTAATGAATTATATTTAAGGCATAATTCATATTTTTATTTGAATATCTTAAAATATTTGATCATGCTTAAGAATTTAGAAAAATCCCAATCCCGATCCCTAATGGTACTGCAGCAATGCATTCTATAGTTGTTCACAGTTATAGGACTACATCTGCCTTGTAAGAAAATCAAGTCAGGTTGAGTGTGGGGAGGGACACTTGCTTGTTGTACCTGTGATCTCTGGTAGAGATCCCATGGAGGAGCAAAATGAAAGACTGACACATTTTCCAAGCTGGAAACACTAAATGCTATGCTTGTTGAAACTTCCTCAATCTTTGGAAAGATCTTTGCTTTGCTTGGAACTTGAGAATACTTATCCTTCCAAAGGTTAACCTAAAGGCAGTTAATCTGAATTAATCTGATTTTTTTCTCCATGTTTTCTAAAGAGTTTAAAAGAAATGGTTTGTCTTTTATGGCTGTTATATTCTGTCATCTTTTAGTAGAAATTCACACATTTAATGTCTCAGTGTTTGTATTCTTTCTGTTGGCAAGAAAACCAGTGTTGTTTAATATAACCTCTGTATTTAAAATATACGCATCTGGATTAGCTAAATCAAAAATATGCAGCAGGGAGTTTGGGAGAGGGGTTGTGGGTTTTTTCATTCATTAAGTGACATTTGAGCAGAACTCTGCATTTCATCTATATTTCCTAAACATGATTCAAAAAGATAAAAAAGAAAAAAAAGAAAATTCCCATCTTTGTTTTACACAACTTTAACACAAGTTTTTACATCTTATTTACTTCTTTTAGAGTGACATATAACATATGTTTGAGCATTAAGCAATATTTTGCATGTATTAATCCAATATTTAATGTGCTCATATACCAAAATCAATTTATGATATATAACTTATAACTCAATTTATTCATCTGCTGAGTCCAGTTTCCTGATTATCGCTAATGAAAAGTTCACACAAGTTGTTTTCTTCAGATTTAATAATTCAGTGAAGGATCTCTGAGCATATTTCTTATGTTTTTACGCTAAATATTCAGAATCTCAACCGTGACTCCTACCACTAAAATGCTGCAGTTAAGGTCTTCCATTATGTCCCTAAACTGTAAAGACTGGATTTGGTCCTTTCCCAAAGAGAAATATTTTGGAAAGGATAGGTAAATCTAGTTCAGCTTTTTCTAACTAAAAGTAGCGTGAAATAATCATAGAATCGTAGAACGGTTTCAGTTGGAAGGGACCTTAAAGATCATCTAGTTCCAAGCCCCTGCCCTGGGCAGGGACACCTCCCACTAGATCAGGTTGCTCAAAGCCCCATCCAGCCTGGCCTTGAACACTTCCACAGAAGGACCATCTACAGCTTCTCTAGACAGCCTCTTCCAGTGTCTCACCAACGTCACAGTAAAAAATTTCTTCCTAATATCTAGTCTAAATCTACCCTCTTCCAGTTTAAAAATGTCACCCCTCGTCCTATTGCTGGACTTCTTCATAAAGAGTCCTTCCCTATCTTTCCTTTAGCCCCCCTTCAGGTACTGGAAGGCTGCTAGAAGGTCTCCTTGGAGCCTCCTCTTCTCCAGGCTGAACAAGCGCGACTCTCTCAGCATGTCTTCACAGGAGAGGTGCTCCAGCCTCCTGATCAACTTTGTGGCCCTCCTTTGGACCTGTTCCAAAGGGTCCATGTCCTTCTTACGTTGCGGGCTCCAGAGCTCAATGCAGTACTGCATGTGGGGTCTCACCAGAGCAGAACAGAGGGGCAGAATCACCTCCCTTGACCTACTTGGCCATGCTTCTTTTGATGTAGCCCAGGATGCAATTGGCTCGCTGAACTGCAAGCGCACATTACTGGCTCATGTTGAGCCAACACGCTCAAGTCCTTCTCACCAGGGCTAATACTTTTTCTCCCTTTTATGGAAGCAATGAATGTTACCCTTAGATCACTCTTAATATTGATGCAACTGGAAAGGGAGCTAGAATGTGAATTTCCACAATGAAGTGATTCCACAGTATTGGCAACGTGAGATTAAAGAAGAAAAACCTACACAATTGAGTGTATTCAACTAAATTCATTACAATAGGCTCGATGTTCCTGATTGTACAGTCTGAAACAAGCAACTACCTTTTCAGTCTCAATCTAGCAACGACCTTTGCTACAGTCCAGGGAAATAAAAAAATAATTTTAATGGAGACTGAGTATCTAGCATCAAAACTTGTTTCCAGAAGCAGGATACTTTATTGAACCTGATAGTTAAAACCAGAAGATCTAGGAGAACCAAAGAGCTAAGTAAACTGATTTTCTGTGGCTCTTTCAAATATAACGTGCTGTACTCTCACCCTGTTTCATTTAGCCTTGAAGAGTGCTGCACTCTTCATGTAGTTAATTTTCACAGATTCCTAACTTAGGCTATAAATTTGGGGATAATGACTAAAGAATGCTCCTGAATAGCAAGTTTGGATTTATTCTGGCTATAATTACAGTATCAGTCACTCATGTACTTACTATTTCTTGGTTTTGTCTGGGCTTAGAGTTATTTGATGTCCTGACTAAAGCATGACCATCCATTTAAAGAATGTATTTAATTAATAGCTTTTATAGTCCCTATATAATGCAATTGTTCTAACAGTTTCTAGATGAAACACCTTTTGGATGGACATTCTTCAGACAAGAAAAAGTATATAAACACATTCTTACACACCCAGGCCATCAAATATCAGTGTTTCAAATATTTATCTTCCTAAACGTAGGCATAAATTAATTGGCTTCCCTCCTCAATGTATATGTCAAAACCAGTAATATATATACACACAGTAACATCCTGTGGTCTAGATGGAAAAAAATCTTCGAAAAATATTTTTACTTCTGTAAAGAGTTAGTAATGCATCAAATTAACATACAATACTTTCACTGAAAGCATGTCTGTTTATATTTATGCATTTGTATCTGCATAATGCCATAAAAAGTATCTTTTTTACTCCCATTTTTCCTTTTACTAATAAACAATCAATTTTTCTTTTGTCCATTTTGTTTTTCCAAAAACAATTTAATTTCTATATATTTCTATGGAGTTGAGTGTGTTTTCCTACATTTTTGGGGTTTTTTCCTTTTTTTATATTTTTTCTGGCAGGTACGTAAATGTCCAAATAGAACAAGGGTTATTTTTGTGGTTTTAGGTTAATATAGTCATTCTATTATTTTTTAGTCCTGCAAAAATGGAGGTCATCATTGGCAGGACTTTTTTATACTCTTGTATTAGCAGTAATGGGATTTTTCTGAAAATTTTTGCAGGTTTGATTTCACATTTGAAAGCCTCACTTTTCTAAAGGCAGCTTGCTACTTGACAACAATGCATCAAAACTAGACAGGCAGAAAAATAATTTATATTAATGTAAATATGATATTTATATACGCATCTCTTCAGTTCACTCAGTAATGGAATATTCTATACTACTATTTAACACCATGAATAAAGAAACAGGAATCATGGTGGCATGCTAGACAAAACCAGGCAAAACCAGCCATTCTGCTATTTTACAAAACAAGCTAACAAAAATGTAACCTGCAACTGTTAAGTGGTTTGATGCATTCATTGAGAAATTATTGTTAGCAAAAAATGTGTTCAGGGACTTTCCCTTCCCAAGAAAAATTGCCCACAGAGTGCAAGCAGAGATGAATCAGTAAAACTTACAGCAGTGCATGGTATTCATCAACTGTACAATTTGCTTTTAGCTCACTGGGAAGGCTTGGGACTTTGCATGAAGTGTTTGGGAAACTAGCCAAAGGCAGATGAATAATTCTCTCTCATTTATCAAGAATGTATACAAAACCAACCCCTTACCTTGCACATAGGGCAATGGTATCCAAATTGCTTATGCATGTGTATTTACATATGGCAGAGTTTTTTGATACAAATGGATCAAATTTGAGCTAAGAAAAATACCTGGGGTTAGGGTTGGGTTTTTTTGTTGTTGTTTGGGTTTGTGGTTTGGTTTTTTTTCAGTAGACCCACAAATTTTTACCACAGCTTTAATCAAGTTAGATTTAAATGTTCTACGAATTGCTAAGTTTCCAGAGATGGACCTCAGATTCACATTGTACATTTTTCAGTGCAACCTTGATGAGCTTGGACTTTTGCTAATACTGGACTTGTATTTCAGACCTGTGGGGTGATATTCTGGGGCTTTCCTCCTGCTTCAGGGCCCGTCACGCTGAGATGAGGTCAGCTTGACCTGCTGTCTGTGACACTAGGGTGAAAGAGAGACCCGAGGCTGTATTGGAGGGGTGATCCTACAGGGTTAACCCTTGGAAATGTGCGGAGGAGGTGAATCTTATTTCCACTGTCATCACTGGAGGTCATTTATACCAACTGAAGTGGATTTGAAGCTGAACCCTTGGCTTTAAGGTTATGCATATCTCATGGAAACAAACCTCAGAGATAAGCAAATGGTTGCATGCAAAACAGGTGTAGTTGGGTTACAAAAACTTACTAAATGGTGCCTATTTACATAACAGGTTACGCATACACCATACGTATACAGGCAGCATGGCTGCATACATCTCCGGTGCTGTTCTGGCAGGTTTCCATGAAAAGCTGGTGAGTGTTATGTGATCAGCTGCTACTCTACAGGTGAGCTGCTCTACAGCCCAGGGTATGCCAGAGCAGGAGGAAATTTGCTGAATCACAAGTGGCACTTGTCATGCTATGGATTTGGGAAGTAAACTCTTGAAATAAAATTTGTTTTGCCCGTGCAGGTCTTTATCGTTTTTGAGCCTCAGTGTACTGAGCTGTAAAATGGAGATGAAGTTTCCTTATCCTCGAGAAAGCAGGGTTTATCAATCTACAGATCAATATTTTAAAGTGTTAAAATGAGTTTAAAAGTGAAGAGTATACTAGTTAAATTAATACTAGTAGATACTTGTTGTTAATGCCAAAAATGCAGGAGTTCAGAGTCCTGAAATTGAAATGCTCTTGCAGACTAACCACATGGCAAATATGGCCAGAAAACAACCCTATTACTTTCCGGACAAATACTGCAAGGATACTACACAAAAAAAGTGATGCAAGTCTATCAACTGAGATGCAGAGAGCCCAGAGTTAAAAAAATTCCACACTAATAAAAATGCTTAATCTTTGTAATCTTCATGTTCTGCCTTCAATTAAACATCTGCAGTTCCACTGGCTTCAATAATATTATTCAATTTTAAATCAGAGAATATTTTTATTAATTTTTGTCAATGCGGTGTTCATAGGTTATGGTTTGGAGTTTTCTAATACCTGTCTGCAGATTCTGGAAGGAAAATCTTTATTGTATAAAAAACCATGATGTCTCGGATGACCTGTGAATCTGGCTAATTTCTCAGAAGCACAGATTCTATAGATTTTTAAGTACTGTGTAGTATCTTAAAAAAAGATATGTTGGAGGTAAAGACTGTTCCTGTGATTTTTGAGTAACTAGCAGGCAGCAATAGACAACCTGGGTTAGATATAGAGCTGTGGTTCATCAGAGCAATTCAACTGCAGTTAATTTATGTTACGAGAAAGGCTTGGAGCCAGCTAAAGTCAGTGGTCATCTCTCAGCCCAGGTAGGAGGCATAAAAATAGCTGAGACACCAGGACAGTCACTGAGGAACTCTACAAATGCATGAAGTAAGTACAGGATGCTATATTATGAATGTTGAAGAGTAAATTAAATCGGGATTTTTTTTCATCACGTCTTATTATGGGAAAATTATTTCAAAGGGTTCTGCTGTCTTTAGGGAAATGCACTAATTTTAGATCCTGAATGTTTTTCCCTTGAACTGTGAGCAATTAGCCTCTAGTGGCACAGGAAATGGTAAAGGGCAGCCGCCAAAGCTGCTGGAAAACAGCTGATGTCTGAGTTTTCTGAGCAACAGCTGCAAAATGCTTAAAATTAGCAATGTTTAACACACAGTGGTTTGAGCCAGCTCCTCCACAGATGTAAATCAGGCTGTATCTGTTACTGCAATGACGTTCCTCTGACTTTCACCATTCTAAACTATCTAGGAAAAAAACAGTCAAAAAATCTTTTCCTAATTGTTTTTCTTCAGCTGAAAATCAAAATGCTGAGTCTTCTTTAGTTTTACATAAACTCGCTCCGCTTCATTGGCTTCTCAACTCTCACTGTTGTGACTATGAAAAGAATCAGACCTGTTCATGTTGTCTCATTTTAAATGTTTTTCCTTGATTTTTTGGCACTAGTATGATACTCTCAACCAGTGCAGTTGGTGTTGCAAGAAAGTCAGATAACCTACTGGTGGTTATCTTCCTTACAGCTTACAGGTTTCAAGGACTTTTATGCAGAAAAGGAGAAGAAGGAAAGATGCTGGATCCATATTAACTGGTAGGACCAAGGAATACAGGTTTTTACTGAAGGACAGAAAGTAAGTGATGCAATGACGTATTTGAGGATAGAATTTAGCCAGTGAGTGACCTCTATGATAGATATCTAGGAAGAACTAGATAGGGAATTTTCTGATGAGACACTTTCATGCTAGAACATATGTTTAGCTGGAAGTGGAACACTTCAGAAGCAACTTCCCAGCTTTTAATTAAATATTTGTCAGGAAAAGATTCTCAGCTCCAGAATGGAAATCACTCAAAACCAGAGAGAGGGATCCTTAAGTTGATTGGCTTGCCTACATTTGTCTCTATTCCTTGCTTTGAAAATTGTCTCAGTGTAGATTTATTTTTTTCATTTAGTAATAATATTGACATTTCAAAATGTGAAAACAATTCCTTGGCCAACTGTTCTCTAGAGAGAATAAAACAGGTGAGAGTTGTGAAACTTGAAGAAGAATCATAATGTTCTATCTTGATTCCTTAAATTAAGAGTAGGGTTTAGATATCAGTCTGATGTTTGAGATCAAATTACTTCAGCAAATAAATAAATACAGTTTTCAGATAACTTTAATCTCAGAGAAATAAAGCTGTGGGTAATCAATGTCAATTAGCAGGCTGAAAGTAAGAAAAGCTACTTCCAGAAATGAAGATTCTGGAAGATAACTGAAGATTACGAACATACATAAGCCTTCCAGTCAAGCTGATGCAACTATGCCAGCTGGTGCCAACAGATTTTGAAAAATGCAAACAAAATGGAATATTTATTTATCAGAAAGCTGGGTGTTACCCTGACATCCATGGGGAAATGAGAAGCAAGTAGAAATGAGAACAGCAGTAACTTTCCTTTGATAAAACATAATGCCTTTCAATTTGAGGTCATAATTATGTTGTTGTTGTTAAACTGCAGTGCTATATACAAAAACTTACTAAGTGTTGATCATTTAATGCTGAATTATCATAGAATCATAGAATCACTGAGGTTGGAAGGGACCTTTAAGATCATCAAGTCCAACCATTAACCTACCCTGACAAAAACCACTTCTAAACCATGTCGCTAAGTACCACATCTCCTAAACACCTCCAAGGATGGGNGTCTTCCCCATGGGTCACATGTTTGTGACCCAAATGCAGGACCCAGCACTTGGCCTTGTTAAAATCAGGACTTCAGTTCCTGCTGTGTTTTCAGGTATATATTAAACCAGCAAGAAAAAGTCGTCAGAAACTGCTCTTACCAGTGAATAGTTCGCTAAAAATAATTTTTTTTTTTTTTAAGGGACAACCAATTCCTTGTTTTCTGTTTTTCCTAGAGTAAGATTCAAACAGGAATTACTAACTATCTGTGCTGATTCTTTTTCTCCATCTTATAAGAGGCAGAGTCACAATCTTATGTACCCATGTTTGCATGCACACACAAGGTCAAAATGTAATTTTTAGGAACAGTAGATATAGAATACCAACTCCCTTAGCAAATAACAACAACAACAAAAAAATAGCAGGTTTAGGAAACCTTCCAAGTTTATCTATTCAGGGAAATTACTCTTAATATGTGTTTGAATCATTAATGAAGATAATATAGTAAAACAATCTGAAGAGTGACAATGTGAATGGAATTAGGAAAAGGAAATATTAAAATATTCTCTAGTACAGACACTTAGGACAAGAATACACTTTCTACTGACTTTCTTAGTTTTAATTAATTTTCACATAAAATTCCATACTTAGGTGTTTCACCCTTTCCTGAGGTTTATCACTGCTTGGGAAGTTGATGTAAATTTGAAAATGCATATTAGGGATCAAATCAGATGTATGTTAATTTGTTTTCTGAAGTAGAATAAAAGAGTCAGATCCTGCTATTTGAGAGGTAAAGCATATCACAGAGTAAAATTCCGTTCTCTTTTTCTTTTTTTTTTTTTTTTTTTTCTAGTTTGCCACAATGGGATTTAGATGAGTACTGTTCATGACAAATCTTTTGTCAACATTTCCTTGCAAATTTCCCTTTGAAAAATTGAGCCGTAGTGCTGTGGCAAACTGATTTGTTGCTTCTGCAGCTGCCAGCTTATTATCTATCTTCTCACTTTTCTTAGCAACAAAATACATTTCAAGCTTTTTTAGTCCAAGAGGTTACGCTAGAATGATTTTAATGATCTACTCTGTTTACATTTGACATCTGTTAAAACAGCATATCCTGAGTTTTTCCCACACACTTTAATAAATGTTGACTTTTTTGGACACAGTGCTAGTTTATGCAACACAACTTCTCTGTGTGCTTCTCAACATGATTTTTAATCTAAAGTACTTTCTCTATGGTTGCCTGTGTGGCCCCACCTTTCTCGCACACCTGAGAAGTAGGAATGGCTGCTTGGGGAAGAAGAGGTTCCACAAGCTGCTTCTGCTGTTAAGGATTTGTATATCAGACAGCAACCTGAAAAAACTTTTGCCAGTGCCAGTAAGTACTCTGGAAATTATTGACCCACCTCATATCTTGTCTTAGAATCATAGAATCATAGAATAGTGAGGGTTGGAAGGGACTTTAAAGATCATCTAGTTCCAACTCCCCTGCCATGGGCAGGGACACCTCCCACTAGATCACGTTGNCAAGTCCTTTTCCGCAGAGCTGTTTTCAAGCCAGTCACTGCCCAGCCTATATCGGTGCTTGGAATTGCCCCAACCCAGGTGGAGGACCTTGCACTTGGTCCTGTTGAACTTCATGAGGCTGGCATGGGCCCACCTCTCCAGCTAGTCAAGGTCCCTCTGGATGGCGTCCCTTCCCTCCAGCGTGTCAGCTGCCCCACACAGCTTGGTGTCATCGGCAAACTTGCTGAGGGTGCACTCTATGCCACTGTCCATGTCACTGATGAGTCTTCTCTCACTCCAGAAAACACAACGTGTTTTCTATATAGGATGTGTCATGGCTCACTGGTAACATTGCAGTGACTGTTGTGCTGAATATCTTAGTAGGGATTTAATTTATCCAAATAATTAGCTCAGTTCTCTGCAATGCTTTTGTTTCAGGCGATTTTATGTTAGGCACTAGTTGATATCTTGTTCATGATAAATGTAAGGAAAAAATAACCTTTAAATTCCAAATTATTTATGTTATGATATCTATCCTACCTGCATGCATATACTCTTGTATACTAAAATTATCCTGAAAAGAAATTTCACGCTTACCTTTTCATGTCAGCAGTTCTTGATGTTTTTTCTGCACTGTGTGTAGAGAAATCCAAGATTCACTGATGTAAAGGTGTTGCACCCATCTAGTCTATTGTGTATGTAGGCTTGATTTCAGAGGGGAAAGAGTTTTTGAGATTCAGGATGCAAGATGATGTACTTCTCATGGTTGTTCTAGACCATTGTTTCAACTCATCTGTTTTTTCCAGCTTCAAGCATAGGATTTATCTTGGACTTAACACATTTAGTATAAGATCAGACAAAGTCCAGATTTTTTCTTAAGGGAAGCTTCAGCTGTGCTTTTCACCTGAATTTTCCATTGTCACCTTTCCCTGGGCCCTTCCACAAGGAGCTGGTCTGCTACCATGTTTTAAAGCTCTTTAAACATCCTTTGAACCTCTGATAAAAGTAGGCAGATGAACATCTACCTCCATGTGACAAGCCTCTTATTCTGCTTTCACAGCCATTAGTACAGCCTTCTAGTTTTCTTTCTTTAAAGCGACTTATTTCCTTAAGTTTCAAGTTTAACAGTGGCTTGAGATAATATTGTCTAGGCAAAAAAGCCTCAAGCATCAGTACTAGACAATGTGGTCTAAGCTGAATGGAGGATCTCTTTTTAATATTTTGGAAGTCTGGAAAGGTTTTATTTAACCTCTTCCACAGAGTGTGGAATAATTGAAGTATGGGCTGTATATTGAAAAAGAGGAAAATATTAAATTTTTAGCAGCCCAGCTCTGAGTATTTCTAGATGTGAATACAAAGAAAGTGGAAGTCACAGGGAACTTTGAAATCAGCCCCAGTTCATTCCTTACATATAATACCACCTAGATTCCTAGCAGCAAAAGTAAATTTTGGACGCAATAGTTATGTTTTGACATCCATCCCCATCTAGTGTCTGTGACTGTTATTAGCAAAATCAACCATCTCTGTTGTCTCCTGATGATTCCGTTCATCCCCCCTGCCTCCAGCATAGCACAGAAAAAAATCTGCTTTTCGTATAGCACTGGCTTTCCTTTTGCAGTCTTTTGGACTTTTGTGGCTAATATACATATACTCCTTTTCCACTATCCACCAGGAATTAACTGATTTAGCGACTGAAGTAATAATGAAACTCTATTAAAAAGATTACTTAAAGTTAGGCAGTGTTTATCCTCAGTCTCTTGCAATTGTTAATACTATGAACGTTAGGTAATACACAACTTTTCAGTGGGTTGGACATCAGTACCTTGTATTTGCATAGGTACTAGCAAATGAACTAGCATCAAATATTTTCATGTCCTAGTACTTCTCCTTTTGATTCTTGGATGTATGTGGAAGTCATAATCAATATTTTTATTAACACACTTGAATTTAATGACAATTTAGGAGAAGAGCAAAAATAAAAAGATAAAAGTCTTTTTCATTTGAAAAGCTTTGTGACAAGGATCATAATGGAAATCTGCATATCTGAGTGTCTGAAAATACAGCAAAACCTGTCCATTTATAAAGTAAATAGACAAACTGTTAAGCGATCAAAAATATGGAAGGTACAATTCAAGTTACTCCAAAGGAAAGAAAGATGAGATCAATAGCCAATAAAATATTAGCATTTGTGATTCTCTTTGATGGATATTTAATGTCAAAAAACACTATTCCCTCTCACAGAAATGTAACTTAGTTTATCTATGTAAAAGTGAATTATTAGAACTAGTTTTAAATATTGGAAATAAAATAATATTAAAACCCAGTGGGACTGACTGTTGTTTGGTTTTTGTTGTTTTTCTTTTTTTTTTAAGATTTCTCCCTTAGAAAGAATATTATCTCTTTTGCAAAAGATTTCAATTTTATTTCCATCTTTTTAGGGCAGGAAAAAAAAAAGGTTTGTTTATTCTGTTTTCTGTGGAATCATTGTTAGGTATGAATAATCTCTCTTGTGCATCGGGGCAGTGTAAACTTCTAGAAAATTCAGGAAAGCATATCAGTTTACAGAAAAAAGCCACTATTATGCAACAAATGCCCTAAAATGTGAATACTGCTTATTCTTGTTAATGATTTTGGGTGGCTATGTACATATTTTATAAAAGATATTAAACTTTTAGGAGACTTGAGGAAGGATTATAGTACTGTTTCTTTTTAATTTCCTTTGCTCTCTGTCTCAGTATTCCACTCTTTTCACAATCTCCACAATTAAGGATAAACATTTCCTAGACTATTTAATTGGAAGCCATAGCCACAAGCTACATTTCTACTCTTTTTTTTTTTTTTTTAAATTTTCAATTAAATGATAGCTGTATATTCCACTTAGGTCTTCTGGGGCTTGGAATATGCACTCTAAAATTCACTTCTCCATGCTAGCTTTCTCGTAATTGCTCTATATTTCCATTCAGCTGTTACTCCTGTGTTCTCATGAGATTTGCTTTCAGGCATTTTTAAGCATTATTAGGAAATGAGTGAAAGTCAAATTAAATTGTAAATGAAATATGTAAACTTTCCTGGTATCAGGGTAGAGGGCAATCACTGTAACTCTTGAGCAACATGGTGCCAAAGTAATCTTCCATATACAAAAAACGTATCAAAAATCTGAGCTGTGAGAAAGAATGAGAAAAAAAATCTGAGTAAATAGGAAATACAGAGAGAGAATAATTATGAATTTTATTTCTTAGTTACGTTACATCTTCATCCAAACAGAAGTAACAGTGGAGCTAATTGCTCAGTGAGGGATTTTTTTTATATGAAGAAGTTGTTGTGTAGTCCAAAAGCCCAGGGGAATTTTCTTGGCAAAACTGCCTGAAAAATAAAATCTCAAATTCTTTTGTTTGCTTTAAAGTTTCAGTACTGACCAAAACAGATTGGGATAATTGAATTGCCATAGAAATGCTGGATTCTCAAAACCTTTTGTCATGGTAGGCAAATCTTCAAGAGTCTTGGGAAGTAGTTTGCAATAAAAAATCTTTACTGTTCATGAGATGATCTTTTCTGTCTGAATGGAGTTTACTCCCCCTCAGTTTCTCCTAATTTCTTAGTAGTAATGGTGTGACTTTTTTTCATTGCAGGTGCAACCAATATGTAAATATGGAACTAGCTGAGCATCATGAAATAAAGAGGGGGGGAACAGTTCGAAGACCTCACACTTGGATGAATACAGAGCATATTGTTCGGTAATATTGGCAATCAAAGGTATAACTTTCATGCTTTGTGTGATTTACACTGAAAGAGAGCATCTAGAAATGTTGTGGCTTTTGGAGGAGAGTTTAATCCCTTTTTTATTTTTTAAATGCTGGAAATACGGATTCCCATTCTCCCCTCCCTTCCTCTCCTCTCTATCCACTGAACTTTCAGTAACATTTAAGATATGATCAGCATTGATCTCCAGGCATGACTATGAAAGCTCTTGGTTTTGTGTTTTATTACAAGGAATAGTTTTATTCATAACATAGCAGTGAATTTCCATATAAGCAAGATGTAAACATATATTGGGAAGCCTCAGAGGTTTTGTAAGGATGGCATTCTGCTAAGATTCTCTCTACACCCATTGAAGGACAAGCAAAAGAGGGGTATGTGATTATAGCACACTGCAAAGTTTTGGAGCACTCTGCCTCAGGATACCTTATGGTTGAATAGGAAAATTTGCACCCTTTAAAATGTCACGGAGCTTGATTTCATATTTATACTGTCACAGAGATTGGCTATGTGGCATGTATTGGAATGTGATCATTCATTTCTGAAGCAAGGAATAAAATGACCTAAGGATTATTAGAATGCAACACTGCTTCAAAGATTTCAAACCATATCCTCCCAAGGCATAAGCATGTACTTGATTTTGCTTGTAGTACTTTATAAAAACATGATTAAACTTGTGTAGGACCCAGCATGGACAAACATGTTTAGTTGCTTACACTATGCTGTCCTTTGTTAATATTGTGTTCTTTCTGAATTACTCTGGATTTGAGCTATTGAAATCTGCAAGGCTCACCCAGGGAGCAAATAATTAGCACTCATAGTCATTACCATTACCATTTCCATTTGTATCTTAAATGTTTACTTTAATTAATTGTATTAAGATGCTTTTATTAAGTTTTTGTAGTCCTCTAATGAATTATCCTTGAGAATTCACAGATTAACATGGTTAAATATCTACCTAGTTTGAAAGCTGTATATTGCCTATCTTTGCTTCAACTTACTTCAACAAATGTTTATCCTTTCTTACTTTTCCAGACAATGT
The DNA here is from genome assembly GCA_013400135.1 of Rhinoptilus africanus. Classification (NCBI taxonomy): domain Eukaryota; kingdom Metazoa; phylum Chordata; class Aves; order Charadriiformes; family Glareolidae; genus Rhinoptilus; species Rhinoptilus africanus. The sequence continues at coordinate 175,516 of VXBO01014168.1, forward strand.
GGAAAAAATTTTCTCTGCTGCAATAATGACAAAGTTCCCTTTGACTTTACTGTATGTGTTATCATTGACTTCAATGAAGTGAAAATTTTACTTAAAGAAGGTAAGTTTTACCTTTCTTGCTTTGTAATTATTCACATGTCAAGAAGCAAAAATCCGTAACAAATTTTTTTAGCCCTTTTGGCCTCAAAAAAACCCCATAAAATGAAAAAAAAGAAAGGAATAGTCTAATAACTGGCATAAACCAAATTAATTGAGACAGACTTCAGTATTTTTTTCTTTCATTTAAACTTACTTGAAGAGAGAATAAAATAGACATCATTATTAATAAATATAAATGAGGAATGAAAGGAAAGCTAAGAAAAAATAACTGTGCTTTCAAATGTGTGTATCAGTATAGAGGGAGGAAGTGCTCTGGTTTGTGTGATTTCTGTCAAGAATGCAGTAGCACATCTGAGGTGCTTTGGGACTCTCTGCTTGACTCTAGCTAGCATCTGGTAAGGAGGTAAAGACACAGACCTATCAGTGTTGCTGTATAAAGAGGTAATGATAGCTGATGACTGATTCATTCAGTGATGAAGATCTTCAGCAGCCTCAGCAGTGATTTTCTTTGAAATAGCTTTAACTGAGAAGACTGTGACAAATTTCCAGTAAAATCTCAGTAGAAATTTTTTGATGACAGAAGCAATATTTTTTTGGGGAAAAAAATAATTGTTATTACACAGCCTCTTTGACTTGTTCAGCTCTCATCATGCAATGAGAAAGGTAACAGAAGAGATTTGTGTTTTTTCCCAGACATGCAATTTATCCAACTCAAAGAATAAGAGCTTATAAAAATCAGTATCTCAAAGAACTACATGACAGCTATAACAGAACTTGTTTCCTTTGATCCCTCTGTTACACTGGAACGTCTTCAAGTTCAACTGAACACCAAGGGGGTCCAGAAAAAGATTAGAATTGGGTTTTCCCAGTTACCATTTTAAGTTCTTACACCTGAAATGTGGGCAGGGTACCAGTTACTTATTTTTATAAAGCTAGAAGCCAAGAAAACGAACCACTTCTTACAGAACTTCAAATGTAACAAAAGTCAAAATTAAAGCCTTATAAAATACAGACATGTTACTACAGACAGAATATAGACATACATAAAATCTCTTTCCACGATCCCCACAGCAACACACAGAAGATGCCATGTGGCTTCAGTTCATAGAATCATAGAATCACAGAATCATAAAATCATAGGGTTGGAAGGGACCTCTGGAGATCATATGGTCCAACCCCCCTGCCAGAGAAGGGCCACCTTAGAGCAGGTTGCACAGGAACCCATCCAGGTGGGTTTTGAATGTCTCCAGAGACGGAGACTCCACCACCTCCCTGGGCAGCCTGTTCCAGTGCTCTGCCACCCTCAAGGTAAAGAACTTCCTTCTCATGTTTAGGTGGAACTTCCTATGCTCAAGTTTGTGCCCATTACCTCTTGTCCTATCACTGGGCACCACTGAAAAGAGCCTGGCCCCATCCTCCTGACACCCATCCTTCAAGTATTTATAAGTGTTAANCTATAAACAATGTAATTTTAAATATTAGTATTATGGAAGGGCAAATGGACTCTGTGCTGGCTTTTTGATCATGTCTGCTGGTCTAACTCTAAAAATGACCAAATCTAAGTTAAAAAGCAAGCAACACCCTGTGCTATTTATCCTCAGCGCAATTTTAGATGGAATGGTACCCTAAGAATGAATTGTGAAAATCACCATAGTCAAGAAATCAACTAATCAAGAAGATTAAAAAAAAAACCAAACAACTGTGGTGTGGTCTGTACTTAAAATATCTACTAGACCATATTCTAAAATCTTGTCTATAGTGTGTAAATAACTTAAGGGAAGAAAATTCAGATAAATGGCAGGGGATGGGGGTGTTTCAGTACGACAGAGGAAATGAAAGACTCAGGCAAGCACTCTGGAGAAAGCAGATACCACATTAAATTAGGAAAATATTATAGACCTATGCTTGATATTTACAGTGCATATGATTTGGTCTTAGTCCTTGCATTTCACAAGAAAGATCTGCTGACACAGGTAAATTCTGTCTACAGCAAGGCTTGATTTGTGGTCAAGAAGAGACACCATGAATGCTCTGTGGATTCGAAATCAAATAGTTTGCATTTTTTACAATAGTTCGCATAATTACTGCCAGCATTTTGCTGCACGTTGCTCTGTTTGCCACACCTGATGCTCCACGTGTTTGCCTGATGCCTGAGTCTGAAAGATCAATGAACATGCACCAGACTACAGGGACTAACTGTTGAATAGAGACTGTAGACTTCACAGTTGATTAACTGAGATAATTTCCCCAATTTCCAGATAAATACAGTCAATAGTAAATTTTTGGGACACAAAAAGCTGGGGTTTTTTGTCCCTTTCCTCATTATCTCATCTATTCAATCTCATTTTTTCATTTATTTTTACCTCATTCTTTTGATACAAGACCTGAATTGTGCAGAATGCTCTTTTCTTTTTCTTAGTACTGTGGTTATTGGCCTGTGTGCACATCAACTGTGTCTCTTGTGTAATTTAGGTATATGTTGACTTCCATATTCCTACGGTTAATTTAAAGGAGAGAATTTTCATGTGACCATTTTGGGAAGTAATGCTTAAAGATTACTTTCAGAACCTAGAGGGTTAAAAGTAAAAGCAAAAAAGGATTAGTTGTGTTATTTTATGCTTCTCCCAAGCAATTCTTTGGATTGAATGCTTGTAGGCTGATGTTTGGGGTGTTTTTCCCAGGTTTCTCCCTGGTGATTTTCCTTCTATATGTTAATTATAACATATTTAATTCATGCCTCCACATGATGTACAGACCTACTGCTCATTGTAAAGTATCTTCTTGTTACCATATTTATTGAGAATATTTTTACATGCGTCAACTTTGCTTGGCCTTTCAAAAGTCTACCACATATGAATACTTGAAAGGAACTTGACTCCATTGAAAAAAAGCCCCAAGATTATTGATTATAATGCATGGAGATTGCTGGTTATAATCTATGGCTGTTGTCTTGGAAATCACAATAATTTTCTTTTCATGCAATAAATTTGCTGAATATATCTCTTTAGTCTGACTAATTGCAGGTACATGCAATATGACTTTACTTTCAATGTTTACTTAAAATGCACACCTGAAAATGTTAGTTTAATTTACCATTTTGCCTACTCAGGTTTCTCTATAATTTTTAAACAATTTTTTATATTCTTTGTGGATTCTTTGTAACATACTTTTATTTTTATTGCTGAGATACAAGAATATTCACATTGTTATGCTTCAAAGTTTTACGTTGATCTGTTCCCATAGGATGACTCAACTTACATTAAGAAAGTGGGATGAATCTATCTAAAAATACTCACGTGATTTCAGAAATTAAATTCTGTTTTACAGTAGTAAATTAGATACTCAAATTAGAGAATCAAGTTTCACTGGAAGTTCATGGAATGTATTCTCTACAAGCACTTTTGAAAATGTGTGCTGTTTGTGTCATGCTCCAAGGTTCCTATGATCAGGTGTTGTCACTGGATGTGGTAGGTGCCTGACCAACTGCCTGCACAGACTTTCTGTTTAATGTAAGAACAAGGGGCTGAACAGGAAGAATTGCAACTATGCTGGGCTTATAGTTTCACTAACAAAGCATATTGGAATGATTTGATGACTAGCCCTTACTATTTCTTCCCATGTCTCTGTCAGAAATGATAAATCCTAGTCCTGTATATTTCAGCACAAATAATGGCTGTACTATCATTTTTTGCCTGACTCTAAACTAATTTTATGTTCAAATTTTATTTTGTTTACATAAAAAAACATTTAGTAGAATTATTTCTGTGAAAAAGGTTATGCATGTTTACAGAGTAAACATTTTACTTCGGCACAATACTATTTACACGCATAGCTGTTCAGGTGCCTGGTCCAAAAGCCGATACTATAAGGGGAGAAACTCACACAGACATTGGTAATTTTTGGATCAAGCTCAGAGTCTTTGAAAACACTTCTTACACTTGCTTTTAAATTGAGAGTTTGACTTAAGACCACTGGCTGTAGTTTAACTGTAGTTTTAACATTCAAAGTGAAACATGTACACCAGTAGCAATTTGCCTTTTTATTTTCCAAGTTCATCCATGATGTTACAGCACTAAGCCTTTCCTAGTGTGAAAATAAGATGGGGTACCACAGGCAATGCTTGCAAAAGGTAAACGTTGCAACAGACACAGCAAAGGTGAACCCTGACTTTTTCTCTTTCAGTTAATTCTGTAGTTTAGGAATTTTACTTTTGAATGATGTATTTTGATTTCAGTTTCCCACTAGTTTGAACTTCAGATTTAGACTTGTTTTTTTACCCTTGTTGTTAATTTTTGAGATATGGAGAAAAGATATTATAATTAAAAAATTGCTATATATTCTGAATAATGTCTTTTAGCATGAACAAAAGATTTCATTTGATCCAGTCCATATGTGATGCAGATAACATGAAGAACGTATTTGTGGATAGATAGTGGCTGTCCCTTTGCAACCAAGTTTACTATTGTAGCTGTTCCTTTGAATTTTCATTTACCTAGTTTCCTCATCTTGGAATTCATCTTCATTGAATTAAACCTTACTTAGTAACTTCCCCCCTTTGGCAACGATGTTAAATTTGACATTATGGTACCTGTTAACAATTTTTCAATAATTTCCTTTTGGATATTGATGAATGTAAATTATGAGTTACTTCCCCTTTTCTAGGTTTCTAGCCACATGACCTACAGATTGATTCTCCAGTTCATGGGATGAGTGACTCTCTGAGTCAGTCCAATTCCAGGTGATGTTATGTCAGAAAAGGACTAAAAAGTATTTAAGGCTTTCTGAGGCCCTATAGACAAACCAGAATGAGTCTTGTAAGAGATTATCCAAAGTGAGAAATAAAAGGGCTCTTGTATTTTATGTCAAAAAGTTTTAAAAAGTAGAAATTATCATGATTTTAAATGTTTATTGCCAACTACCTACCTCTCTTGTACTCTTTCAAAGAACAAAGCAGATGAGAAAAAATTATAGCAATCATCTTCTGAACTTGGTTTCCTTCTCATCTTTGCCAGCACTTTAGTGCATATTGCATTTTAAAATGGCATAATTATTAGTATAGTGATTTGCAGTGTACCTTGCCAACAAAAAATGATCTCAGACAGAAAATGATTTAAAGACTTGGCTTTGTGGATTCCTTATTAGCATCAGACCTGCAAAAGTATTGATCAGCTTTTTATTAATATGGCAACCAAATTATGAAAAATATTTATAATAAATTATAGTTTTAGTTCAGATCTAAGTTACAACAAAATAGATAACGCATAGATGACTTGACTGTATTGCTCATTTATTTTTTTCTCTAGTATCCAAGACAGAGAGCTTCATCTGTTCCAAGCTGTGATAACCATGTATGCAGATCATTCATTATGCTCATTATGCTCATTGCTGTGGGCAAAAAAGTGCAGACATCTTGTAAGCAAAACTAATAAATTGTTAGTGTAGTTGAAATCAAACATTTAATCAAAGAATTATTAGTCCAAAACCAGTTGCTTATAGCCCTGGGGTCTCCATTATCATCCTGGACCTGAAGGGTGTATTCTTACATACCTAGGTGAGAAGAAACTTTATATAGACTGCCTGTTGATGAAAACCATGTGTGTTAGTCACATTTGGAGGTGCAGGTGTTGGAGACCATGCAACTTCATGCACCAAGGCAAGGTACATTTAACACTGAACTGCTCATCAGTATGCAATTGAGACATGTATAGCATTAGTCAGAAAGTAAAGAAGTTGAAACTGTCACTGAAATAATAGTTGTAGACGAAACTTGCAGCCTGCAAAATGAAGGAAGAGCAAGTTAAAAACCAAAACAAAGCAGAAGAATCAGCAGTTCCAGTTCTGTGAAAAACAGGCAGAAGTCTAGTCAAAAGTTCACATGACTGTTGTTTGCACTGTAGGAACAGCTTTTTGGGCAGACTCTCAGAAAGGGATGCTATAACTAGTAGCCTCTGCTATCTTCCCCAGGCAGAGAACCCAGAGACCTAATTTCAGGTGGTTCAAAATGGGGAAGGCCTTTCTTACCAGCTCACAATAAGGTTACATGTGACGCAGTGCAGTCCCTGCGGTGCTGTCTAATGCCATTGACCTGGACAGTTGCAGTACAGATGTGCCCCAAAAAATCTTATTGCAAAAAAATCTTCAGGTGCTGAACATTTAAGGCAGATTACACAGCTCTGTGTTATAACTGGGCCATATTAAAACAATCCGCATATATTTCCTATGTAAAAAACCCCCATAGTTTCTCAAGTGTTGCATAAAGTGGTCTTAATAGATTTCCAATTTTACCACATTGCTTCTTTCTATGAAATATACAAATAATGGCTTAATTTTAAAAAGTTTATAATAAGTAGGCATCTATTAAGATATAGCTGTTTGGCTTCTATTCACCAGGGCAGCAAATATGACTGATTATTTTCCCGTTGTTATCTCCTAGTAATTTTGGTAATACAATGGACTTGCGTTTTTCACAAAGTAGGAAAATCTGTACAATATTGTTAGCGAGGCCTGTAGCCATCTCATTTTTATATACCAAAGGGTTATCCTATTGCAGGAGGCAAAGACTTAAAGAGCTGCTCCCCTGTCAGCTATGACAGCAGTGCTGAGGTACAACAAAAAGCAGATAGCCCTGACTCACATACAGCAAAGCTCAGAGCTGCTTTCAGAAAGGCTGGAGTTTCTTAAGTGCTTATTCCTTCTTTTCCAAATGCAAATTTAGCATTTGCATGCTGCCTACACCTTCACAATCATTGGGCAGGTCCCTCATACAACTACAGCTCTGGTTTATGTACATTATTAGGTAATAGTGTCTCTCTGTATATACAACAGGACTACTTGGAAGTGAAAGTAAATTTTTTTAATTCATTCATATTCTTATGATGTTTCTGTGAGATTTTGTGTATTCACTTGTATTATACTGATTTGCCATAAAATGATGGTGAGAATAGAATTCAGAATTACTATTCTAAAATTAAGTTTGAGTGCATGCTACTATGTAAAGCGAAATTGATGCAACATTCCTATTTTCCACATATTAAAAATGAATGTAAAACAGTATCTAAGAGTGAAATAAAAACACTACATATTGTCACATGAATCACATATTTGTCTTGGGGAAAGTAATCTGTTTGTTTTTTTTTTTTTCTAGGAGGTTAAGTCTTTTTGCATTATTTTCATTATGATCAAAATTATCAATGAAATTGTAGGTTAAATATTAAATAGCAGGGGGATATGAGGACATATTTAATAATAAATTAAAATAGATAAAATGTATATACTCAGAGATCTGTGAGAAAAATACTCTGTTATATCATTCTGTTTCAGAACTTTCCTCTAATTGGTGTGGAACTGTTTTCAGAAGCAGTCTGCAGGAAGGAAAATGCTATGTGATGTTTAGCAGGGTGAAGGTTAGTTCTCTGACTGCAGTTTCTCAGAAACAGTTTAGAATATTAGGAATTTTTTTAATGTAATTCAACCTTTGGAGAAATGTCTAACTGAGTCTTTTGTACCACACCTTTGCTGGCACCAAGTCAACAATTCAAAACCAGCTTTGTATCAAACAGAAACTGGTTGAGGTTTACAATAAAGGGAAGACATTTAGAAATATGAATCATTAAATTCAACATAATTCGTGTGGGTCTACATGTATGGTCCATATGTTTAAATTAATTAATTGTGTATCTTCCAAAGATGTACTTAAAAAACCTCAACAGAATAATTCAGGGCTGCAGCCCCTGTCCCTAATATTGTGAAATGTAGTGTACTACTATTTTTTTTTTTGGTCTAAATTTAGTGTTCTGAAAAATATGTATGGTGGCCTCTGGTGGTGCAGCCCCCCTCCTCTTCCAGGACACTTGGTGCTTGGTGCAATTTTGCCTCCTAGGCCAAATACCAATCTACGATAAGTCAGGCATGGTTTGTGAAAGGCAGCGGACATTGATCACCTCTTAACAGCCTAGTACATCTGTACCTGGGTCATGCCCCCGAGGGGCAGATACCAGAACTTCAAAGTCTAGCAAGTTCTGTGCTTGTGCAACTGGTGGAAAGCACCAGAATATTTCATTGCCTGAGTTGTGCCAAAATGGAAAAGTACCTGACAAAAGTCTATAAATAGACACTCTAAGCAAGACCCTTTGATCTCTCCTGGATCACAGCTGTTTGTGACCGGCATCTTCTCTGCATTGAGGCACCTCTCAAGTAGTTTAAAGACCTTCTGTCAACAAAGCCAGCAAAGGGCCAGGGTGAAGTCAAACTTCTTGAGGCTCAATTATTGCCTTTTGAGGAATGCCAGTGCACAATGAGTATTTACTTTAAACTCGAGAAGAAAGAAATTTTAACTATAGGCTCTCCTCTTCCATCCACCTCTCTACCTAGCTATGTATTTGACTTTAGCCTTCATTAGTGTAGGTGTCTATGTATTTCACTGGATCCAAGCATTTCTGTCTGTGTGTGTGTGTGAGGAGTCGAAAGAGGCATCCTTCGGCTCACTGGAGTCGCTCGCTGCTAAGGGACTCTCATCCCAGCAGTTAAAGGTGGTGTGTGTGTGACTCCTTGAGTGGTGTGTTTGTGTGTTTTATGTTTTTTGATTTAGGATGCCCTGTAGTAAGTTAGTATGAATCTTGTCATTCTCAAATCTGNGTCATGCCCCCGAGGGGCAGATACCAGAACTTCAAAGTCTAGCAAGTTCTGTGCTTGTGCAACTGGTGGAAAGCACCAGAATATTTCATTGTCTGAGTTGTGCCAAAATGGAAAAGTACCTGACAAAAGTCTATAAATAGACACTCTAAGCAAGACCCTTTGATCTCTCCTGGATCACAGCTGTTTGTGACCGGCATCTTCTCTGCATTGAGGCACCTCTCAAGTAGTTTAAAGACCTTCTGTCAACAAAGCCAGCAAAGGGCCAGGGTGAAGTCAAACTTCTTGAGGCTCAATTATTGCCTTTTGAGGAATGCCAGTGCACAATGAGTATTTACTTTAAACTCGAGAAGAAAGAAATTTTAACTATAGGCTCTCCTCTTCCATCCACCTCTCTACCTAGCTATGTATTTGACTTTAGCCTTCATTAGTGTAGGTGTCTATGTATTTCACTGGATCCAAGCATTTCTGTCTGTGTGTGTGTGTGAGGAGTCGAAAGAGGCATCCTTCGGCTCACTGGAGTCGCTCGCTGCTAAGGGACTCTCATCCCAGCAGTTAAAGGTGGTGTGTGTGTGACTCCTTGAGTGGTGTGTTTGTGTGTTTTATGTTTTTTGATTTAGGATGCCCTGTAGTAAGTTAGTATGAATCTTGTCATTCTCAAATCTGTGATTAAGTCACTGTTTTAATTATAACATATTCTACTGAATCACCTTGTTAATCTTTAAATTGATTAATGATTAAGTGCTGCTAAAATTCAACCTTTTGATTCACCTCAAATCATTAATGAATCTTGAATTGCTGCTAAAGCATAACCATAATATGACCTTCATGTCCCCTTGTGCATGTTGTATCCGTGTATCTGTTGCAGAGAGGGTGAAAACTGGAGGCAGGACAAAGAACGTTCCTCTTTGGTTCTGGGAGATTTGCTAGTTGATCAGTGTCAACTCTTGCTCCAGCTTTGCTCATGGTTAGTAGGCTTGACACAGTTCCACTTCACATTCCTGCTGTGGCTGATGTACGTACAGCCACTCAATGCTTGCTGCGTGAATTGAACTAAGGGTGAGTCTGTTCCCTAAAGTTTGACGGGGACAAACTTTTTAGTAGGGCCTGTTGCAATAGGACAAGGGGTAATGGTTTTACAGTAAAACAGGGTAGATTTAGACTAGATATAAGGAAGAATTTTTTTACAATAGGGATGGTGAAACACTGGAACTCATTGCCCAGAGAGGTGGTAGATGCCCATCCCTGGAAACATTCGAGGTCAAGTTGGACAGGGCTCTGAGCAACCTGATCTAGTTGAAGATATCCCTGCTCTTTGCAGGGGGTTTTGACTAGATCATCTTTTAAGGTCCCTTCCAAACCAAACTATTATGTGATCGTGATTCTAAGCATTCTATGTCTATTACCTCACATAACCATTCATCCCAGTGCCTAGAAGAAGAAAAAACCCTTGTGATCTAGCTGAATCTTAAGTAGACATGAAGAAGGGTTGCAATTTTTCTTTCTTTCTGGTCATTAAAAATAAAATTTCCATTTACTGAATAATTTAATTTGAACAAAAGAGTAACAAACAAAGCAAGTATACACTGAATAATTGCATATGTGGTTAGTTTGGCTCAAGATTTTTTCTGTTTCTTGAATTTCTTTCTTCTTTATTCCCAGCACTGCCATGGGAGATCTTTTAACAGGTTTATCGAGGTTGGTTTTTATACCTGTTACATCTGACTGGAAGCAAACTGCAATACCTCCCTCCAGCATCTGTTCCTTCTGTAAAAGTGCATAAATTATTCCTTGCATTTTATTGCTGCTTGTAGTTGTTTTATATATTATGATGACACTTCAATTCTGCAGTCAATAGGAGTTTTGCCACTGATCATTCTTGTAGTAGGGTCTAGGGCCTTCTATTATGAATAATACAGTGTCTCAGTGCTCAGCAAAATTACTAAGCACAATTACTATGCTTAGGTGTCTAGAGATTTTTAATTTTTGTGTGTCTGTATTGTGTGTGTGTGTGACCCAGAATTAATGGGTTTGGCCTGGAAAAGACATTAGCTTGTGCAGAATGTCTGGAAACATCATAGAGAGGGGATACAAATATTCAATAATTAAATGTCTAGGCTACTGAAAGTTACTGCAAATTCTATGTTCCCCAACCAGAAGGATATCAAATTAACCTCCAGAAATGTGACTATGTTTACATTAATCAACTGTGCTCATGAAACCTGTTCCCTGTACCACTTTGCTACCTGACCAAATTTGCAAAAGTTCATGTATATCACAAGAGATTGCTATGTTGATCAGACTCTAAAGAATTAAATTTTTTTACCTCCTTTCTTTAAATCTGATTGTTTTGTTCAGTGAAACACATGATTCAGTGATATCTAAGGTTGCTTTAGACAAAATGGCAAAAATTAATATAGTGTATTTTTCATGTTATGATTCATCAATTGTAAGCTATACCTTGCCATATTTAATATAACATGTGGATTCAAAATACAAAAGGGCACAGTACAGTTGCCAGCCTACCAAACTGCACTTTGGGTGAAAATTTCCATGAAAATCCCTGTACCAAGCGTATTTATTTTATCTCTCTGTAATTACCCTTTATTGCTCAAAACAGGCACTGTTACATCTCAGAGGTCAATTTCTGCAACTTGAGTAGTTAATATGGAAAGGAGGGGTTTCAAATATATCATTGTACAAGTGTGTACAGGTATCTGAGGATGTTGGGAAGATTACAGTACTTAAATGCAACAAGCTTCCATCTTAAGATCTAAAGCTGTATCTTCAGCTAGTATAAACCCAGATATAAATTGCCATAGCTCTGCTGATTTTTTTAACTTACGCTAACAGAGCCTCTTTCTTATCACAGAGCAAATTGGTATAATATAATTAAAATTTTGAAATTATGATAATTCGACTGGGTTGATGAGAAAAAGGAATAATACTGAGTATTTTTGTGTGTGTTGGATGAGCGCTGCTTTTAATTAGATAGATATTAATTTGGTATAATTATCCTGCATACAGTTAGCATCAAAAAAGAGCCCTGAGCAGAAACTGGCACTTGAACAATAACTTTTGTTTATGAGGAAAGAGAAATGGATACCATTCACTCTGTGTGTAATTTAACAGAATACCACAGTAATTGTATCAAGTTATTTTCAAGTAAGTTTTCACCAAGCATGCTATGCCCACACACATTCTTGTACGGTCATTTTGCATAGTCATTTTCATATCCTATTGCTTAGTCCGAATTTTTCCAAGATTAAATTAAATCACTGAAACATTAACTTTCAGTATTAACCAAAAAAATGAAACCAAAAGACCCATAGTGTGTCTATTCACCCACTTCCAATTTTGAAAAAGGATAAACTACATTTCCCAGAGAGATAAATTAATCCACAGTAAATATGCATAATGTTGTTTAAAAATTAGGTTGTGAAAGTATTTTCTGGTTGAGAACAGTGTGCTTTGTGCCAGGTTCTTTACACTGATGAGATTATCTCAAAACTTCCTAATGATGCAGAATCCAGCATCAGCTGTATAATTTTTTTTCCATATAAAAATATTTATGTCCTTAAAGCAAAGAAACCTTTGAATAACAGAGAGGGAACGTATTAGAATTACAAAGGTGTTTCAGTGTGTATTTAGCTGATATGCAATTCAGATATTTAACTCATGAAAGTTGTTTTAAAGTGCTTTCCTGAATAAGGATGGCTTCATAAGGCCACAGATTGACAGAGTTGGTGTCGAGTTCCACCCCTGGATACCTATTTTTTCCTTGTCTGCTCTAGCTACATTCAAAATTAATTAATTTATTCTTTTAAATCATTGGTTTGCACATTTAATTAGAAATTGCCTTATTTCCTCCCAAGGGTATCTACCTAACAGAAATGGGTGAAGTAATTGATTTATTTATGGTGACAAAAGGAAAATGCCAATTGCCTCATTTTAGAAATATAACTTAAAAGTTCCTGAGTTAGGGGTCTGGGCTTTCTATGCTCAATCAAAAAAAAGAAAAGTGAAACTCCTTCAAAGAGCACTTTAGAGCCTTTCTCCAGCTTGGGTCCAAAGTAATGTTTCCCAGAGAACTGTCTCTCTTTGTCTTCCTTGATTGCATATGGAGTCTAAGTCACAAACATCTGACTTTGCAAGCAAAGCTTGATGCTGTTAATTTCCTGTATCATATTCTGCTCTTACACTCTGGTATGTCTTCTACTATTTATATAATTAATAGTAAATCTCTTTAAGGCATAATGATATATATGTAGTGATTTTTAAATTCCAGGCAGATTTGATGCTATTTGCTGTTCAAATGCAAATAAAGGTGTTCACTACACTGGAATATCATTGTCTAATAAAAGAGATATAAAGTAGCTCAAGTATGTGCCCAGCTGGGAGCTTACTTATTACTACCCACAGCTGGTTCAGCTGCCATGAGCAGAGGAACCGCACAGTGGTGGGCCTGGAGCTGTAGAAGGCACAGAAATTTCTTCACTGCCCCTGCCCCTCATGTTCACTGCGTCCAGGCTGTGACAAGGAATCTGCTCCAGATAGCACTTTTCTTTCCTCTTTGGGATTTTATCATTTCCTCTCTGTCCTGTGAAAGAAAAAAAGAAACCCCATGTATTAGGTTTAATTGTGGAGATTTGGTCACACCAAGTATAAATGAATGCATTTGAAACACTGTGGACATATTTGGGAAAGGTTTCATGCTGAGTAAGGTCACTTTTTAGTCCTCAAATCCAGGCAGACTAGGAAGTTATGTTCAGTCAGCACTCAGTTGCAGAGTAGCCTGTGACACAGTCATAGAATGGTTAGTTAGAAAGGACCTTAAAGATCATCTAGTTCCACCACCCACCCCCCCATCTCCCCTCCCCCCCGTCACAGCCCCATCCAACCTGGCTTTGAACACCTCCAGGGATGGGGCATCCATAGCTTCTCTGGGCAACCTGCTCCATCCTAATATCTAATCTAAATCTCCTCTCTTTCAGTTTGAAACAGTTCACCCTCATCCTGTTACTACATTCTTTGATAAAGGGTCCCTTCCCATCTGTAGGCCCTGTTTAGGTACTGGAAGGCTGCTATAAGATCTCCCTGGAGCCTTCTCTTCTCCAGGCTGAACAACCCCCACTCTCTCAGCCTGTCTTCACAGGAGAGGTGTTCCAGTTGATATAAGGTGAATACTTTGATCGTAACCATTCTATATATTTCTAGCCATTTAAAAGTCAAATGTCTAACCTAAGCTAGATGTCAAGAATTCCTCAGTAATCAATGACGGGATAATGGAACAGATCATGGAACAGCTCCTCCTGAAAGGTGTATTGGAACATGGATAACAGAGACGTGATTAGAGACAGCCAACATGGCATCATTAAGGGCAAATCATGCCCGACTAAACAAATGGCCTCCTATGATGGGGTGACTGCATTACTGAACAAGGGAAGTGCTATCGCTGTCATCTACCTGGACTTCTGTAAGGCCTTTGATATGGTCCCCCATAACACTCTTGTTGCTAAATTGGGGACATAAGGGTTTGATGGATGGACTCTCAGATGCATAAGGAATTAGCTGAATGGACGCATCCAAAGAGTTATAGTCAATGGCTCAGCGATCAAGTGGAATCCAGTAATGGATGGTGTCCCTCAAGGGTCTGTAGTTGGACCAATACTATTGGGATATACTTGGGATATACTTGGGATATATTGGGATATACTTCATCGACAACGTAGATAATGGGATTGAGTGCACCCACAGCAAGTTTGTAGATGGCACCAAGCTGAGTGGTCTAGTTGATATGCTTAAAGGAAGGGAGGCCATCCAGAGGCAATCTTGATGGTCTGAAATGAGCCCATATGAACCTTATGAAGTTCAACAAGGCCAAGTGCAAGGTCCTGCATGTGGATCGGAGCAAACCTCAATATCAGTACAGACTGGGGGTTGAATGGCTTGAGAGTAACCCTGTGGAGAACAACTTGGGGATACTGGTAGATGATAAATTGGATATGAGCTGGCAATGTGCACTTGCAGATGAGAATGCCAATTGCCTTCTTGGCTGCGTCAAAAGAAGCGTGGCCAGCAGGTCAAGGGAGGTGGTTCTCTCCTCTACTCCCCTCTCATGAGTCCTCATCTGGAGTACTGCATCCAGCTCTGGGACCCTCAGCACAAGAAAGACATGGACCTGCTCAAGCAGGTTCAGAGGAGGGCCACAAAAATGACTAGAGGACTGGAACACCTCTCCCTATCAAGAAACGCTGAGAGAGTTGGGGTTGATCAGCTTGGAGAAAATAAGGCTCTGACGAGACCTTACTGAAACCTTTCAGAATATAAAGGAGGCTTATAAGAAAGGGGAGAAAGACTTTCTACCAAGGCTTGTAGTGACAAGACAGTGGGCAATGGTTTTAAATAGAAAGAGGGTAGATTTAGAATGGGCGTAAGGAAAAAATTTTTTACACTGAGGGTGGTGAGACACTCGACCAGGTTGGCCAGGAAGTGGTGAATGCTCCATCATTGTAAGTGTTCAAGATCAGGTTGGACTAGTCTTTAAACAGCATGATCTAGTGAAAGAAGTCCCTACCCATGACAAGGAAGTTGGACTAGATGATCTTTAAAGGTCCCTTCCAACCCAAAACATTCTATGATTTTGTGATTCTATAATGCCTATGTATCTCTGTGCACACAGTGATGTCTCTCTTTTAGTCTTCCATTTTAGGTTAGAAGCACTCTGTCAAGGTGCCTTTCCTCCCTGACCATACAGCAGGTCTAGATGAATTGACTTAGACGAAAGGACTTTGTTAGATGTGGAATAGTGCTTGCTTTATTTGATGCCGTAACTTTTAGCAGTAAAATTAATTACATAAATTAGAGACTTTGTGCTCTTTAGCTTCACTTGTTTCAGATTTTGCATTACTTAACTGTCTGGGCCCTTTTAATCTCTCCTCTGCAGCACTAAAAAGGAAGAAATTAATAATGGCACTTCATTTGTGTAGAGACAGTAAGTTATGTATATATTTCAAGGCAAAAATGATTGTGTGTTTCTGTGAAAATGTGTAAATCAAGTGTTTCTGGTGCTGTATTGAACAGAGATCTTCATAAATCAGAATGTGTCAAAGTTACCCATAAGGACGGTGCTTTAAGGGATTAACAGCCATGGGGATGAAACTTAAATAGGAAACCGAACATTTTAGAAGATACATTTAAAGGCTTCTATTTAGACTTTCAATTTGTATAAACAAGATGAACTCCCTCAGAGAGACTTTCAGCATTATCTTGTGAAGCCTAGGCAGACCTGCAATCCTGTTCCACTAATTGCATTTTGTGAGTACTAGGAATCCCTGTGAGTTTTCCAGTGATAAAGCTAAGAAGTTGCTTGACTTGAAATCATAAATTCCTAATTCTGTTTAGTGGAGCACATTTAAAGAAACAATTTGTTTTAGATAAAGATTTTGCTTTAGAGCAATAACAATAGAGAAAAAAGAAAAAACATTCAAAGTTCTCTGAATAATTTCAAGTACTTTGCTAACAATTATTCAAAATTTGGTTGACCTTACGTTCAGATCTACCAGTTTAGAAAAAAAGAAGCAACTTGCTTTAAATCTTACACAAAATATTTACCAGCTTGTTTTAACTGTGTTTCTCTGGTGTAAGACTGGCATCTGCTGGTAAGCTTCATGCAGAAACTGAGCCACAAGATAACAGCCTTCTTTCTTGTTTTGGTTATCCCACAGCTCTGTCACCTGTGGTCTAGAGGGTTTAGCCCATTTAACTGTAGAGGTAACCACTGTTTCCTATAGAAATACAGTTGTGTGGGCTGTGTCTAGTGTAGCAGCTCGCTCCTTCTTCAGATTCAATTTATAAAGACATGTCTTTGAGTTAATGGAGTGTGATTTTAAATTGATTACTGATTTTACACTGCAGTTCAATAGTCCACTTTCAATCTTACCCAGGATGTAATTTTTCAGTGAAAATATCATCTCAAGAGGTGCAATAGTGCTTGAAAATGCCAGCAGATATTCAATGGATCTGCTGACATTTTCAGAGTGCCCATGCCCAGTGATTATGTCTAATGGGCACCTCTTGGTTCAAGGTACAGTTAATCTCACCTGAGTATATTTGCCGTGGTTTTGGCCAAATCAGCCAATGGTTGGCGACAGATGCTCCCTCCCCAGCCTCTTGTGCACAGGGAGGAAGGGGAGAGATAAGAGAGATTTATGAGTTTAGAAGAAAATAAACTAATAAAATATTAGTAATAAAATAAAAAGGAAAATAATGAAATAGATACAGTATATACAAAACCATATTAAGCTCCCAGGATGATGTCACCAACAGGCACTGGGGAAGTCCCAGGCTGGACTCAGTGATGGTTGGGAACTGGGTTCCACAGATGGATTCCACACATGGATGGGATCAAAGGCAGATGAACAGGTAGGGTCCTCCTTGGACGTCAGCCATTGAAGGAAGAGAGTTGACCCTTTGATCCCTCAGCTTTTATACTGAGCATGAGGCAGATGGGATGTAATACCCCTATTGGTCAGTTTTGGGTCACCTGTGCTGTCCGCTCCTCCCCGTAGGTGGGACCAGTCTATGCCCCTCCGCTTCCAACCCTCCAATGGGGCAAATAACAAAATTAGCCGACTTTGGTTGTTACAGCAATAAGTATAAGCAAGAGCCTCGCTGCATGCCGTTCCCTGTCACAAACTGTCTTATCACTCTGAAAAAGCCATTCTAGACACAACATGCTGTTAATTTCAGAGAGTGAGAAGAGGCCTAGCTAAGACGTAAAACTGCTGAACAGAGAGTTGGTTCTGTTTTACCTCAAACTAGGACAATATTATACCTCAAAAATAGATATGGAGTATCACAATTTTTAAAAATCTGGTTTTCGCTATATACTGTCAACACAGCTCATGGTGGCCAACTCAGATGGAGAGTGTCACATTGCTAGACATATAGGGAGGAATGCTGTCTTAGGCACATTTGTGGTCATTTTGTAAATCCAACTTGATATACTCATCTGCATCCTTAGAAATCATAACACCTAAAGAAGTGGATCAAGATCCACAAATCATGTCATTTGTTTAATCAGAGTTGAGGGGACAACAAAATCCTCTTATTTTGCAGTGAGTAATTTGGTTGTCATACCTGAAGTTCCAGCATTTACAAACTTGATCCAGAGGTGGAAATGAAGTTTAAAGCGTTTGCATCTTGTCACACGTAGGGTACCATGGATCTTGTCACACGTAAGGTACCATCGGTGAACAACTGCAAATACAAATTACATCTACGTGCTGACAGGCCAGCTCTGAACTTTATAGCTTCCTCCTTTCGTGTGTGCACTCATTTTCGTGTGTCACTCATTTGACTTCGAAGTAATGCAAAGAAAAGAAAGATGATCAGATTTAATTTCTGCAGATACTATTGTGGTGGGCTGACCTTGGCTGGCTATCAAACCCCACTCAACTTCTCTCTCACTCCCCCTGCTCAACAGAGCATGTGGAGAAAGTAAGTGAAAAAGCTTTTTAGATTGAGCTAAAGGCAGCAAACCAGTTACCATCATATGCAAAACAGGCTTTATTTGAGGAAAATTAATTTAACTTAATGCCAATTAAAATAGGTTTGAATAGTGAGAAGCAGGCCGTGTTTACCCTCGTTATCAAAGTAACTGAAACATCTGGAGAAGAATGGAAGCTGATGACTTCTGGCACCAAGAGTAAAGATCCTGCCCCACCTAAGGGCTTACAACTGCAAAATCATTTCAACTGTCCTTGAAGTTGAAGGGGAGCCAGATGTGCCTACAAGCAAAGAACCTGGTCCACCTAACCCTACCAGAAAGAAGCAGTGAGTCATTGTAACAGGTGACTACCTGCTGCAAGGAATAGAGGCATCCATCAGTTGACCTGATCAATTGTCTAGAGGCTAGTCAGGGTCCAGGATCTGGAATGTCATGGAGAGACTACCAAAGCTCATCTGGCCCTTTAACTACACTCCCCTGCTGTTATTGTGTGGGGACACAACTGATACTGCCAGAGGAAACCTGGGCAGTAGAGCTCTGGGGATGGTAGTCAAGGTCATGGGGGACCCAGGTGATGTTCTCATCAATCCTGCCAGTGTGAGAAAAGGGTGTGAGGATAAGGGCACTAATAGGAAAGGTCAGTAAATGTCTGCGGAATTGGTACTTGCAACAGTGTTTTGGGTTCTGTGACTTTGGGTCCCTATTTGCAGATCAGCATCTGCTTGGGACATTCACCTCAATTAGGTGGGATTCACCACAATTGAGGCTGGAGTCATCTCAATTAGGAGGATGAAGCTATATTCACCAAGAAGATGACTGACCTTTTAGGGAGAGAGGGGGGAGAGAGTAGCCAGCAATCCTGTGAGGGAGTGATGAACAGGTTGGCGGCGCAAAGAGCATGGGGTGATTTGACGGGCAGGGATCACAAAATCAACAAAAAGGGTCCTAAATGGGGTCGCCTTCAGCACTTCCATGTATGCAAAGAAGTGTCTGCAAAGCACCTTCATGGAGAAATCCCCCAAACTCTCTCTAGGTGCCCAGCATGCTGGGGTGCCTCTCTAAAGTGACTATGCAAATGCACGTAGGATGGGCAATAAGCATGATGAGTTCGAGATCTGTGTGCAGTTGTAGGGCTATGACCTAATTGGGAACCCAACAAGCTGTGGTGGGATGGCTCCCATGACTACTGGAGTGGGATACAGGGGGGATACAGGCTCTTGAGGAAGGACAGGTTGGGAAGATGAGGGGAAGGGGAGGAGTTTCCCTTTATATGACAGAGCAGCTGGAGCGCGTAGAGCTCTGCCAGGGGATGGATGAGAAGCCAGCCGAGAGCTTATGTGTTAGGAGAGGACAGGTGAAGGGGACATTATAGTGGGTGTCTGCTGCAGGCCACCTAACCAGGAAGTGGATGAGGTCCTCTACAGACTGATAGGATCAGTCTCGTGTTCACAGGTCTTGGTCATCATAAGGGACATCAACCATCCTGATTTCTTCTGAAGGGACAATGCAGCAAGACATAAGGAATCCAGGAGGTTCCTGGAGTGCATTGATGATAACTTCCTCTTCCAGTTCTTCCAGCTCTGCTGGAGGTCATACTCACTAGCAAGGAGGGCCTCGCTAGGGATGTGAAGATCAAAAGCAGCTTTGGCTGCAATGACCATGAGGTGTTGGAGTTCAGGATCTGGAGGGCAGGAAGGAGGGTGAAAATCAAGCTCACAACTATGGACTTCAGGAGAGAAGACTTTGGGTTCTTCAAAAATCTGCTTGGAAGAGTCCCATGGGATAAAGCCCTGGAGGGAAGAGGTGCCCAAGAAAGCTCGTTAATATTCAAGGATCACCTCCTTCACACTCAAGAGAATTCCATCCCAACAAATATGAAGTCAGGCAAAAAATGCCAGGAGGCCTGCATGTCTGAAAAAGTCATTCTTGGCCAAACTGAAATACAAAAATAAAGCATACAGAGGGTGGAGGCAAGGATGGTAATCTTGAAGGAATATGGAAACATTGTCCAAGCATCCACGGATGAAGCTAGGAATGCTAAAGTCCAAATGGAATTGAATGGGGCCAGGGATGTCAAGGAC
This sequence comes from Rhinoptilus africanus, assembly GCA_013400135.1. NCBI lineage: Eukaryota > Metazoa > Chordata > Aves > Charadriiformes > Glareolidae > Rhinoptilus > Rhinoptilus africanus. The sequence goes on from VXBO01014168.1 coordinate 195,838, forward strand.
AGCAAGCAGGGCTGCTGTACAGAGATGGCTAAATGAAGACTAGGGAAAATGAGGGCTCATTGCTCAATGGGGCAGGGGACCTAGTTATACAGGACATGGAAAAAGCTCAAGTATTGCATGCCTTCTTTGTCTTCGTCTTTACTGGGAAAAACAGCCTTCAGGAGTCTGAGGCTTGAGGGAGTGTAAACACATGGTAGGTAACGTCTCAGTAGGTAATGCAGCTCCTGACTTTGAAAAGAATACTTTCTATTGTGTGTCATTTCATTATTTTGTTCTTTTTGCTAGACAAAAGCAAAGCTAAGTGCTTGAGTTTCCTATGCTTTATGTTGTGCAGTTGTTGAAACTTGTTTGCATTAACTTACAAGGCTGACATAAACTAGATTTTCTGCATTTTGAATACCTACACCCCCTTCTCTCTGTCCGAGGACAGAGTTGTTCCTTTTCCCATTTATTTAAATGAAATGTGAAGTGCTTGTTTGAAATAACATAATTAATTCAGTAGTGGGGGTGTGTGTGTGTGTGTGTTTGTTTTTTATTCCCTGCAGAATCGAGTAATTTACCTACTAAAATGCTAACTTCTTTGCAATCATCTTGCTTAATCTGCCATGGGACACACATCATATTCAGATTTTTCCAAGATTTACTTATACTCTCCCCTCATTTTGGAATTTTTCCAGCTTTAACACTGAGACAAGATTTTGTGCATAGAGTTGATTTAGTAACCTGAAGATACAAAAGCCTTATTTCATAAGTGTGCACATTTCATGAATGTTAATAAAGGCATGTCAAGTGAATACCAGTGAATGTTTTAGAGTGAGTTAAGTAACTGGCTTATATCTGTTAGTTGCCACCTCAGTCAGCATTTTGATGCCTTTTTAGTTGGACTTCATAGGCGGTCATGCTTAGAGTCCTATTCTTTTGAAATGTAAAGTAAAATGAGATTAATTTAAGACTCCTTGATCACAGATAAAATATTTAATTTGAAGAACTACTAGAACATTAAGTGCTGCATGTTAATGAGTAAGTGAAGGGTAATGATGGAAGGCCAAGTGCTTGTGAATGACAAATCATACTTAGGTTGAAAGATAAAGCCTCTGAGATCCTTTAAATCTATCTGAATACTAGATAAAGTCTAGGAACACAGCCCTGTCAAAACTGAAATTCTTGACAAAACTTCCAGTGATCAAACTGGGACTCGGGCTTGTGGCAAGTGGTGGCTTTGAGAAGACTGGTCACAAGCTCAGAGAAAGGGAAATGTCACAGGGGCAAGGCAAGGAGTACAGACATTGGGGAAAAATTAGACATTGGGGGAAAATTAGGTTCTGCAGAAGTCCTCAGAACAGCACGGATTATGTCAAGAAGTCTCTCTATTATGATCTGTAGCTTTGTGTTTTCTAGGTCTAGGTACATCCATTTTTATCTTAAGAACTATGGTCCTCCAAATGAAATACATGCAATGATGAAAATCATAGAGTGGATTCTGATTTTGAGCCTGCTTTTACCTTGTGCAAGAGGGTCTGAAATTACTTGACATTTGCTGTTGCAACACAGCTGAAAATGAGGTAGTTACCTTGGCATCCACTGCTGCACTCTCGCTATGAGGAAACATTGCCATGAGCAATGGCACCTTTCCAAATAATTTTCAGTTTCTTAGGTTCTCCATTTTCAGGACAACTATTTTCTGTAAATTACAATTTTCCAGTAGTGATTTTAAACCACTTAATTATTAACACATGTTCTCAGCCTTAATTCTAGTTTAGAAGGTACAGTGTTTATTTGGAAATTATGGAATGTCTCTTCTTATGATAAAATGGCCCCAAGGCAATTTTTTTTGCAATGATGCTATGAAAATATTTTTCTCATTTTAGTGCTTATTTATATGGGGAATATATGTACTCATATTTTCCTTGCAAAGAAATACAATCAGTTTTATTTCAGAATTCCACTAATACATGATTCTTATTCAGGAGCTTCTTAGAGAAAAAAATCTCTTGTCTTTCTTAGTCACTTCAATAAAGATTCAAAAAATTCTTACATTATTATAACTGCAGTTTTAGGTGCATTTTCAAAGATCAAGATCAAAGCAAGTTTGATGCCAGGAAGTGATTTTTTTTAAAGAAATCAAGACTATTTTATAATATCTATTAAAGAAAATATCTCTGGTCTTGTGAGGCTCAACAGGTACACAAATTAACGTTTTACAAAAATAACTTCAGCTGTAAAATTATTTCCTCTGGAAGTTGTCTGAGACTTGAGCATCCACATTTGACACTGCTAATTTCATTCATAAAAGATAGGACATCAGTTAAATAGCCTTCATAAGCTTGCTTTTCACCAAGATCTCTTTCTTCCCTGCCCCCACACCCCTTATAAGGAACATGTGCAAAGAAGATGAAATTGCCTCTTGTCAGGGACTGAAGGACAAAATATTGTAAAGGTTGCATGTGAGAGCAAATTAAGTGCTTGGCTCTGGGGTTAGAAGCCATCTCTTGGGTCTAGGTGTCTAGACTCCCTACATACTAGTGAAAGAATTTCAGGTGTTTCAATTTAAGAAATGAGAATGTATAGATTTCATATTGGCTGGTGCCCTGTGGTTGCTTATGTCACATGCATAGTACAATGCACGTTTCAAAAGTAATAATAATATTAAATTGTGTGACTGACTGCTTAAAAAATAATGGTTGGCTTACTTTTTAAATTTGAAAACATTAAAGAGATTTCTGCTTCCTTTTGGAATTTTCTTTCTTCCTTCAGAGGGTGGCTGTACAATCATTGATTCAAGACTGGTGTTGGAAGCCTCTGGTAGAGAAGCTCTGTAAAGACAACGTGTGCTCAGTAATTTCTTCCTGAGTTACTAAGCTATTCCCTGAAACAAATGCTTAATACATGCTTTTCTTAGTGGAGGTGGGGAGGCAGAGGCACCTACTGAGTGTTACATGGCTGCTGGGNGAAAGGCTGTATTCTTCCTTCTAATTACACTAACATTAAAAGAGCCTAATTTCTGATCTTTTGAAGAGAATTGTATAGCTGAGAGAAAGTCAGAGAAAAGTCTTATCTCAGAGAGTTTCATGTAGATTTCCAGAATTGCAGTCGAAAATGTTTATGGGAAGAGAAAGATCAGCCAGGGCTTGGCAGTTCAAGAGATCTGTAGTGAAAAAGAGGAATAGTGCCACTCGAATAGAGACCAAGCCAGAAGACCCTATCCCTTTGTCTGCATGACTGCTATAAAACTCACTCAGCAGAAGTGTGGTGATTTGGAGCTG
>VXBO01014168.1:200440-214846 GCA_013400135.1 Rhinoptilus africanus
ATACTCCTGCAGTCTTCACTGCAGGAGTATGATCCAAAACATATTCAGATTTTGTCTGTCAAAATCTTGTTTGGAAACTTACATGGATCTAGAGCTCAATTCCTTTTCCTAGCTGTGTTTTTGTCTCTACTAGATCATTGCAGTCGAAGAATAAAGCGAATGGGTCCAGGATAAGAAGGTCTGTTTCCTGCTATCAGAAAGNCCTCTATGTTCTGAGTTATCAAGGGAGTCCATAAGACTGCTAGGCTTCTCTTAGCCTTAGAAAGACATCAGAAAGAGATTCACTGCCCAAGGCTTTAGTATTCATAAATTAATAATAAAGCTACTTTGCACAGTTACATTTGGAAATAACCAATTGACACCAGTCCACATCAATCCCTGGATGATTTCACAGGCTGCAAAGGTGTTTCAGATTAATATGTGTCCTTTGTCCTCTGCTGATCACTTTTGAATGCTGTTTGAAGAAAAAGTCTGCCCTGTAGATTCAGCTTCTACAGTTCTTATACATCTGATTAACTTGAAGGGAGGATATCAGCAATAAAAAGCTAATAATGTAGTTTAAACATGGTCAAAAATAAAATTCTTAGTGCTTATGTTTTCATGTAAGAATTAATGTTTCTTCCTGGGAGAATTAACCTGATATTTCAGTAGAAAATATCTATTTCACTCCTGACAGACTTAAACTTAGCTGAGCTTACATCACAAATAAAAAAATACCAGAATTAGACTGAAGGAAAAAAGACTCATTACCTTTAGTAAGATCTCAGTCAGGGTTTCTCACTACCTTAATTCACTGCAGTGAAATTTTACGTAATAATGTAGAAAAGGAAAGATTTAAGAAATAGATTTTTCTAAAAGAAGCTGACATATTATTTCACAATCTTATGAGCCTCTGCTGTTCCTTGTAAGCTTTTAATAAGCTGTAAAAACACATTGGAATTATTGTAAGACATTCTTTTTCTTTTAAGTCATTTAAAGGAGAGACTGACTTGCATCATATTGTGGTTTTTGAATTTCACTTCTATCAAATTTAAGTTTAAAAAAGGGAAAAAAAATAGAGTACAGGTTTTCTTCTCCTGAGCAACACATAACAATGTTTTGGAAAATAGAGCTTTTCCTAATAATCATGGTATTAAAGGCCAAGTTTTCTCTTTACTGCTTCTCACAAATCCTATGTTCAAGATTCAAATCAATCGGAATTTGTTGAAAGTTTCAGGAATGCAGATATAATTTATTTTCCTTAGTTTATAGGTGCTTTCTTACATGCTTGTTTTGGGTTTTTTATTTTGTTTGATATCTATGGTTTTCAAGAGAAGATGTATCACCATTAGGTTTCATGTGCTCACTTATGTTTACTTGAGTATCTGGAGATTTGTCACATTTTGGACTGCTTTAGATTTTCCCGTGCATTTAGTATAAATTAGCTGGCTGATTTTGTAGACAGTATTTAATTGAATGCATTGCTTGTCAAAGAAGGTGGAGACTTGTCATTTAGTGTTAGGCTAGCTTATATCACAGATTTGCATTTCATTTTCTGGGAAATGATGATGCTGGAACCGTGTATTGCTGTATAAATCTGCTAGCTTTCTGGTCCTTTGAAAAAATCTTTATTGTAACTTGCATAACAGTCCATGAATTATATTAAAGTTCGCTGTTGTTTACTCCACAGTTTGGGGTTTTTTTTGTCAGAAGGGATGAAAATACCTAAATGCCTGCTTGCTTGTATATGAAGTTCTTAATGAGTGGAATAATCTTATTTTGAAACTTTTGATATCTCTTGAAATACTAACCTTCTAAGAGTACAAGCCTACAGATTTGTAGGATGCTTTCAAAACAGGCATGGAGGGTCTCCTTCAACTAGTTAGGCCCCAAATAAGTTTTAAAAATGGAAAAAGAAGCAGTTCAGTGCTATCATCGGTCTCATTTGTATCTTTGCAAAGCTTCTTTGCTAATCAGTTGAAAGCCTCTGTCTTATGCCTTTGGTCACAGGTAGGCCTTACAACCCTAGTGGTTCTCTCTCACTTCTGAATTTGAGGTTAATCACATGAACCCGAGCACATTACTGCTGCTTTTATTACCAGCAACAGGTTGAAAGGAGATTTCTTGGCTTTGTTTTCTGCATGTAAAATGGTTGCTCTGATAAAGCAACATAACATAGCTGGTTTTCTGGCTCAGGCACTTAGAGATATCCTTTCTAATGGAGATGCTTCATGTCCAATGGTAAATGGAGGAGCACTGAAAAATGCCAGAGGAAACCTACCTCTGTTCCAACTTTCTTGATGCTTCTTACATTATCTTCTAGTATGTAATCCTCTATTTCTGATGATCTATATTCCCTTAAAATAAGGGCTTTTTGAAAATAAGTTTTCAAATAACCTGTAACTTCCTCTAACACAGTGAAGGGAGATTTGACCAAAGGACTGTTAAAGTTTACGGAAGGGTTGAGGCAGACAGTCAGTGGTCTATTTGGAAATATTAAACTCTATGTTCTTTTATTACCACTGCTCCCATGCAGTTATCATTGTTGAATGAGACAGAATTTCTCTATACATAGATGATGTGTTATAGACATCAAAATATGATACTGTTCTGTGCGTTCAGTGTATGCAGTACTTGGAAAAGATACTGCTCATCACACATGAGACATCACAATTTGCATATGGGAGACTGGATCCTTTGTATAAATACGAAGTATAACTGTAAAATAAATCCAAAAATTGAGAGAGAAGAATTCAGGGAGACACCAAATTTCTGCTATAACTCATATGCACATTCATGCTTATCTTTATTGAACGAAGAAAAAAGAAGCATAAAAAGCTAATGGTGGTGCCATACACTTTATATTTCAGTCGTGGATTCCTTAAAAACTGTAGTGAAATCAGATCATGCATATCTTTGAAATTTAAAAAAAAAAATCAGAATGACTGTACCACTGTAAGTGAACTTCAGTAGATGAAAGCTGGGATATTATACTGAGGAGCTTACTTGCCCTGTCTTGCCTTTCCCTAGTCATCTGCTTTTGGAGGTACTACCTTGGTCTAACTGAACCTTTCAACATGGCTACTTTCAGTTTCCATCATTTTAGTTCACCTTCTCAGCGTGTGCCCAACTTTAAACACTGCAGTAACACCATCAGATCAAATGGGAATGCTTTTGTCCTTTAAGTTTAGAGGCACTTAAAGAATTGCTTAGAAATTTAAAGACAGTATTCAAAATGCAAAAGGGAACAATATGAAACACAGCACCTCTTACTAACTGTTTTTGAGGCTGCAAAATCAGGTTATTAAAAACTGAGATATGCTAAAGCTAATTCTGTTTCTTTGCACTTTTAAATGTAGAGAACCATCACTATGAGCAGAACTTAAGTTTCCTTATTTTTCTTTTTATAACTATAAATAGGAAATATGATTTCATCCATTTATAAATGAAGACCTCCATTACTCATTTGTGGTTTGTTATACACACAAGCTAAGTCTGTCCTTAAAATGACACACAATGAAGATCCCTGTCAGTTCTAATTTCTGTATGTGGAAGACAAGTGCTACATTATTTTTCCCCAGTGGAGTGAATGTTTGCCATGTTTAATATCATAAAATTTGATTTCCTTGTGATCTGATCAATAATCTGAGGCTAAATGCTGCCATTCTTTTCTCATTCTTCACTGTTGACAGGTGGAAATCCGAAAGTGACTATTCCTTTTTGTTAGTATTGCTTTTTCAACAGGAGTCACACATACAAATGCCAAATGAACAGACACTAACTGAGAGAAGAGCTGAGATTCTTATCAATACATGCACGACGAACTCACAGGGATAGGCAGTCCAGCTCTGATCAGCCACTGGTAATGGTGCTTTAATCAAGAAGGATCCATAGAACATCACATCTTCATGTCCTGACACAGCACAGCTACAGAATGCTTGAAATCAAGCAATAAGAAACAATAGCCACACTTGAAATGTGCCAGAAGAAGAGAATGAGAGAGGTCAGATTTCAATAGAATAGCAAGGAAATTGGATACCCCATATACCAAACGTAGTGATTGGGTCAAGCCTGTGATAGCAAGCTAAGCCTCTGACAGATCTACCATATTAAATCCTCTCTGACTGTGATCACAAAAAGCCCCTTCCCACCCACAAAATTCTAGAAATTTTACATCAAAGGGAGATTATAGGAGGGATCCTTTCTGAATGCTGCAGGAAAGTGAAAAGCACAGGATTAGCCTAGTCTAAATATGGTGAAAGCAGACAGTCATCTGGTTTTGTTTTGGATCCCATGCGTAATGCCAAGGTAAAAAAGCAAATGTCTTTAAAAAGAAAAAGCAAGTTCTACATTTGATACAGATCTCCTGGGCATGAGCAATCTTTTGGGATCCAGATGAATATTACCTGGAACGTCATGTTTTCCAAAATGAGTTGCTGAAAGTTAATTAAATACTTACGTTTGGAGTGAAGCCTTTGGTGATGCTCAATATTTGAGACTCCTTGGAATGTTCTTCATAAAACGATTACTTCAGAATTTCTCTGCATCTACGGTCATCAAATGAGCTAATTCGTATGAAGCTGAGCTACATTAGAGGGCTTCTTGGATTCAGTATTCAACATCACCACTTAAAAATTATCACAGAGGCATGTTTGCTATCAATGTGTGTTCTCCTGCTAGCAGCTTCATTCTGACAGTGTTAATAATTATCTGGGGCAATTCTCTCAGGGCTTGTCCTGCAAAAAACAGTACTTAAGCTTCCTTCTCGTCTCTCTAGTCTGTACACCTTGTCTCAAATGAGCTGCATTGAGAAATGCTGTGAGACATGTGGGAGAATTATCACTGCCTTTCCTTAAGGCTGAGTTTAAAAACATTTCCCTTTATGCTGTTTCTTCCAAAGAGAGAAAGTAAGACATTTTCCTCTGCTGTCTGTGGAACAGTTCCTGTGAATACTTATTGAAATAAATTTTTTAATTCTGCTTTCTGTTGAAAAGAAGCATTTGACACTGTCCTGCACAACATATTTGTCTCTAAATTGGAGAAACGTGGATTTCATGTATGGGCCACTCAGTGAGTAAGGAATTGGCTAGATGGTTTCACTCGAAGACTTGCAGTCAGCAGCTTGATATCCAAGTGAAGCGATGAGTAGAGTTCCTCAGGGGTTGGTATTGGGACCGGCATTGTTTAACAACTTTGTTGGCAACATGGACAGTGGGACTGAGTGTACCCTCAGAAAGTTTGCCAACAACACCAAGCTGTGTGGAGCAGTTGACATGCTGGAGGGAAGGGATGCCATCCAGAGGGACCTGGACATGTTTGAGAGGTGGGTGCGAACCTCATGAAGTTCAACAAGGCCAAGCATAAACTCCTGGACCTGGGTTGGGTGCCAGCACAAGTACAGGTTGGGTGGAGAGTGAATTGAGAGCAGCCCTGAGGAAAAATACTTAAAGGTGTTGGTGGATGAGGAGCTCAGCATGTGTGCTTGCGGTCTGGAAAGCCAACCATACCCTGAGCTGCATCAAAAGAAATGTGGCCAATAGGTCAAGGGAGGTGATTCTGACCCTCTGCTCTGCTCTTGTGAGATCCCACCCTGAGGTACTGTATCCAGCTCTGGAGCCCCAACCATAAGAAGGACATGGACCTGTGGTGCAAGTCCAGAGGAAGGACATGAAGATGATCAGAGGGCTGGAGCAGCTCTCCTATGAAGAATGAGAGAGTTGGGGTTGTTCAGCTTGGGTCAGAGGAGGCTCTAGGGAGACCTTCTAGCACCTTTCCAGTACCTGAAGGGGGCCTACAGGAAAGATGGAGAGATACTGTTTATCAGGGAGTGTAGTGATAGGCTCAGGAGTAATGGTTTTAAACTGAAAGAGGGTTTCTAAAGGTGAAGCTGCTGCCCAAGCATTCACACCCCATTCAAGGAGTCACACCACCCAAGTCTTTAACTGCTAGGATCAGAGTCCCTTTGCAGCGGGCAAGTCTAGTGAGCCGATGAGTGCCCCTTTTTACTCGTCACACACATACATGCTTACTCTCAGTTCTGCTTTCTCCTTCTTCAGGCTCGACTCTAGGTTTCCCGTAGCAGAGTCTCAGGTGTCAGGCTTTATAAAAATAAATAATTTAATTGAGAGGTACAGCAGCAGGGTCAGCCCAGGCTGGGTACCTGCAGAGAGGGACCTCGAGCAAAGAAATCACTGGGCAATTACACCCTCGTGTTCTATACGCCAGCCCCTCATGTGCTCTTCAAACGCTATAAATGCGTCTTTTAGTCCAATGGTGATTTTTGATCTGAGGTCTTTTAATACCTTGTTGGACTCTTTGTCTGCGTCCAGGCAGGCAGGGTGTTGACTGCTCTTATCTTGTAGATTTGCAGTCTCTGCTGAGGGCTGTAGTTGTAGTTGCCTTATCTTCTGGTTTACGTTTCTCATGCTCCTGTGCTTGCCTACAGAACATGGGGAACTGAGAAGTCCCAGACTTAGGGAAAACACTACTTGGCAACAACCAAAACATCAATGTGTTATCAACATTTTTGTCATACTAAAAGACTAAACACAGAACTGTACCAGCTGTGAGGAAAATTACTAAGAAAAAGAACTCTGTTGCGGCCTAAGAGTTCAGCAAATCTAGTTACTCATGCTATGTAAAGATAGGCAAACGGCATAAATCACACCATATTTTAACCCTAAGTAATTTATTATAATTAAAACTTACTTATTTAAGCAGAACAACTAGTATCTCTCAATAGGGTAGATTTAGATTAGGTATTAGGAAGAAATTCTTCACTGTGAGGGTGGTGAGGCACTGGAACAGGTTGCCCAGAAAAGCTGTGGATGTCCCATCCCTGGAAGTGTTCAAGATCAGGCTGGAAGGGGCTTTGAGCAGCCTGGTCTAGTGGGAGGTGTCCCTGCCCATGGCAGGGGGGTTGGAACTAGATGATTTTTAAGGTCCCTTTCAACCTAAACCATTCCATGATTCTATGATTTTATGAATTTTTGCTTTTGCAAATTCAAATGTTTCTGTTTTTTTTCTAAGAAAGTTAGTGGAATAGAAAAACTTAATAATTTAACTATAGGCCTGATTCAGACCAATGATGTTTGGCTGCTATTCTGCAGAAGTTTATGTAACAGAAAACTATACATTAATACAGACACTAACTTCAGTAGATTTCTTTTTTTGGCTATAAGTAAGTATAGATTTTAAGTTCCTAGATAAGATATATCACTGCCAGTATTCTAAAATAATCCTGTAAATGCTGAGTGGTTGGGTGTGGGGTTTTTTTGTGTTGGTTTTTTTTTTTTTGGTTGGTTTGGTTTGGTTTTTTATTGCTTTTTTTTGTTTGTTTTTTATTTATTTTTTCTGTATTTTGTTTTTTTAAAAAAGGTAATTGGGCATTGGGAATAAAAATAGAAAATAAATTTTCACACATTTTTTAATGAAGATCCAGATGCTCATATTTATAGCGTGAAACACCATTCTGCACAGGCTTTGTACATGCCATAAAACATCCAATTTAAGAAGTCAAAGAAAATCATCTCCCTTTCCCTGTACTCTTAAATTTTAGCTCTTTGATTAAACAACGCACAACAGGATTTAAGTGCTTAGAAATACTTTGCAAGCTTTGTGTCCACTAGGTGTCAGTGTGGATTATTAATTCACTTCTACTGTTACCTGCCCTGTAACAATGCTGAAAATAATGGAGGCAAATCTGGGCAACCCCTTCTGCAGATGCTAAAAGGGGTATTCATCATGTAAAACTCCTATTATAGACCCGGATCTGATCTTTGCCCTTTGAAGGGTCGTTTGGATGAGGCTGCTGTGTCTAATTGTTCCTTGGAGTAGAAATATAAATACTTTGGATGGGTCTGTTGAGCAGCACAGACCAGTGAAGCTGGTCTGACAGCTGACTCTAACAGCACTGGTGGGTTTGAGCAGTACAAAACTGCTGAGTGTCAGGTATCCAATCTGGAGCAGAAACAAGTTGCTAATGGCATGGGGATGTAAAAGCTAACTGAAATTGCTCAGAGACAAGGCTTGTTAGGCTATGATGATTGCACTGTTAATGTAGCATAATGATTTTTTAAAATCTGAATTAATATTTCTGCATTGGCTTGCAATACATCTTGTGGATGCTAACATGTGATCAGGTTTAATTGGTTATCTCAGTCTAATGTTTTTTGGCAATAGGTGCTGCATATTCACCTCCTTCTCTTTAAACCCTGTTAAGCTTGGTGATATTAATTCAGGTTGTTTACTGTGTCTTGCTATATACACATCCCTGTAGCGAGGGAAAAAGCCAGCAGAATTTGGTAAGCTTTCAATGCCCAAATAGCTGTTGCTTAAATCCCACTGAATTTCATCTGAGTTGCCAGCTTTTGCTGAGGAGAATTCAATTGACCTTAATACTATGGATATGTAGCACATAAGAGGCGTTTAATCAAGTCTCACACAGCACTGCCTTAAAAGCCTGCTTGAAAACTCAAGAGATCCTGATAAACATTTTATTAGAATGCATTTTTAATCAATATAGTTTACTTCATGCAGCTAGATGTAGGAGCCATTTACATTTTTTTTTGCTTTGGATATATGAACTAAAGTAAACTGCTCAGTAGACTATAAATAATATGCCTTAACTGAGAGGTGAAGGAAAACCTTGACTTTGAACCAAAATTATGATAGATCTACAGAAATTTTTCTAGCAGCATGCAGAAAAAGAATGTGATTGATGTGCTTTGTATAGCAGAATGTGGTTTTATTTCAAATATGTCTCCCAGGGTAAGGCAAACAGCCGGGAATCTGCATTTATCAAAGCCCAAGCTGCTTTTTCTAGTCAATTAAAAAGAAGTTTAAAAATATATCCTTTACCTATCATAGGGAAGATCACTATTTTCTCAGTAAACATGGAAGTGAAATAGTGCAATAAAAAAAGTTAAAGAAGGATTCAGGTTGCAAATACAAATATAGGTTTTAATTGTGTTTAATAAAACACATATTTCTTGTACTATTGCAGTACATCCAGATGAACCAGTATGTTCTTTAGTCTGATTTTTAGATCACATTTTCCTGTGTAATTGCAATTCTGGTCATCCTTAAACACAGCTTACTGTATTAGTGTGTAAGCTGGGAACTAGAGTTGTATTCCCATGTTTATTACACTGTGAAAAGCCGCACTGCTGCTTAAAATAAGATGATGAGATATTAGCTCTCAGAAATTCTTTGTAAATGTTAAGATGGTGTACCACTGTTCACAACTAATAATTTGAGTCTTTGAAGTTTTATGATTCTCCAGCTGTTTATTATGTGTCTGACATGTTTTCTGTATTTGTGTTACAGAAGCCTTCTCTCATATTCCCTTTGTCAGGTAACATGGGAATAGATATGACAGAAAGTTCCCAATTTGGGAATATACATAAGTGTACTTGGGGATATTGCTGACGCAGATGAAACAAGAATGGTTTAGAATTTTGGCCCATGCAAACATCTTTTGTTTCATGCAAACGTTATAGAAAAAAATGTCAAGTGTAGAATATAACTCTTGTCTGTACCATGTGTTCTGCTTACCCAGATGAATAGAATCATAGAATCATAGAATCATAGAATCAAAGGGTTGGAAGGGACCTTAGTAGATCATCTAGTCCAACGCCCCTGCCAGAGAAGGGCCACCTTAGAGCAGGTTATACAGGAACGCGTCCAGGCGGGTTTTGAATGTCTCCAGAGACAGAGACTCCACCACCTCCCTGGGCAGCTTGTTCCAGTGCTCTGCCACCCTCAAGGTAAAGAAGTTCCTCCTCATGTTTAGGTGGAACTTCCTATGCTCAAGTTTGTGCCCATTACCCCTTGTCCTGTCACTGGGCACCACCGAAAAGAGCCTGGCCCCATCCTCCTGACACCCACCCTTCAAGTATTTATAAGTGTTGATAAGGTCCCCCCTCAGACGCCTCTTTTCCAGGCTAAAGAGACCTAATTCCCTTAGTCTATCTTCATAGGAGAGGTGTTCCAGTCCCCTAATCATCTTAGTAGCCCTATGCTGCACCCTCTCCAGCAATTCCTTGTCCCTCTTGAGCTGGGGAGCCCAGAACTGGACACAGTACTCCAGGTGGGGCCTCACCAAGGCAGAGTAGAGGGGGAGGATGACCTCCCTCCACCTGCTGGCCACACTCTTCTTGATGCACCCCAGGATGCCATTGGCCTTCTTGGCCACAAGGGCACATTGCTGGCTCATGGTCATCCTGTTGTCCACCAGGACTCCCAGGTCCCTTTCCTCAGAGCTGCTCTCCAGCAGGTCAGCTCCCAACCTGTACTGGTGCAGGGGGTTATTCCTCCCCAGGTGCAGCACCCTACACTTGCCCTTATTGAATTTCATAAGGTTCCTCTCCGCCCAGCTCTCCAGCCTGTCCAGGTCTCTCTGGATGGCGGCACAGCCTTCCGGGGTGTCAGCCACCCCTCCCAGCTTTGTGTCGTCAGCAAACTTGCTGAGGGTGCACTCTATCCCCTCATCCAGGTCATTGATGAATATATTGAAGAGCACTGGGCCCAGTACTGACCCCTGGGGAACACCGCTCATCACTGACCTCCAGCTAGACTCCGTGCCCCTAATCACAACCCTCTGGGCTCTGTCCTTCAACCAGTTTTCTATCCACATTATTGTCCATTCATCTAACCCACTCTTCCTAAGCTTCCCTAGGAGGATGCTGTGGGAGACCGTGTCAAACGCCTTGCTGAAGTCAAGGTAGACCACATCTACCGCTCTCCCCTCATCCATCCATCCAGTCACACCATCATAGAAGGCGATCAGATTAGTCAGGCATGATTTCCCCTTGGTGAATCCATGCTGAGTACTTCTGATGGCGTTCTTTTCCTCCATATGCTTTGAGATGACGCCCAGAACGAGCTGTTCCATCATCTTTCCAGGGATGGAGGTGAGGCTGACTGGCCTGTAGTTCCCTGGGTCCTCCTTCTTGCCCTTTATAGTAATAATTAGTCTGTCTTTGCTATAGATTGTCTTTGGTACTGAACACTTGGTTTTGCTGTTTTGAAACAAGATCTGAATTTCTGAAAAAAGTGATTCTGTGATGATAACTGTTTGATGGCCCTTTATCACATAGTTCACTATCTTTGGCAGGTATATGTGTATATACTGCCTTTGGCTCTTCTTTATCCCTGTTTTTTTAGTGTACGTTAGCAAGTAGGATCCTCCCATCAGTAAAACCTTTGAAATGTTCACATATAAAGGACAATGACAGTTCAGAGAAATAATTTTCAACTTATACAGCAAATCATAGAATCATAGAATCATAGGGTTGGAAGGGACCTTAGTAGATCATCTAGTCCAACCCCCCTGCCAGAGCAGGGCCACCTTAGAGCAGGTTACACAGGAACGCGTCCAGACGGGTTTTGAATGTCTCCAGAGACGGAGACATTCAAAATAGCAATATTCTTTTAAGATGCTGCTATCGACAGTAGCCAACCAGACTACCATGTTAAATAGATGTTAGCAGGAGTCAAAGGACAGATATATATCCCACACCTTTAACTTCATCAGCATATATTTATGTTACTTCAGTGAGGTTTTGCCTTATTCCTGATTGAAGGAGTTGTTGAAGGAAGCTAATGCCTTGCTGGCTGCTTCCTTGGGTCTGAGCTTGCAGACCAGTAGCTGAAGAAGCTCTGATGACCTGCATAAGGGCAAAATGACCCCTTTTAATAGATATGGAATCAACAATAAAGATGCTATTCCAACTGATGAACTTCTCAATACATGCGATCATACCTTCAGATGGTCAAATGACCATGTTTGAACAATAATGAAGCTTCCTACATTTTCCACCTGGTCTCTTAAGGAAAAGAAGTTAAGTCTTTTGTCACCCTCTTAATTCCTCCCTAAAAATATGAACCCTTTGGACAGTTTAAACAAAATCTGAAGGATGTGAAAAAATACCTCCAAGATAATTAAATTACTTCAAGCTCCACAGAAGTTGTGTGGAGAAAGCGTCAAATCACTTTCTCTGATGGAGAAAAAGGTAAGTAATATCTCATCTCATGGAAGAGCAACACAGAGGGCATGAGCAGCTGAGGATGTTTCTGAAGTAGATTGCTGATAACTTCCTGACACAGACGACCAAGGAGCTGATGACATGAGATGCTGTGATGGACCTTATGCTTACAGAAAAGGAAGAACTGGCCAGGGATGTGAAGGCTGAGGGCAGCCTTGGCTGCAGAGACCATGAGTTCAGGAATGGAGTTCAGGATCTGGAGATGAAGGATCACAAGCTTTGGCTTCAGGAGAAAAGACTGTTCAGGGACCTGCCTAGAAGAATGCCATGGGAGATAGTCCTGTAGGAAAAAGGAGCCCAGGAGAGCTGGTAGGTTTTTAAGAACTGTCTCTTCCAAGCTAAAAAATTGTCAAGCCCCATGTGCAAGAGGATGTCAGGAGGCCTACATAAATGAACAGGTAGCTCCTATCTAAACCTGGACTAAAGAAGAAACACACAGGAGGTCAAAGCTGCTTCAGATAACTGTGGAGAGCAGAAATACATTGTTTAAGTGTGCAGAGATGCGGTTAAGAAAGCCAAAGCCCATCTGAAATTTAATCTGGAGGGGAAGAGGAAGTACCGTAAGATGGGCTTCTAGAAGTACACTGGCAGCAAAAGGAAGACAAGGGAAAACATGGGTCCTTTGCTGAACTCAGTGGGAAAACCAGTGACAAAGTATGTGGAACAGTACTCAATACCACCTTTGCATCAGTCTATACCAGTAGGATTTGCCTTCAGGAATACTAGGCCCCTGCAACAGTGGGAAAGTCCAAAGCAAGGAAAGCTTAGGATGGGTAGAGGAGAATTAGATTAGAGAATGTTTAAACAAACTGGATGTTTGGAACTTGATAGGATGTACCCACAAATATGGAGGGAGCTGGCCAATGTCATTGCCAATTATCTTTGAAAGGACATGGTGATCAGGGAAGGTTTCTGAGGACTTGAAGCAAATGTCAGTCCTATTTTCAAGAATAGCTAGGAGGATCTGAGGAACTATAGGCTGGTCATCTTCACCTTGATTCTGCGAAAGTGATGTAGTAAATAATCCTGAAAACCATTAGCAAATTTATAAAGGACAAGAAGGTGATTGGGCATAGTCAGTACCCATTTAGTGAAGACGTTTCAGTGTCCTATTGTTACACTCCCTGATAAACAGTCCCTCCCCATCCTTTCTGTAGACCCCCTTTAGATACGGGAAGGCGTCCTTGGAGCCTTCTCTTCTCCAGGTTGAACAACGCCAACTCTGTCAGCCTGTCTTCATAGCATAGATGCTTCAGCCCTCTGATCATCTTCGTGGCCCTCTGCTGGACCCATTTCAACAGATCCATGTCCTTGTGCTGAGGACTCCAGAGCTGCACACAGTACTCCAGGTGGGGTCTCACCAGAGCAGAGTAGAGGGGCAGAGACACCTTCCTCAGCCTGCTGGCCACGCTTCTTTTGATGCAGCCCAGGATGCAGTTGGCTCACTGAACTGCGAGCGCACATTCCCGGCTCATGTTGAGCTTGTCATCCCCCAACACCCTGCCTGTAACTGGGAAAACAGAAGAAAAGATAAACTGGTTGATGGGACAGACAGTACCTTAACAATTTTTTAGATCAAACCAAACTGAGGGGGTACACCAGATTTCTCTATTATATACCAGTTGGTTTTGTTGCCATGCAGAGAACCACAATAGGCTGAAGTAATGGTCCAACAGGAATCTCTTGAAGTTCAAGAACAGGAAATGCAGAGTCCTGCATCTGGAGAGGAATAACCCCAAACACTGATGCCTCTGGGGACTGACCATCTGAAAGGCAGCCTTACAGAGAAGGCTCTGGTGTCTCAGTGAACATCAAGTTTACATCAGCCAGCAACATGCCCTTGCAGGTCAAGGAACATTATTCTTTCCCCTTACTCAGCACTGGTTAGACTGCATTTGGAGCACTTTGTCCAGTTCTGGACAAAGAGATATGTGGGCTTAATGGAGCAAGTTGACTGAAGGGCCATGAAGACGACTAAGGGTCATATGAGGAGACACTGAAATTGCTGTGACTGCTCAGCCTGGGGAGGAGAAGGCTCAGGGGGGATCTTATCAATGTGGGTTGATATGTGGTTAGAGAGAGTAAAGAGACAGATTGAATTGCAAGAAATTCTATATAAACCTAAGGGGAAAAAAATAAGCCTGTGTGGGTGGTCAAGCACTAGAACAGCTGCCTCACAGAGGTTGCAGAATTCTCTGTGTGGATCTCGTCATATCATTGATTTTTAAAGACAGCTTACATCTAACTTCAGAAATGAATCCCACTTAAAAACTAATGGCATAATTTGCACTCAAGTTCAATGGTATGATAATGTCTCCCCTCTGTTATCAGAGGAATCACCCACCACTATTCTCAGTAGCTATTTTGACTGCATCGAGAC
>VXBO01014168.1:214861-232479 GCA_013400135.1 Rhinoptilus africanus
GGGCTTAAGATATCTGATCTGTTTCACTCTGAAATGAGATTTAAAGGTGTTTTCTGTTGGTTTTAGATGTGGACTGCTTTGGAGAAGATTGACTTCATGTTTGAAATTAAAAAGTCAGATCTCTACTGTTTATAACCAAGTTAGTGTATGTAACATTCTCTGAAGTTAAAAAGACTGCAGTATCCGTGAGATGTTGTTGTTTCAGGGTTGCCCTTCAGCAGGTCCATTTTTGAATTAGTGCAATGAGGCAGAACTCACAATGATTCCGCTGCTAACTCCCTCACACTTGCTATGCTGGTTGCCATGCAAAGCCAAGAATGATGCCACCATTTTCCCATGTGCTCTTACTTTACCACTTGCTTTACAGACATATGCAAGGTAGTGGACCTCATTAACAGGCTTAGGAATCTCTAATTGCCAAAAGCTCTCTGTAGACAGAGTACCACAAACCAGCTAAAGAAGAAGGTGAAATTCCACTCATTTTCAGACAAACACTAATGCAGAAGCCACCTTTAGTAACTTAAGTGTTCTCAAATGTCTCCCTTAGGAAGAAACTCTCCCACAGTGATAAGAATAGTCTTTGAACAGAATTTCTGCAAACACTTCTCCAAATTTACGGGTTCATTTCTCTAGAAGTTCAAACACCTCATGCTCAGTAGTTTGGTGTTTATAAAGATATCCATGTGACCTCTGAATTTAGAGTCCATGCCTTTTGATGAAATGATAATGACATCAACCCTTATAAATGGATACTTGGTTTAAAAATAAAGTCAGAATTTTGTCAATATTGTTTAAACAAACTCTGTAACATTATTTTAAGGTGATGTCTAGGAAAATAATTCATCACACCAAACTTATCCATGATTTTCTTCCACTGAAATTTTAATATAATCCCCTACATTTACGTATATTTCTTGGGGTCTTATTCAGCTAGAGAGCTGATGATATGATGGATATATGGTCTTCTCTGAAAGGAAAGGAGAAAGCATTCTTGTCATTACAGCGTGCTGCCCAGAGATAGAATAAATTTTGGGTTAATTCCGGTGGTTTTCTTAAGCTTCTGTATGATCTCTGGCAGGTTGTTTTGGATGAAAATTACCATAATAATGTCAGAGCTGAAGTTGTACCAAATGCTTCTAACTCACTTCCCCTGATAATTTCTATGATTTTTGTTCTCAAGCTGGGGTAGAAATTCTTCTGTACCATTCTCTGTCTTCCTGAATATTTAGATTATGAAATGTTTGATTCATGGGTTGACTCTTAATGCACGTTTTTATCATTTTTACACTCAATAGCAGCACTTTCTGTATAGGGAACTTTAATATCAATAACTAAACTCAAAAAATCATCCTAACAACTTGAAGATCTTAAATTGGAATGACACATTCACTATTACTGACAAGCTATATAACTTTCATCTAATCTAGTTATAACAATGCTGTGCCTACACAAACAGTTAATGCATTAGTAAGGATTGACTTAATTTATTGAAAAGTACTACAAAAGACTTCTGAAGCACTGTTACCTTGCTCTGAATATTAGAATAACAACAACAAAAAAAGACCTCGTTCAATCTGTGTAGCTTTGGGACTCACTTAACAGATGCCAATAAGCCTCTTCGGAGGGTTTATATATATCAATGCAAACCAAAATACAATCTATAAGATAACCCTCAAGCAATTGGTTAATCCTTGTTATTCCATATTGTCTGAGACAAGAGTTTAATCAGGCTTCTCAAGAGATCACTACAGAGTGTATCTCTGAGAACCAGAGTGTCATTGACATTGTGCTATTGGAACCATAATATACTTGTTGCTGCTGTAAATGACTATTTAATATCCAAAAAATGGTATGGTTTCTGAGAGATCAATGAGAAGTAGTTTATCTTTTGTCACAGGGGAATTTATGATTATGCCTTAATCCCATTATAGCTCTTAAGATAATCAAATAAAGTCTTATTATAGCAATACAGTTACACAGAGATAGTGTAGTTTAAAGTTCTGTTGGCAGGTCCCTTATATCTTTTATTCCAAGGAGGTATAACTCAGTTACACGTTTTGTCTCTGAGCTAAACCTTGGCAAAGTGATCTTATCGCTATTGGAGATTATTTCCACATACAGTTACAATGAAATAATTTTTGTGAGCGTGAATGATAAGATTTATCAGAATATCATTTTATCAGTGGCAGATACCTATATTTAGATCTCTGTTCATTAAAAATAGGAAAGTAAAACCAATCTATTTCTCTTTCCACAATTGCTGAGGAGAAGATATGTTCAGGGTAGCTGAACTCAGAACATCTTTGAGCACCTAAAAAAGAAAGGCTAATCCTGGTCCCCTTGAAGCCTGCTAAAGATTTTCCATTGTCTTCAGATGGGGAGAGATTTTAAAATGAATCATTGTATACTCACTCGGAAAAAAATTATTTTCTGTATCAATTATGTCAAGTGTCAATTGAATGTAATTTGCTTGAAGAGGATGGATTGCCTAGTAAGATACAAGCAGAACCTTGTCCAGTCCCACTGAATTTCCTAACAAACGTTCTACTGACACCAGAAAAACCGGTGTTTAAGTATTAAAAGCAAGATATGCACAGATAGTAAAAAAAAAAAAAAAAATACAGAATTTTTCAGTGTTTTGGGATGATCTAATAGTTTGGATTGTCACTGCTGGTCCAGATCAAATGGTATTTTAAAATACCAGGACAACATCAAGCTGTTGCTTGTCCTAAATTCAATATTTCTTAGGGTAAAAGGCCAATACTGGGGAGTTGTAGATTGGAAAACCAAACAAACAAAAAAAAAGGTGAGATAACATTTTACATTTTCCAAAATCTTTTGCTAACAATTAGATGGAAAGTTTGAGTTAAAACACTATATTGAATAATCAAGTTTAGAGTTATAGGATGGGCATGGTGAAATGCCTTCCTAGAAAGAATGCTAATTACAACTGACTGTGTATTTTATGTCCCAGATGGCTTGTAGATCAATAAAATTCAAGTTCACTTTTACTTGACAGTAACAGTCCAGTAAAAAAGAAAACCAAGAAATATGCTAATTACAAATAGTTTAAATATCTACTATTTACCTCACTAAAACAACAAAAATTATTCTAAATGGAATTGTGCATTATTCTATTAACTCATGCATCTTTGGTTCACGGCCCTCTTGGACAGTTCATGCATGCTTTTAATTTCTGCTGACTAGTAACATAAAAGGAAAACTTAGACGATATTTCATGAGATTTGATAGTAAAGTGCCTAAATCTCATGAACTGTAAGGTCTTTTGAACATCTTGACTCATTTGAGAGGAGAAAATTATAGTGCAGGTCCTGTCCTAAACCCTCCAGACTTTTGAGTAGGTACTTCTACTTCTGCTCTGTAACTGTTGGTTATAGATTTTTGATGAAAAAAGTGATATTTCCATTTTTAATTTAGAATCATCTCAAAATGAATCATAGAAATATAAGTCTAGAAGGAACGGAGTGAGACCATGTACTCTGTTCCCTACCTCATTTGTGTAGTATCAGCTGTATCATACTTGACAGGAGGTGTCTAACCTATCCTTAAAGATCTATGATGCTTAAAGACCCTGAAACCTGTCCTTGTCCTTGTCCTTGTCCTTGTCCTTGTCCTTGTCCTTGTCCTTGTCCTTGTCCTTATCCATTTTCCTGACAGCAAATCTGAATATTCACTTGTGGATTTGACACTCCCCAACAGCATGGAGAACAGACAATGCCACTCTTCTTTGTAAGACTCGTATAGAAACACATTGAAAACTTGTTCTGTCTTCATAACCTCTCCACTGCTTTCCCGTCTCCACTCTGAATTTTGAACAATTGGGAACTTTTTGTAATCCAGTTATTGTTCTGTTGTGTGTAATGTCCAAGGAAAGGTTTTTTATAGCAGTTTCCTGCCAAGTCAGGGGGAAAACTACATCCCTTCAGTGCATGCCATGATATCAGTGACAGAAGGATATAGTGTGAAGGCTGTAATGTACTCTTCTCCACTTGCCTGGTAAACTTTTGAGGGGTATCAAGATGCTGCCATTGTAAAAGCAGTTGCAGAGGTATGGCAAGAGACGAGCAGCTCTAAAGTTATTCTAGAGGCCACATTAACATGGCCATTAGTTAGGTCACATATAATAAGGCCCTACTATTCATTAAGGAGACATTTAGAGAGCTGGGGCAGTGACTGAGACTTGGTGCATCTTCTCTTGCCTGTTTGATCAACACTTGCAGTGAGGTCATGGTGTGGGGCTCCATGTCACTCGATGCTAACACAGATGGGGTTTGCAAATATCCACCCATTCACAGACCTGAGCTCTGTTTCTCTCTGTTCACTCATCCTGGAGGCACCCTCTGTCCCATCTTCCTTATTTCTGCCTGCAACAGCCTGCTGTGTGGGTGCTTCTCCCACATGAGCACATTCACTAAGGAAGGACCATCTGCTCCTCTCTCTTATGGCTTCCCACTACCATACCCAATACCATTAAGAAAGATAGATCACTCTCCTCTCTTTCGTTCAGCAGTGCTCTTCTGAGTAATGATAGTTTACAATTCACCCACAATAAGCTGTGAGCAAACAAGCCATCACCTGGCACAGTCCACAAGGACAGTATGGTCTTTGTGTTTCTATTAGAACTGTACATGCAGCTTTGGTGCAAAATCAGGCACTATTAGATGCCCCAAAGCTAGGGCAAGCCTGTCTCAGAGCTCTGTATCTAAATGCCACGTGATGGATTTTCATCTTGTAACCTGTAGCTGCAAGGAAATTTGTTGCCCAGAAAAACTATGGGAAAGAAATGCTTGTGCAGACCTTACTAAGAAGAATTAGTGGTGGTCATTTCAGCTGTTCCTGACTTTAAATAGTGTATCTTAATAAATGGTAAAATCTTCTTCATCAATGTATAGTCATTGTCCAAATTTAAAAAGTGGAAAATCTTTGTTAAACACAATGAAAACAGCTTAAAAAGGAATTACTTCAGCACTTGATTTTTGAGTATTTGACTGTTCCCTCCTAGTAGTTTGGAGAGTGGTATGAAGGGAAGAAGGCTTTATGCTGTTTTTATAAAACACTTACTCAACCAATCATCATTCCTTTAAAACAAAATAAAAAGATATGATTCTTCTTTGCATCCTTTCAGAATAAAGAAAATATCCAGTGATTCTTCGACATTAACCTAAACTGGCACCACTGTTCCCACAGTGGCTGTGAATGGACCACAGTAGTTCATCACTGATGGCAATATGGTTGCATTGTATTTTAACAGAGAGAGCCCTTGGTAACTCAGTAAAATCTGAAGCGACAGAACAACGGAGCACAACGTTTCCTCCGGTCTGTGTTGCTCCTGCCTTTACAAGGTTCATAACCAAAAAAGCCTCAGCCTTTATACCACCATTGACATTTCACAGCATTTAACTTTTTTATCTTCAGCACTTGTTATATTGTATAAACATCCTGCCTTCATCTCCTGCACCAAAACCCAGTAGCTGCTGGTAGCTACGTAGATCTTCCCACCTGTTTCTCAGCTCAGGGATTGTGGTATGAAGTGCTCTAGGAAAATAAACTGAGTTTGTCCAATTTTTTTGATGTCATATGTCTTTGTTTCGCCTCAGATGGCAACAAAGAACCACACGGATGCTCTCTCAAACTTCCACCATAGAGGGAGAATCAGAAGAAAAAGGCAAAACTCGTGGGTCGAGACAAAACAGTTTAATAGAACAGCAAAGGGAACAAGAAAACAAAACCACCAAGACAGACAGAGGAATGTACAAACACGGTGATGGTGCCACCACTCATCGACGGCACCCGGGAAGCCCCCGCCTGCTCCCAGTGGTGCCTTTCCACCCCCTGCCCTGGCAGCTCCCGGCTCCAGGGTGGGCCTGGCTCCCAGGATGGGATACCTCTGTCCCTGCCAGGGCCCAGGGAG
This sequence comes from Rhinoptilus africanus, assembly GCA_013400135.1. Lineage (NCBI taxonomy): Eukaryota > Metazoa > Chordata > Aves > Charadriiformes > Glareolidae > Rhinoptilus > Rhinoptilus africanus. The sequence continues at coordinate 220,794 of VXBO01014168.1, forward strand.
AGTTAACCCTGTCCCCGCCGGAACCAGGACACATGAAAGGAAAGTATATCTGTGATTTGAGACACCTGACAGGATTCACAACAGTACCCAATATTCTTCTTGCCATTGATATTTTCAACAGTTAGGTGAAGGTGAGTAGTCACTAATGTTAGTAAAAGATTTTTGATATGGGATTTTTAAAATGTTTTTTGTTTTGGTATTTTGTTTTTTTTTTAATTCAGGAAGGATTGTTAACAGTAGGAGTTGTGCAGCAGGCATGTCAGGGTTAATCCAGAGTTTTGCATTTGAGAAGGCAGAGTAGCCAGATAAATTTAAAGGATCCCTTTAAATTTCCTGGTCTGTAACTGGGGTAAGTCCTGCTCGTTGTAACAAGAGCTCTGCTTGAGGGAAGTTAAAGAAGAGGGGTGAGTAGGACAGTGGGGTCCCTCTCCTTTTTTCCCAAGGGGGAAAGGTCAGCTTACTCTGGAGGAAATATCCCTCCAGTTTGAAACACTTAACACAGTTATGCAGCCTTAGGAGATAAGTCATACTTCGGTGCAATCTGAACAAGGATGTGGATTTGACAGCACTTATTATAAACACCCAACCTTTAAACAGAAAAAAGGTATTCAAACATAATTATAGCAAAACTCATGTTATAACAGTTTTAAAAAGTTATACTAATGCCTATATATTGTGAACATAACTTGGTAAGTCTCAATGTACTTGTTGTATTACTATTTGGGGGTGAATGGGGAGAAATGGAACCAGCCAAACGTTTACTTATTCACAGATCTTAAGATGAGAAAGAATCATGGTAGCCTACTCTGCTCTGATGCACAACTCCTTTTTTGTATCTTTTACTTCCATGTACTGAGGTCAAAGTAAATAACAATAATAATGCATAGAGTTTATGGATGAAAGCTATAAGTACACGAAACCTCATCTGTGTAGCTCCACATTGTATGTTCATTATGTATTCAATTAAGTTGAGGGTGAGAAAATTACGACCACCGTCTGAAAATGCAGAATATTCATCCTAGGGAAAATATGAGTTTGGGGCTCTGAGTAGAACATTTGCTCTTGGGAATATGGGAAGGAGATACACACACAGAGGTGCTATATACCCATCCATCCATCCATCCATCCGTCCATCCATCCGTCCATTCATCCATCTATCCATCCATCCTTTGACATGTATCCTGTTTGTTTTCACTGGACATTAGGTAGCTTGTGGAATCCACCAGCTGACTCAGGGTTGGTGTAATCAAACCTTCATAGCCAGGACAGCAGAGAATGGTAAAGTTATCTAAGAACACAGCCCAGTTAGGTTCTCTGATGATTTTCCATTGGGTTTTTTTCCATATATATTGTCAAATACAGTGAGATGTAGGACTCACATAAGATGTGGCAATGGGAATGATTTTTTTTATTCTTGTAGATCAAAACAAATTAGTTGTGGAGTCATAATAACGCATTTTGTAGCTCCATTCATGTAAGTGAGTGTCTAGTTAGCTACTCACTGCTACTTCTTACTGAGCTCCTTCAGTTTTAAGCAGAGACAGCCATATCTTTAGAAAGTCTAGTAGAAAACAGATTTTCATTTGATTATTGTAACTTCCAACTGAATGGCTTCAGTTGACTACTTGAAGACTAAGGTGCTAGAGCATCTCAAAGAATTCAGAATTTAATGTGCTTTGTGAGGTTTGGTAAGAATAAATTAGAATGAAGGTGAAATGAAGAATGAATTAAGGTGTATTCTTAGGTCCTTAATGACAAGTACTCCCTTAATCAATGAAAAAGATTGCTTCAAAATATAATTCCCTCCCTGGTACCTCATTTGATAGCTTTCCATGATTGTTCTCTAATGTCTCTAATTCTCTATTTCATTACTGCATTCTGCATTCATTGAACATTACTTGCTGGTCTGGAAGACAGAATTATTTTGCCCATAAAATCCATTGATTACATGCTTTAAAGTTGTTTTGAATTAGTTTAAAATTATCAGTGCTACTTCATAATAATGAAGATGGCATTAGACAAGATTGCATTAAACATTTTTAAATTCAGGGAACTTTTTAATAATGAAATCCAACATCAGCTGAAGGGCATATCTCTTACCACTAGCTGTCAAAGGATTGAAAGCAAATTCTATTTCTAATTTAGATATCTCATTTTGATAACTGAACAAAAGTGGGACAACTTCAGTTTGGAGAGTCTTGAGTGCAGGGAGGAGTGGATGCATGGGAAAGATGCAGGTACTCTACAGCAATGAGGTTTAGTTAAGCATTTCTTAGACTTACAAAAACAATTTTAATATTTTTTTCAGATATATGTCTCAATTAGCTTTTGTTATGCTTTACTTTTTTCCTAAGGCATTAGAGAAGCAATATTAGAAGTGCAAAGTATCAACCCTTTAAAGGTGTATTGAGTAGATGCTGACATGAGAATATTGTTCTATTCTTGGTTGATGTCCTGTTGCTTGTTTAGAAGATATATAGTTTAAACTATGAAGATTAATGAATCTTAAAAGATGAAAAAAGTTGGAAAGATATTTATTTACTTTTATTTTTCCTGATTTATGATGCTTTTAGGTGTTCTTTTCTCACAATTTATACACAAACAAAAGCACCGAGAAATCTTTTACTTCCTAGTGAATGGACTGTGATTCCCTAATTCAGACCAGTGAGTATTTTCTTCAGCAGACACGTTAAAAATATACTCACTAGACAAAGGAATTATTTATGAGTGTAGGTGGTTGAAATGTGAGAAAAAAAGGGATTCATGGGCCATTTGTACCCTCACAGAACTGCCCAGAGATAACTGGCTAGCTAGTTTCACTCAAAAGCGTGGCAATATCCTGGATTGCTCTAGCAGTCTGGGTTCCGTTGAGCTAGTGCTTTGTATCACAATGAAACAGCTCTGTATCATAGGAAATACTTAGTTCAATTTAGGAAACATTTCCCACATAAGAATTTTACTAGTCCTCTAAATTTTTACCAAAACAATCAGAAAAGTAGATGTTTGCTTCCAGGTGAGTCTTTCATCACAGATTTGTACTACAGGACTAGCAGGCAGAATGTTTAGGCTTACTTGATTTGAATGTATGATTCATTACAAGGTCTTCATATTGCTTTTGTTAACTCTGTGGATAAGTAATTGTTGAATATAATGTTGGGTCTCTGTGGATCGTTGTGATGCTATTCCTATTTATAAAATTTCCATGCACGGCTAGAATTCTGACAGGAAGGAGATACTAAATTTTTCTCTGTGTGAAATTCCACAGTCAGGTAATTCATACCACTCTGACAGATTTTAAAAGCCTTTCAGGAAGTGCAGATTTTCTGGGATCAGAAAGGGCTAAGCAGACATCTCAGTTTGCTGGTCTTATACCTTCACATGTTGCTGCACTGATAGTGGTGCTCCTCACAGTTATTTGTCTTTAAAATAAAGGTGTTGCTTAGGGATTTCAGGGACTGAGATTGAGCTCCACTGAATGTTGAGTGCTACTGGCTGAAGCTTAACACTCTCTAAATTGCATGAATAATCATCACTTTTTATTCTTTAAAATTATCTTCTTTGAAAGCTACTCATTTGGTTTTTAAATGTCTTTGGGGACAGCACTATGAAATGGAGATGCCATCTGTCATCCTGTCCGAGACCAGCCCTGCAAATGCAATGCCATCATTGTGTTGCTGTCACAATCAGAGCACATAATATGTTGACAGGATAATTGCCTTGAATGGCACCAGCTTCCACTTTGAAGGTAACAGATTCCAGAACAAAATTAGGATTCAAACACAGCAATTGTTCTCTTGTCTCTTGTATTACTTTCTCTTTACAGTCTACCCCTCTCTTAAAAGGATACAAGTGAAAACAATTGAACAGTTTTCAATTTCATAAATTACATGAGCTACATTTTTTCTAGCTCTATGGAGGTTTAGAAAGGCATGAATTGGTGGTGGCACTATTGAATCTTTACACCTGTATGAAGTACTTTCTCAGTTCGCTCAGAGTTTGGAGGGAAAGACCTCTACAGAAGATGATTCAGCCCACCTAAAATATGAATTACCTGAAGATCCCATCTCACCACTAATTGCAGAGGAAATTAAGTAATATTCCCAATTTATTTGCCAAAACCTGGGTGTGGCAAGCTCAGACTGGAGAGTCTAGCCCATGGTGGGAGGGGGAAGCTTACTCTGTGACCTTACTATTATGACACCATAATTTGGAGTAATCTTTCTTCGTCACTCTTTCCTCCCTCTTATATTTGTGTTAACTTAAAATGCATTCTGGTTTTACAATAGCAAGTAGAAGAGATTAAATTCCTGGAACAGTAACAAAACTTTTTTTGTCTTTTTTGAATTCAAGCACAGTTTAATTTGGGTTCCGCTCTGAGTGGCTCTCAATGAATTTACACCAGGTGAACATCTGAACTGCAGTGCAGAGGCAGTGCCTTTTGCAGTTAGGCACTTGGTCATGATGATTATGGTTTCAGGGAAAGAATTTTTCCCTGGACATGATAATGTTGTATGTCATTTATTTTCCACATTTAGAATCAGTAACGCAGGTTAGCACACAGGAGATGCAACAGGTCAGGTTTATGTTTTGCAATGCAAAATGCTAGAGCTATTTGGCAATAGATGGCTGTTTCTGGTTAGTACTTTGGTTTTATACCCATTTCCTGTAGATTCCTTAGGCTAAGACCTCTCTAGATCCTAGAGATGTTGAGAGGGTCCCATGAAGTAGTGATGGGAATAATATAAATTTATAGATGTATATAGATCAACACAGGAGGTAGTGTTGCCCCCTTTGTGTTTATACATAGGAAGAGTAAGAAAAATTCACTGTAGCAACTTAATACCTTAGAAATCCAAAATTATTTTCCTTGTGAGAAGATTTTTTCACTCCAGCCTGATGTAATGCAAGCCAGCTATGATTTAAAAACTCTGGTATTGTCTTTAAGAGGCACAGAGTCCAAGTTAATAAATCTGGCACCTGAACAATACTTACTTGTTCAAGCTTGGCATTGTGCTCAGTGCAGTTGATGTACTTGGTCTGCATTGTGGACAATGAGGAGTGCCCTCAGGTTTGACTGCATTATTCCATGGAGAACCTCAGTGAGTGATATGTGGTGACTTTACAACTTTTGAGCATCAAGTTGGAAGCTTAGACAAGGTCCAACTTTCTGCAAGTAAATAACCCAGAATTTTTCTCAAAAGTTTTGCCCCTTGAAGCATCTTCAACGAGACAGATAACCTTTCTCAAAAAATGTTTTAAATATTTGTGAACAAAATATGCCTGCGAAACACAATCAGCTATATTTTAAATGCATCTCTTTTGTAAGTGTGATAGGTTTCTCATCTATGGACTGTGATGGTGAACCACCGGTCATTTGATGAAGGAATGTAAAGTTGTCAGGACATTCCTGCTCCTTGTTGCTAGGGTAACCACTCTGTGGGTATCTCTGTAGTCACAGTGTCTCCCTTCCCTTGCGACTTCATTGGATAACGAAAGTATAACTGAGTATTTTATATTCTGTCAGCCACACCATGATTAAAAAAATATACCAAACCAGGATGGGTAAACTGAATTAAACTAACGATGTCAATTTATCTTCATTATTTTTAGGGGATTTCTCAAGTAAAAAATTCCTAATTTAGTTATGAGTAAATTTGATTCCGTGTTTGATTTTTTTCCGAACCTGGAGAACAAATTACTTTTATTCCACTTTTTGAGATTCAAATTTTATTTAATTTTTTCACATGGGGCACTAAAAATAAAGTATAAAAGCTGGTGTATAATGTCAAAAATGAGTTGCAGAGATATTTCTGGTGTAGGTATGTGTAACTTGTAATAGGTAAAGTAATTGTTTTATCATGTGTTACTTCCCTGTAGCAATAGTTTATTAGCTAAAAATAAATGCTTATATTTACATATCAAAAATAAAAACATCACTTTTTAAACTTGCCAAGACATTACAGAAGTATCGGGAGAGTCAGGGAACCGAGTTTCTGCAATACATTGGGAGAAACGCTATACAAAAATATGATAAGCAATGACTTAATAGTAACAAAGACTACTTGGAGGGTTCTAGCATTTTGTAGCCTTCAGAAGCATTTGTTCCTACAACTATGGTTATGTTCTTTAGTGTACTATAAGATACATATTCATTTTTTGTATGATTTTTTGTATATAATTTTCTACACTGCAAAAAAGCAATCTAGCACTCTCTACTTTCTCCATTATATGTTACCAGTGAGTTCTTTCTTCATGGTTCTTCAGAAGACTTGGTACCCTTAAACACAGTCAACAAATTCCTTCTACTTGAGCTGAGTATATAATGTTGAGTAACAGCTAATATAAATTGTCCATGTGGACTAACAATAAATGGCACATTTTGCCAGTGGTTTCAGAGAGATCTGGGGACAGGATGTAGGAATTTCTAATCCTTTTTTGCAATCTGAAGAGTAAGTAGAGCTCACGCTCTGGATTTTTTTTTTTAAGGTAGGCTTTGCTGTTCTGCCATTTCTTGCCAAAGTCTTTTTTTCCTTCCATCTGCCTCTGTCCTACTACTGGCCTCTTAACCTAGTTTACTTTTCGAAGTCCACTTTGTGGGCTTGCCATATCATTCCTAGTTTCCTTCTTAATTGTCATTCAGAGCCTTATTCATTCTTCTCCTTCTGTTTTAAAACCTCATTTCCTTGTTACTGGCTTCACCTTTCTCATCCATCTTGCCCTATCACTCTCTGAGCTCTGGCCAGCAATGATTTCTCTCCTATCCTTCTGCCTAGCAGCTTTCACTCCCTGAATTCCCATCTTTTAACCCCTTATTTTTATTCTCCTGCCACCAGCATGTCTGTACAGCACCCTTAGTTCTCTCCTAGTTTCTGAAATATACGGCTTCCTTCTGTGGACCTGTCTGGGTACTGATGGAGGTATCTAATTCCTTTGCAGCCAGAAGCAGTCAGGTGCAGTCATTTCAGAGAAGGGCCAAGACTTCCCGCAACAATATGATCATCTGTTATATTTTCTTTTCCCCAGTATAAACTTTGCATCCTTCTCAATCTCCCCCCTAATCTTCTCCTGACGTAGTTTTCTCTCTCAGTGCTTCAAGATATAAATTTTGATAGCATATTCTACTGACATTATTTCTAGTGGGAAATATCTGTCTCCTCGCTGAAAATATGAAGACTCCTCCTAGGGTGAATTACTCAGCAGTAGGGTAGGAGTGGTAGACTCTTACATCATTTTTTTCTTGACCAGTACTTCCTGTAATAGAATAAGACAACCACAATTCCTAGTAGGAAGCAAGGGAGGTTATAGGAACTGCCACTTTTAAGAAATGGTATAAAGGGCTAAAGTCCCTTTTCCAATCCCTAGTAAACAGCTTGCTGAATACTTTTCTCAGTGATGATAAGTGACATTGAAAATGCTCTTTCACCCTGAAAAAAGGACTCTATTTTAGGGTAGAAAAGAATCCCATATGCCATGACAGAGTCTTAGTACAGAATGAGAAAACACAGCATAAAATCTTTGTGCAGCAATGGGAACTGAAAAGGATTTGTTCAGAAGGTATTAAAATCCCAGAACTAAAAAGGGCTAACAATTGAATTTTTGCAACTGATCAGCACTGACTTTCCAAAAGATTAGGGTTAAATTTGTGGTTTTATATTTTATTTATGCAATTGTATATTTTACTAAAGTGAACAGCTGGGTGCTATTACTTTTAGTTTCTGACAGATGCCAAATGAGGTCAGTTACAGAGTTCGAGCTGATTCATGTAGGGTGAGCACTAGAACTAAGTCCTCTGTACAGAGCACATAGATTAAAGGGCCATACGCAACTTTAAGAGGATTTGATCCTCTTTGCAGCAGGAGCTGCTGTCTTAATTGTTCACAGTTCAGGCTGGCAGTATGATTAGCGCGCAAAGAAAAGTGTGCAAACGGGGTGCTGGTGGCAGTGTATGTATTTCTGCAGTTGGTTAGGTGGGTGGTTTTTTTAATTGTGTTGTTTTATTTTTTACCCACACATTCCAACATTCACACAAGTCTGTGAGTCGTACTGTCAATACGAAGATTTTACTCTTTCTTTTTGAGGAGGGCAAACTTTAAGAGACGAAAAAGTGTTTTTGTTTATGGTCTTTTTCCATGGATGTGTATTTTGTTAAAAGAAACACCACGTTCAAACATTCTTTTGTTTTGCTGGATAATACCAGCTAAGATGAGATAATTCCAATAATAAAGGCTGGAAGCTGACCTCTGATAGGAGAAACAGAAGAAAATGCTCTAGTTATAGTTGCTAGTTAATACACAGCATTAACTGTGAAAAGAATTTTCCTACTGATGTTTTTGTCTTTGCACTTACAATCCTCTTCCCTATGGTAGTCCACAGACTGTAGTGAGTATCAAAGAGTCAAATGCTACTTTCTGTAGTCGTGAGTCCTAACAGTATTTTTCAGTATGTTAAATGAAGAGATCTTAGTTTCAGACTTAATTCCCGAGGGATTTTTCCATGTAGAATTCCAGGAGAAAGGTAGATCTTGGAAATTGCCTGTCTCCTCTTCTGGAACATAGGAACAATGATACTTAAGGTGTTGGTGGGACACTGAACAAACTGCATGAGGGTCTCTGGATGAAAGACATGTAGGAATAGGAAATCCATATAAATGCATATTGACTGATATGTCTGTGTCCTTCCTTTCCACTTCTGTTCATAGCTACTCTTCAGTGAATGCACACTGGGATCACTCTGAACCAAAGACTGTGACCCTCAAAATCTTGGCCATACCATTTGTCTGCTGGCTGATGCTGGACAAATAATTTCTTTATGCCGCAGTCTGTAGAACAAAGTTGACAATTCTGTCTTCCCTTATAAAATGTTTGGGGCCAAGAGAGAAAAACTGATAGTGCAAGAGACGTTAGCATATGCTTCTGATAAGATTATCATGCTCTTTTAGTTATGCAGAACTTCCTTGAACTCTAAGACGTTTTACATAATCTGCCCTGGCCAGATCTATTAGTCTTTACAATGTTACAGTTCCTTCTCATCTAAGATGGCTCAAGATGTCTGAGAGAGCCTGGGAAGTTTGTGGCACAGTGATAATGTTGGTGGAGAGAGCTGGACAAATGCTGCTTCAGTAATCCAGTACGATTTCTTTGAAAGTAACCACATCCAAAGGTCTAAAAAAGTGTAGGATCAGAGACAGCTGAACCACTCTCATCAGGTATAGATGCTTGTAATTCTACTTAAAGCAAGCTGTCCCAAAATCTCCTTCACTGGCTTATTGAATGGGCAAGATATACAGCAGGGAGTGGCGTGTTCCCTCTTCCCAGTCTTATCAAGCTTATAGTTCTTACTGTATCCTTTGTTGAAATACTGATGCTCTTGAATTGTACATGGTATGGTCCTGAGAAAGTTAGCAAGACTAGATGTCTCTGCATAGGCCACCTTTAGTTTTACCAGTTTTTATTGTGACACTGATTCATATTAACAAATCATTAGTTTATTTTGTGGCGTAAACCAGTAGCAACTACAGAAGAGATGTTATTAAAAAAGTAGCTCTCTGAATATGTTTATTTGTGTTTGTTGGTGGCAAATAGGATTGACATTTCTGTTTTTAGCAACTGCTCATTCTAATATCTGTTGCAGTAAAAATATATCAATTTGACATTCAGCATCTGCATTTCACAAAATCAGAACATCTTTTCTTGATTGGTACAGGCTATTAATCATTAGCAAGGAAGTTTGAGAAAATTTTTAGGCAATAGTTGCAAAAGAGTTTGGTTTGCCTCTGAGCACTATTTGGCTAGATATGACATTGATTTTTTAAGGCTTTTTGGGCGAAGCTTGTCTCTTCTTATCGCTGTCTTTACTTAGTGTTTACTTTCTTACGCTATTTTTGTTTCTTTGCTCTCATTGAATACCATCCTGCTGCCTCACCTAATGACACGAGGTAACAACCTGGCACAAGAACTTTCTTATCTAATTTACATCAAGCTCCATTAGGATTCTGGTTGCAAATATCTTAATGGTTGTGGAGAATGAGGTCTATAAGCAATCCTTACAGGGGCTGAGAAATCAAATGTAATTATTAATTAGTGTAGGACTGCTATTGTAGCATAAATGTTTGTGTGTATAATTTCAAAGTACATTGCACATAATCAGGTGTTCAGGATTATTTCCATTTCAATGAGTTTTCTTCTTCTTTAACATACAGATAAGAAAGGCAGGAAGCTCTTCAAATAAAAACATGAAATAGGAGTAGGCTGCGCTACCGAAATGCATTTCATTGAAATGGAGCTATTTTCTATGAGTTGGATGCAGGGGGAAGCCTATAGAGGTAATTAGACATGTTGTTATTGTCATGAATTAATCAATATCTGCAATGGCCTCTGCTCTTCTCACTTCGTTTTTGAAATTTCAAAGGAGATTTTACAGGCAAGGGCAGATAATACCCAGAATTCATTCATGATGCAACTCTATTGGTTATGGAGACTTCAGGCTAGGAACAAATTTGACCAAAACTGTAGCTGAACTGGAGGATGGGGGGCAATGTTAGATTAGATATGAAGAGTTTTGAGAAAGGCTGGCTCTCTGCAAGGAAGAATTTTTACTTCACCAAGGAAGTATTGACTGTTGGTCAAATAATCAATGCAAAAATGTGAAATATCTTTTCATGAGATCCCTCAAATGTTGTTAGGTAGCTTCTTTATCAACTCATCTGGTTATGGATTCTTGAACAGCATTAGGTTTTGGTTTCTGGTAGGACCCAAAGATTTGCATAGAGGCCAAACCAGCTGATTTATTTAAATACAGTATAAATTGGAAAATAAACATCTTTGCCTATGTGGAATTTTTGTACTTGGTTGGATTTTTTTTTTTTTTAATTTTTGGAGGCGGAAGTTGTTCTGATTACTAAAAATGTTCCTGGGCAGGAAAAATAAAGGAAGATATTAAAACCTCCTTTTAAAGCACTTTTTGTCAGGAATGTCCTATATTTTATAAAAAAGCAGCTTCTGACGTAACTACTAATTCTATACTTTCACATATGTGGAATACTAGATGACTCTCTTCTCAGTATTAAGCATTCACACACTGACAAAGTTATGCCAGCTAGCATGATAGCAGGTACAGATTATGCTGATAAGAGTGATTTGGAAGCTAGGGGTGGGTAAGCATGTATGTAAGGCTAGATGGTGGTCAGAGAGATGTGTGAAGGAGGTCTGGGGCAAGGGACTGATGTATATGGGTCTTGACCCACTCCAGGAAGCAAGAGACACTAGATTTGGCTTGAAAATGAACAACTTTGGAGTTGGACACCTCTTCCTTGGAGGTGTCAGCGAGGTCTAGTAAGACCTCCCGCGCATCAAAACCTCTGTGGTAAAAAAGAAAAGACGGGTCATTGTCATAAGTGACTCCCTACTGAAGGGAATGGAAGGCCCAATATGCAGGCTGGACCCGGAGCACAGGGAGGTCTGCTGCCTCCCTGGGTCCCAGGTCAGGGATGTGAAGAGGATGCTTCCTTCCCTGGTAAAGACTTCAGACTATTATCCACTCTTGATTTTTCAGGTAGGCAGCGACGAGGTTGCAAAAAGAAGCCCAAGGGTAATGAAGAAAGATTTCAAGAGCCTGGGACAGCTGCTCAAGGGATCGGGAGCGCAAGTTGTGTTCTCCTCTGTCCCCCCAGCTGTGGGGAATGATGAGG
>VXBO01014169.1:0-14097 GCA_013400135.1 Rhinoptilus africanus
GCTCGGCGCTCCTCCCGGGCTGGCGGCGGCGGCGGGTGCTGCTGGGCGCTGCCCACGGGGCTGCTGTGCGCCTACGGCTTCTTCTGCAGCGTGCGACCCTCGGAGCCCTTCCTCACCCGGTACCTGCTGGGGCCGCACAAAAACCTCTCCGAGACCCAGGTACTGCCTCCCGGGGCACCTCGCCCCCTTGGCCCGAGTGTTTTCCCTTCGGTGTGTGGGTTACCGCTGGCTCTTCCCTCCCCCAGGTGTTCAACGAGATTTACCCGGTGTGGACTTACTCCTACCTGGCGCTGCTGTTCCCGGTGTTCCTGGCCACGGACTACCTGCGGTACAAGCCCGTGGTCCTGCTGCAAGGCCTGAGCCTCATCGTCACCTGGTTCATGCTGCTGTATGCCCAGGGGCTGTGGGCTGTCCAGCTCCTGGAGTTCTTCTATGGGATGGGGACCGCCACCGACATTGCTTATTACTCCTACATCTACAGCGTTGTCGATGTCAACCTGTACCAGAAGGTCACCAGCTACTGCCGGAGTGCCACCCTGGTGGGCTACACAGTGGGCTCAGTGTCCGGGCAGGTCCTTGTGTCGGTGGCAGGCTGGAACCTCTTCAGCTTGAACGTTATCTCTTTAACCAGCATATCCATTGCCTTTGGCACAGCGTGGTTCCTGCCAATGCCACAGAAAAGCCTGTTCTTTCACCACGTCTCGAGTCAGCATCTCGGTTGGGAAATGAAGGTCATGGACTGTAAAAATGGATCTGCTGTCCAAGACCATCCTGCTGTGCAGAGGGCACCTGGCTGGCAGGATGAGACAAAAGTTCCCTTAAATGGGGGGGGTCATTCAGCAGAGAAACAGGTGAGTTGTGCCCTGGGTTTACGTAAGTAGGAGATACAATACTGATGTGGCTGTCGTGCATGCGTGTGTGTATATGCATGTGTGCATATGTGTACACAGCAGTAGAGATCTAATATCCAATAGTGAAAAGTGTACCTTTGCTTATCCCGCTTCCTTATTTATAGCACAGGGAAACTTATTCCTGGCTTCCTGTTGCTGATGAAGCATGATAGGCTTCTCCTTAGATTTATGAGGTGGTTCTGCATACCTCACAAGGCTGTGATAAAAATTCTCTGGGCATCAAATTGCCGTTCAACAGTACAAAGCAAGGGACGTTTCTGGGGCACTAAAAATTGTTTACATGTCCAAATTCTGTATGTGGTTCTGGATGTGCCCTATGACTTGCAGAAAAGAGGCAGTTCTTCCTGCACTGCCGTTTTGAAAATACTTCAACTGTTGTGCAAGTCATACAGTAATAAGCTGTGTAGTAATTGGGGTTTATCTTAGGATCCTGGAAGGAAACTGGTCCAGGAAGCAAACTGCGGTAATCTTTGAGAGCGCTTAAAGGCTGACAGTGATTAGTTATAAATGGATGGAATATGTATAAATTGCAGGAAATACTGAGCAGTAACAGCTTAATGCAGCCCATGAGGGCACCTAACGTGGCTTTTGTTGGCTGCGTAACCTCTAACAAAGTCACTTGTGTGGAAACAAGCGTGCAGGTGCCTTTGTTCAGTGGCAGGATGCGTTGGGTCCCACAAGGTGACGAGGGGGCAGCCTCCAGTTTTGAGGCCCGATGCGCGTGTAGTTGCTCGCTGAGCAGGTCTCTGCCACCCTGCTCCAGGTCCTGCAGATGTACGGAGAGCCTGTCACGGCAGGGGGAGTCAGGGCCCTGGGGAGAGGTCAGCTTTGCTCCTTGGTCAGGAGGAGGCTGTGCTCCTTCTGAGAACAACCCAGAAGGCAAGTGTGGCTGTTGGTTTAGTCAGCTAATGGGTATTTCACTTACCAAGTAAGCCCTGGTTAGCTCAGGTGGGGGAGGCTGCATCCAGCGCTGCTTTCAGCTTCCTTTGGCTACAGCTGGGAATTAAAGGTATTAACATTCCAGGGACCTAATCCTGCCCCATCCAGCCCAGTCTTGTGTGAGCAAAAGTATCTTTAACCATGTTATACTTGCATACTGAAGGGTATTTGTTAAGACAGATTCTGTACCAATAATGACTAAGGGATTAATATCATTTATATGTCCCTTTTGTTTATCTTACTCCTATCCTGTGAGAGCAAGGGTGGTTCCAAACTCATGGTGGAAACTTTAAAAAAGGAGTGAGTACGCTTGCATAACTATCCAGAGTTCAGTTATAACAGTTGCTAAAAGCTGAGAAGCACTGGAGTGTGGTGATAGTCCTTCTTACTAACGTAACAGCAGCCATATTTCGCGAGCATAAACAAGTGGCTGTACGAACAATTGTACTGAAGAAGCTTTGCCAGGTGGTGGGAGGGTGGATGGGCTTATCAGGCACATGCTTGGGTTGAACGTGGCAAATCAGTTTTTGCAGTGTATGTGACAGTTCCTTTCCCTGGTTTTCCTGCGCCTAATCTTGAGCTTCGTGTGAAACCTTTGGTGTGGGAGTTACATTGCTAAACTTGCATTGCTGCAAGCTGACCTCTTCACGAGTTGTTCTGTTGGGCTTTGGAGGAATGGTGTCCACAGGCAGAGCAAGCTTTGTGCCGTTGGCAAAGCACCAGCGGAACTGTCTGGTGTTTAATAAGGATGCTGAGAAACCAGTGACGCTTTGAGGGGTGGAAAAAACAGGGTTCAGGACAGAGTTAGGTGATGGTCTTTGGGGATTTTAGCAGAAATGCCTTAAAATTAGTTTTATTGTTCACAGAGAATAGGCTTTCCCATGCACTGCATGATTCCCCCAGGGAAAGGATGTACTGCCAAGAGCCTAAAGTTGCTGCTGCTGTTTGGAAACTGCTCCAGAACTGGTGTGGAACAGCACAATGTGCAGTGGCTCAGTCCTGTGACAGCGCTGTATGTTTCCATGCAGGGGAATCTAAGTTCACGGGCGCTAGAGATGGTGGGTGAGCCTTGGGGCCTCTGCCCAGTCTCACATGAAGTAACTGCTCCTGACTTAGACAGGCAAGACCCTTCTTGTCTACGAAGACTCTGTACATGTGTACATGCATCTAGTATTTTTTTTTCCAAACCACTTCAAGGGCGTGCCCCCTTCTGTGCTCTTTCTATAAAGATTTGTAGGGGAAAGCTTCATTTTTATCTCATGCCATTTGTCAGAGGACATGTATATACAGGAGCTGCCATTTCTGATAGCAGTGTCTGGTGGAAGTAGCTTCTATTTCTCTTCAGATCCCCAGGCAACATCTCTCACCTTCTCAGAGCCTTGGTGAACATTAACAGGAGTAGAGCAGGGCATAATGAGATTGCTTCTTTGAATATTTATAATGACTGAATGCTAGTACTAAAGAAACTTGACTTATTTGTGGGGAAATATACTCATCATGTGGCTTTCATGTTCTCTGTGTTACCAAAGTTGGCTGAATTTGGATCAGGACTTAAAAGTGTCACTAATGCTTTTTGCCTTTAGGATTTGAATGACTGGCTTCTGATCCTGTCTTGTTAAAGTGGATATCGTGTCCCCTTCTCCTCTGTCTCTTCACACTGGTACCCTCCAGTTGCTCACGTAGTACTTCTGACATCTAGCAGTTACTGCTCTCTGCTTGAGAGAGACAGAGATCAAGGGGTGCTTGGGGCTGAACCTTTTCTCTGCATGTGTGGGGACAACCCTGCTTAGGGCAGAGACCAGCTGCTGGGACCATGGGATGGGGAAGCTTTTTATTCCTTGTTCTGTGGAGGTCTGTGTCCAGGAGTGGTACTGTCACTCACTAGTGATCAGAGCACTTGAAAGAGGCAATTTTGCAGAGCAGTGTGAAGTATTTATAACCAAAGGCTAACATTTTTCTCCCCTTCCTTCTCTAATCTATGCAGGAGCAGAAAGTAGACGTTGTAAAGGTGCTCAGAGATCTCTGGCGGGACTTCCTGCAGTGCTATTCCTCCCGCACCATGCTCTGCTGGTCCGTGTGGTGGGCACTGTCTACCTGTGGCTACTTCCAGGTCATCAACTACGCTCAGGGCCTGTGGGAGATGGTGCTGCCTTCTCACAGCACGGAGATCTACAATGGTGCCGTGGAGGCAGCCTCGACACTACTAGGTAAGCTGCTGGCATTGGCATTGCTCCCACTCTACTGCAATAAATGCCTTGTGTCCCTCAAGGTCACCAGAGCATGGTTTGCAAGTGCATTCCCCCAGGCATGCAGGAGAGGCAACCTCAGCATTCAGGGTGAGTCTTCCCTGGCATGCATGGGTACGGTACTCAGTATTGAGTTTGCTGCTACATGCAGCCCTCATTCCTGTAACCCCATGTGTAGGTGTTTAAAGGAGCTTCCCAAGTCAATCTACGTTCTGGAATATTTGGCAGAAGGCTCGGGGCACGTGGCTGACTCTGTGTTCTTGGCTGTCACTATGGCAGTGGCATTATGCTTGTTTTAACCACTTAAAGTCAAACTAAGGGTCCTGTGTGTTTATTGCTCTTTTTCTCTGGCAGCATAGGGAACATATGAAGGTTTCCTGTACGCATGCAGTGAGCCACACTTAGTCATTTCAGCATTGTTAAACAGAAAACCTATTAAGATGAAAGATGTTGCTTGACTTGAAAGGGCCAGGTAGGTCAGTCAACACAAACTTTTTTTTTTATTAAGTTGTTTAATACTGTTCCATTACCAGAACTAGGGCAATACCTTTTTAATATAGCTAACATACCCTTGCAGAGGCGCTCTAGGTGTTGCTGCAGTATGTTCCTTTTCTTTGATGGAGTCGTCATTGCACTGTCTGCTGTGGACATCACCTACTTGGGGGCAAAAGACACCAAGGTGCACAAACAAGGAAGGCTTAGTACTTTCTTGGGCATGCTCAGCCCCCTTTGGGAGTTCAGTGGTAAGCCATGGCTGTTTTATAGTTCTAAAAGCAGCTTGAATTTATTAATGAGCAATTTATTTATCTCTTACCTTCATGCCAAGGTTGCATTTTAGCACAAAACTGTCTCATTCTGGCCTATCTATAGATATGTGTTCTTTGCTGTAGGCCAAAGAAGACAAGCTTTTCTAGTTGTTCTTTGGTAAACCTAAGGTCTTCGTTCACTTTGCCATCTTACTAGCCCCTCTTTGTACTAAAATTGTTTTGAGCTGCATTCTTTTTGAAGACGGGTGACCAGAGCTGCACTCTGCTTTATTCAGCGAGGCCTCAGACTTTGAAGAACAGACGTAGAAGAACGTCATCACTCTTTTCTTCCTTTACTAGAAATGCCTTTCCTGGTGCATCCGAGATCTGATTTGCCATTTTCATGGCTCTTAAGTTATTCTGTGCTCAGCTATGAACTTGGCAGCCTTCAGGTAAGATGCTTTTGCCATCCCTGCCTGTACCTCTGCTGCACTGAGAAGGGTTTGAGTAGAGTGTGGTGACTCACGTGGCTGTCAGCTTCCTGTCCCAGGCAAGATAAACAGTATTCCTTCTGCTGAGGTCAACTGACTGTTAAGCTGCATCCCTGCACCTTCTTGGGAATGTGGCAATCCTTTATCAGGTTGGGATGTCAAACCACTGAATTAGCTGTAGGTGTCTAATTTCAGGACATGGATTGTATATCTTGTCATAATTAGGTGTCAGGCTGCTATAACCTTGAGACATAGGGGGAATGAGATCCCCAGAGAGTGATGCCTATTCCTGAATTTCAGAATTGCTGAGACAGTAGAAAGAAGGCTCTAGGACTTAGCTTGATCTGATAAGTCCCTTCCAACCTGGACAATTCTGTGGTTCTATTTGCATCTCAGGGTTTTGCTGCTGGGGGAGCCGGCCTTTCAGAGAGCAAAATGTCAGTCAGGTAGTGTCACAGCAGGCACTGGAAAGAAGAGTTCAGTGAGGGGAAATAAATTAATTTCCCTTGGCATAGTGTGAACTTCTTTGCTAGTCTGCAAAGATTGATGTGAGGTCTGACAGGGTTGCAGGCTTGTAGACGTTGGTGCTACATAAGGAGTCTTCGTGTTCTTGAAGGATTTCTAAGACAGCAGGCCAGCTGAGGGCTACAAAGAGCTTAGATGCCACACTGTAGCACTTCTGTACAGTGGTCAAATGCTGAATACAGTCCTGTTTTTCAGAGATCTCCAGTGAACCTCCCTTTGTCAGTATGCTGTTTGTGTAGTTTGCTGTGTACAGCAGCATCGTTATGCTGTTAGTTGCTCTTTGACTTGTTTGCAGAACAAGGCCTACTTCAAATAGGAATTTTCTTGTAATGTAACGTGTATTTGGGCTTCTCAGTAGTTACAA
This sequence comes from Rhinoptilus africanus, assembly GCA_013400135.1. NCBI lineage: Eukaryota > Metazoa > Chordata > Aves > Charadriiformes > Glareolidae > Rhinoptilus > Rhinoptilus africanus. The sequence continues at coordinate 6,223 of VXBO01014169.1, forward strand.
CTGTGATAATGCATGAAACACACCGAGTCTGCTTGTTGACTTCCATGAAATATTACATGCGTCCCATCTTGTGATCTGGCTTCTCTCCCCATCCCCACTTTGTAAAATCCAGTAGGAGTTACAAATCTGTTCTGGCTGTAAAGGATTGTTCTTGCACAACCAACAGCATGTGATTGTAGCTTCTGACTAGGTTGCATCCTGGGAGACATGTATTTGGACCTCTGCTTTTACTCTTACAGCCTCTCCTGGCAGAAAGCTCTAACAGCTGTTTATCAAAGTGGGTAGTGTCTTCCTCCATCCTAACCTCCTAAAACACCACAAAATAATTAGCTGTGTGCTTTTGATAACCACAGTTTGCATTTCTCTGTTGCCCAATTGACGACACTGCTAGGGTCAGGTGCAGAGGACTGAGTGGCAGTGGTCTGAGTGCTTCTGAAGCCAGGGAGGAGACTTCAGAGGCAGTTGGCATTGACCTGTTTGGTTGTGGGTTTTGTCTGTTCCTGTAAAAGTGGAATTTACAGCAGGTTTCCAGGTGAGGGAGAGGTCAGGAAGGAGAACTGCTAAGGTGTACACGTTGGTGTCCCCCACTTCAGTCATATTTGGCTATTAGGGGCTGTACAGCTTATAATACAGTCACCAAATTGCTACAGTTCTGGTAACTAACAGTTATGCTTTCCTTCCCCTCACAGGAGCTGTTGCAGTGTTTGCTGTGGGTCACATAAAAACATCCTGGGCAATGTGGGGTGAGGTGGCACTTGCCCTGTTTTCCTTTCTTATTGCTGCTGCTGTATATGTCATGGACACTATTCGTAACATCTGGGTGTGCTATGCGTCATATGTGGTCTTCAGAATTATCTACATGCTGCTAATCACAATAGCAACGTGAGTATCTTTTTAATGTAAATTGCTCTCAAGGTTACATCTGGTGTGAAAGTTGGCATATTTTCCCTGTAACTAGGGTCTCGCCCATCAGGAATTTGGAAATGCGTTGCAAGGGTTTGTATTGTGATTCAGATTGGAAGGTGAGGCACAGAGATATATTTGGCTGGCAGCCTCACCAGGCTTAAAAGTCTTATGACACTGAAGTGACTATTTCTAAATACTAGATAGTGCTGCTTGCCAGGGGAATGTCTTTCGTAAATGTGTCTGGAGTGAGGTGCTAACAGATGACCGAAGGATTATGCTTTGCCTGTGTTGAAATGTCAACTTTCCCTAACCTGTAAGAAGAAAAGCTTCTTTGATGTTATTTGCCACTTTGGGGAGGAAAATACAGCTATTGCTGAACCACACATTCGCTATAATACAGCTCAAGCACAATATGAGGAGAGACACTGAAACTGATAACTGCAAAGGCAGTGCTGGTCAGAAGGATGTGGGAGGTTATGGACCACACTATGCAATCTATGTAATTCTTCAGGTTGCATAGTCGTCTTGTCCAGAGATGTTCTTCCTATTCTTGCATTTCCCTGCTTTTTTTCCTGCTCTTACGTTTCTGGACATCCCTTTCTTTCCAGGTTCCAGATTGCTACAAATCTCAGCGTGGAGCGGTATGCCCTGGTGTTTGGGGTCAATACTTTCATTGCCTTAGCGCTTCAGACTCTGCTGACTTTGATTGTTGTGGATGCCAGCGGGCTCGGGTTGGACATCTTCACCCAGGTATGACGGGCTCTCTTAGCTTTACTGATGGGAGGGAGGGAGGGAGGTAAACCAGGCTGTAAAGTTTCTCAGCCACCCGCTTCTGAGTCAAAAGTTTGCTGACAGAGAAATAATCACTGATTCCTGATATTTTAAAAGAGGGAGTTCATGTATTAACCTTCTTACAAAATTGATAACTGCATGGTTTAACCACTTCCCCCCCCCTTCTCCTTCGCTGCAGTTCATGATTTACGCCTCTTACTTTGTGGCCATCTCACTGGTGTTCTTGGGCAGTGGCATATACAGTATTATGAGAGCTTACAGAAGACAAAAGCAGATGCGAAGCAGATCTCCTGAAAGCCAGTCATGCACGAAGTGAAGACTCTCGGTGGCTACATATGAAGATATAGGTCTGTTTCGGGGGTTTGTTTTTGTTTTTTTTTTTTAATCTCTGCCTTATCTTCCCAAGGCAGTCACCTTAGTGGTACTTGATCTATATTTATACTATATTAGTAGCGCATTTTAGAAGGTAAATGTATTAGCTCTTACGTAAGTAAGAACAAATACCTTCTTTCTAAAATGCCTTTTGTTCTTCTGTTGCATATATGGGATGTGCAGCAAATAACAGTAAGCTTTCTCAAAGAATGAAAGCCTTGGGAGGTTTTAGTCTAAGGCTATGCATCTGGAGGCTGCCATTAAAGACAGCTTGATGATTGTCTAGTCAACTGCTACTCTTTGTCACTGAAGTGCTGCTGCAGGGCAGAAGTGAGGGCATGCTCATAGACCTCTCTGTGGAAGAGCCCCAGGCCTGGGACAGGAGGTGGCCTTAGGCCTGTGCTCTGCAGCGTGGCTCTCCTCTGCCTGCCCGTAATGCTGGATGCTCCGTTTTGAGGACTAGAGCACTACTGTTTCTGCATATGCACAGGCTTCCTTGAGTAGCTCGTACTGTTTCCGCTGTTCCTGTCTGTCACCCCTGCTGCCAGAGCTTTACCATAGCTGATCATGGTGCTTTCCCAAAAAATTAAACTGTGTCCTGGAGCAACTTGTGACACTGGCGAATTGGCTACCAGCAGCACTACTGGTGCCACAAAGGCCTGTGCCCAGGGGACTGCAAAGCTAGAGTGGAAACTTAGAGGGAGTCTAAGTAGACAAAATGCTAATCTGAGGGACTCTTGGACATCCTTGCCTTTGTCCTGTAGGACTGCAGATTGCTGTGATTACGGGAATCATTGCCTCGCAACCCTGGAGGCTGGACTATTTCAGTGGGTTGGTGGGTGTTGGTATAGCACTGAGAAGGATTTTAAGCTATTCTTTGTGACCTTGGAGCATCGTAACTAAATAGACACCTTCAGTTATGGTAGTTAGCAGGATGACTGCCTGAGGCTTAGAAAAATGCTGATTTCTGCTCTGTCAGTTTTTCCTCTTATTTTAAAATGCCTTTATGCTTCTGGTGAGTCTCTGTCCACTAGTTCTACCTCTGCTTTCCACCGAAGCAGGACAATGAATGTTTGGAGTGGGTAGTTCTTTTATTTTATTTTGTCCAGTCTAAGCAATTTGGGATTTGCCTCATACCTGGTTTTTAAAAATAATTTATTTTTTCCAAATTGCTTCAGCACTGGGGAGGAGTTGCACAGAGTTGTTCTGGGCATGGGCACCTGGATACTCATGCACTGTGACCAGTACAGCAACGGATATCTATAGTATACTGTGGAAATGGCCTATGGACTGTCCCTGTTGCTGTGCAGGCTGTGATGAGTTTTAAGTGTACAGGAGAAGCGGTAAGGGAGAAGATGCAATGCAGCATGCGTCCCCTCCAGGCTTTCTCTCTGTGTACTGGTTAGAGCTTCTTCCAGTCAGAGCCTGACGAAGAAGCTTCGGTTCATTGCTTGCTTTTAGTGCCATGGAGACTTCACAGTGCTGGGGTTGGGAAGGCTTCTCTCCCCTGGCTGGGACAGGTATGGCCTTTCTCATCACTTTTGTGAGCCTCAGCCTTTACCACGCAAGGTGAATGATTAACGTGTTTGGGATGTGCTGCCTGGGGAGCCCTTCCAGGCTGGCTGCTCAGGGGCACCCACTCCCCAGAGCTTCTCTGTGTTTGCAGCCTGCCTCCTAGAACATCCCCCTGAATGTAGGGGCTCAGCTGTACTGGCATTTACGTGTGTAAGCTTAACTGCCTTATCCTGAAACAGAAACTTGAAACCACCCATGTATATATTCCTTTCTTTACTGTTTTGGGGTTTTTTTTTTAAAAAATCAAATCTGAAGCCATGAAACACTAGCTGACGAGCTGTCTTGGGAAAGAGATAGTAATTGTACATCCTGCATGTCCTGTCCTTTGGGTTCCTCGGTCTGATGGCAGTTGCAGCAAGGCATGAGGAGTGGGTGTACACCACCTGTGTCGAGTGACCAAAAGAAGCAGCTCAATTTTAGTCACATTTTTCAAACTAAATAAAAATCTTTGATGGGGAACAACCTGGTTATTTAAAAGCAAGTCAAAAATTAACTAGTGAATTACAGCAATAACAATGATTTTTCTACCAAAGGAATTGAAAGTGCAGCAACTGCACCAGAGAGGCATGCTCCACTCTGCACGCCTTCAAGCCTATTACTGTATGGAAGCCACACCTGGATGTTCAGGTTCCTGCGCTGTGCTGTTGCTGTGGTGATGAGGTGACTGTAGAGCCTGACTGGAGCTGTATGCAGAGTTACTGGTGCCTATGAAATTCTGTAAATGTGTTGACATTGGTGGTTTCTAATTGAATAATTATTTTTATTAAATAAAAACACTCTGAGATATCCTTTGTGGCCAGTGTTTGTTCTGTGTTTTGATACCTTGCTAATCCACAGCACTGCTGATGCAGTCAACTAATGCGGGATGTTCTGTGTGTCTTTGTTAAAAAGGGAGAGAGAGGGAGAAATACAGCACAAACCATGCAAAAAGAACCAAGTCTTAAAGATTATAGTTGTGGACTGTTTTGTGTAGGCTTGCAGAACTCTCTGCAAGTGTCTTAGGTCTTGCACTGAGGAACCTTAATTGCTGAGCAGTTCAGAAATACCACTCTATAGTTCCAGTGCAGACTGGTCCAACGGGGGAGAAAATTACTTTCTCACTGGTGCAGGCTAACCCTTGTCAGGAAGCATCAGTCTCACTGAGGGTGACTGTGAGGGAAAGCAGGTGCAGGTTTGTGATGCAGGAGGACCTTTTTGTTTACATTGACCCAATTACAAAATTGAGGCCTTGAAGAAATGCTGTAAACTTCCCCGTCCTGGCACACCCACACTTCACTGCCTTGGAAAGCTCTCTCTGCCTTGTGCTTCTAGAAGAGACGGCTTGTACCTGATAGTATAGAGGCTGGGCTGGAAGGGAAAGTGCTCTCCAAATATCTGATGCCAGTTTGATGTAGCTCAGTGTTGGGTAGTAGCCCACTACTAGGCTTAGGTAGGTACCACCAACAAGCCCTCTGCACAACACCAAAAACAAGAGAAAATGGGTGGTCTGGGGGTGGAGGAAGGTCTAGGAAAAACTGCCCTTCTTACAAGTGTTGCATTGGGAGCTTTATTGCTGAGGCAGGAATGATAGGAGTGTCAGCATGCTCTGAATTTCATTCATCTGCCTTCTCTGGGTGAACACAGGAGTCAGCTGTGTGGGGATGAGCTTGACAGCGTGGGGCTTTAAAATCTCTGCTTGCAGGGGGCAGGAAGGTAACTAGCAGCTCATACAGGTATAGCATTGCCCTTTAAGGCAGTTTCAAGCGTTTCACGTCTCTGGTGCTGGTGAAAGCTGCTGTGACAAGAATCCTAAGCCCGCTCTTGCCTGCGAGCGAAGCAGATCCACGTGAACCGTGGCAATCCTCCTTGCTCCTCCCATCGCATCCTGCCACTCCGGGTACAGCTGAGCCTGCTGAAAAGGGACACCCAGCTACCATCAAGGAGCTGAATTCCCGCATTTGCAAAACAGTGCACGGTGCGGTTTGCTGGAGCTGAGATAAATACTACACACGGCTGGCGTGTCTCCTTGGGATGCTGCGGCTGTTTCTTTGTTCCAGGTGATGCCAGGGGCTGCTGGAGGTGAGTGCTACCACCAAATCTGTGTATCCTCCACAGCGCATGCTATGATGCTGGTGAGACGTGGCACAATTCCGGGGTGTTAGGATCACTGTTAGGGGGAGAGGCCAGTTGCTGGGCTTGTTCTGTCCAAAAGGTGAGGAATAGTAAGAGATGCCAGAGGCTGCTGTTTCAGGAGCAGCACCCACTGCTGTCCTCCTGGGCTAGCATGGGTTTTGCCAGCCCACCAAGGCATGGTGAGGTTACTCATAACCACGCTGTAGCTCTGTGTGTGTGTGAAACAACTGACTGCTCTGGCAGTGCTCTCGGGGAAAGGGAAGGGCTCTGTGTGAATGTGATTACGTTTTTTTTCTCTATCAGTGTGACCATAGCCAAGTACTGGGAAGGAAAGAGGGACTTTGGTTATGGAAGGGGCAGGAGACTGGGAGCTGTGGACCCCACTCTTAGCAGCTCTTGATAGTGTCAACTGTTTCCTACACAACAGACAAAAGGTGTTAAGGTGTTTGTTTAACATTGCTCTGGAGGTGTTATGCAGCCTTTCTCTGCCAAACGTACTTGCTCTGAGTAAATTGGTGTTCCCTAGACAGTGTCTGAAGCATTAGTGACATAGAAAAGAGCAACGAACACGTCGGGGCCTGTCCTCGGAGCCCTGCATTGTTTGGCCTCTCCTCAGAGCCCTGTACTGCTCATTGCATTTTTTCAAGACCGTGTTCTGTAGCTCCCTCACAGATGGGGCCATCTGAAAGCCTAAATTTAATGACATATGGGTTAATGAATGCATGCATGAATTTAGATTGACCTTAAGGTATCATTACATTATCATTATCAAGCATCACAGCTTGGTCATCCAGCATTGGGGTCTAATCCTTGTCATACAATCACACGGCTTTGTAATTAGTCGAACAAAGCATCTCTTGTGAATGAAAGGGGTGGCACTGACTTGCAAGATGAAGCATAAAAGCTGTAGGATAGAAGTGGAGCATAAAGCTCTGATGCTGTGCCCAGCCCTTTTTGTTATATTCTGCTATGGACTTGTCGAAGCCACCTGTCTGTGAAACGTGGAGAATCAGAAGTTCAACGAATTGTCTTCAGGCAGAGGAGAACTACGTGACGCTGGGTGAGGTTGCTGCTTGAAGTTGTTCCAGGTACAGCGGGAACCATTGCCAAGCAGGTACCTGAGTGTGATCTCAGGTTAATATCAGGGAGCCCCGCTAACCTGCCACAGCCAGTGTCAAACCCCGTTTCTTTTCCTGGCTGTGTGGTGTGGGATTAGCAGAAACCTCGAGGTCGTGGAGTCCAGCCTCCTCCTGTGGTGTGTGGCCCATGGTGACTCTGCCTTCAGAGACCTCCTGAACCCCCACCTCGCAGGGGTTTAGCTTTCTGCCCTGCGTTCCTTTGAGCGAAAGGGTGACTCCATCTGCATTACCCTGAGAGCTACCAGCGCCCTTGCTGAACGTACTCATGCCTATTTTCTGCCCTTATTTTCTTTCATTAACATCAACCCTTTAGTGCAGGGACCGTGCTGCTCTCTGGGGTGTGGGGCGTTCCGGTGCGTTTGCAGACTGCCATCCTTCGCTGTGCTGGGCCACTCTATGGAAAACTGGGGGGCCACGGCTGGGCGGGGGGTGGTGTGATGGGCACCGCGTCAGCGCTGCCAGCCAGGACGGCTCCCTCCTTCCCCCAGAGGAGCACCCCTGTCGGAGACGCGGCCTTTGTCTTCACCCACGAAAGCTCAAATTTTGACGCTGCTGGCTCTCGCTCTGATCAAATTGCTCGTTGCCAGCCCGAGCATGAATAATACAGCACACCAGCTGCCGAGGGGCTGGCTGCTCCCAGGCAAGTGCGTAAGGCGAGCAGCATCAAAGGGCTCTCAGCTGGCCCCGGGGAGCGCTGCCCCTCTCCCGGGCACTCACGGCTCTCACCGCCCCCCCACCCCGTGGTATGCTTCGCTTTAATTTCCGAGCGTTACGTGACATTTCCTAAGGCGATGGGAAAATCAAGCGCCTTCTGACGGGGCCTCACACTCAAACATGGAGGACAAAGACGGGGAAGGGGGGCGGCTGCGCCGAGGCCCATCTCCACGGCAACGGGCGGTGCCGACCCGCCCGTCCGCGGCGGAGCGGAGTTTGGCCCTCGGGGGCCACCGTCGGCGGTGACCGTCGCTGCGGGAAGGTG
>VXBO01014169.1:14162-33222 GCA_013400135.1 Rhinoptilus africanus
CCGCCAAAAGTCAGAATCAGAAGCAGGTGAAAATGAAGGCTTGGGATTTTCTGACTATTTTTTGGTCCCTATTAAAGCTGAAGCACTTTGATCTTTACTTCATAAGACCCCGAATAGAACAGGAGTTGATTCAGGATTTTCTGAAACAAGGTCATTAAACTGAAATTATCCCTTCAGCCATGACTACTTTAGAAGAGAGTGGTTTTTATGCCGTTCTCCTTTATTATGCATATCCAAAATATGAACAGTGTTCTGTATTTGTGTTGAGTGTCACAGACTGATGTGGACGCATTTTGTTAAAGGTGCAGTTCAGCTTTGTAGCTTTTGCATCCACTTACCATAATGACGAAGTTAAAGAGAAGTACTACTTTTGTGCTGAATAGGTACTAGAGCAAAGTAACCTCCACTAAGAACCCAGGTACATGTCACCACCCAAACCAAGGATATTTGTGAAGGAAGGGGCATTTCCAAGAAAAAAGGATTACGCGTCATATGAGAAGACGTACAGGAAAAGCATGGTGTAAATAGACATAGTGTGGAAAGCTAGGGCAACAGTCTGAACACATTTGAAAATTTAAACTGAGAGAAATCTAGAGTGATTCTCGTGGCAGGTGATGGATAAAAAATAAGTGAAATAGGAGAAAAAATTGCCAGATTTTCTTGAACACAGTAAGGATCAAACAAAAAGAAGAGCTTTTATAATGTTTGCATACAAACAAATTTGCAACAAAAGTGCCCAGCTTTATTACCATTCTTCCCTCTCAAACAAATCTTAACTAAATTTTGATGTCTAAAAGAACCGTGCTCTTGTCAAGCATGAAGTCATGTCAAGTTTTAAGAAGAGGAGCTGGTATTCATGTGAGTAAATAACTGAGAACCCCGAGATGCTCGTCAGAATTTAATAACAAAAGCTTGAAGGAGTTTAAGCAGCATCTTCTGCATGGAAGGGTTTTTACAAAATGTATGGCAAAGTGCTAGACAGATTAGGAAGTCCAGGTGCAACCCTTCTTGTCCAGAAGGGCAGGATGGTCACACAGCAAGTGCTGTCTTGCTGTTCCAGAGCCATCCAGGGTCAGAGCTAACTCTTATATCCTGTATTCTGTAGCCATATGCTAATACTCATATCCGGTTCTTTTAGTAGGTTGTAAAAGACACAGATTTGTCCTACTAGAGAGACACGAGGAAGTGGCACTTTCTAGCCTATGGCTGAGGGAACAAAGAGAATTGGAGCTTTTGAATAATCAACGTTTCCTTGTTTTATGTTGCTTTTGTAAACACTAATAAACAAACTAGGGAAGGAATGATGAGTGGCTAAAGCTGTAAAAAGAGCAGAATCAGCTGTCTAGGCTGATGTGTGTCCCCACACATCTTTAACCCTTTTGTGTCTTCAGATGGAGGCAGGTGACTTCAACTGAGTGAGCTGAGCTGAGGGGTGCAGGCAGTCAGCCTGGACCCCCAAGCGCTGGCATTTAAGCAGTCCTTCAGGAGCTGTTGGCACCTGTGTGCTATGCAGCACAAAGACTGTTTAAAAGATTCAATCCTTATAGTGCCCTATCTTCAGTTTTGTCATGAATATGACTATAACTAGCCTGATTAACTGGCTACTGAGTATTTCCCATTGTTGTCCTCGGAAATTCAAACCAGAACTGAATTCCCAGCAGTCTCAATTGGTGTCTGTGTGACTTTCTTTAGCCCTAATACTGGTGGAGATGATCAGGTTTGAAAGCTAGCTGCTTGTAAATGTTCAGTCGCTCTAGCGTAAGGTTCCTGTTAAGAGTCCGATGAATGTCTGCTCATTTGAATATGTCATTATGCGAAGCTTTTTGGTAATTTGATCTACCATAGGCTGTGGCATGGATCTTCTAGGACTTGTGTATCCCACGTCTTTGCAATGTAACTTTAAACAAGTTAAGATTTCTTTAAAGACAAGTGGACCAGGCAGATGTAAAACAACAATGTAAAACACATCTGGGAGCAATGAAAGGTGGTAGTACTTCTAATAAACATAAACAGTGATCTCTCTGTTAAAGCATGGGACTAACATGTAAGAGATCGTGAGTTGTAGTCTTACATCTGTCAGAGACACACTGCAAGACACTGTCACCTCGGTTTGCTTTGGCTCAGATCTTGCCCTAGTAGTGGGAGCTGGAAATGCCCAAACCTTTCATGTTTATAAACCATCAGTGGTTCTTAGTTCTGTCTGAGGTGCTGCGGCACTATCCAGCATGATTATATTGATACTGCTTCCAAGCTTGATGTGGGTGCCATAGGAGATATCAGTGTTCCATATTTGTGTATCATGAAAGTTTTAAAACAATTTTGTTTCCTCTCCTCTTTATAGTACTGTTCTGACATATCGCCAAAATGAGTGAAAAGGAAGACCAAGGGGATCCAGCAGATATGGGTGATTTAACAGAAAGTGCAGAATATGAGGATGACTTTGAAAAAGACCTCGAATGGCTAATTGATAAAGATGAAAAAGAAGACCTTGGTGAAGGAGAGGTATTAATTAAATTAAATCCTAGTTGCCTTATTTAGAAGACAAAAATGAGCAATATTTGGATTCATAGGCACAAAATTCAATATAGTTTGAAATGTGTAGGTATATTGTCTGAATTTTGACAAGGAAGGTTATTCGAAATTATAGTGAAAAATGATTCAGTGAACTGGTTAGTTTGATTATAACTTTTTTAAACCAGAAAATTCAGTGTTCATTGAAAATAGTACGTTTGTTTCAAAAGTACTTCTGGGTTCCTTTAAATGTTTGTGCAACACACATTGTTCTGTTTTTATGCTGTCGCTGGTTACTGGTGGTTAGTTAAACTTTGTGCAGATGTGAACATGGAGAAACTCTTAGGGCCAAAAAAAGCTATTAATTATGACATGCACTATTTAACCGCCTTTTTAGAATTAGGGTAGTACTGCTTTTGTCTCTCTTTTTCTTTTCTCTTTCTCTGATACTGTTCTTTGTTGGGAGAATAGACTGGTTTATTTTCATTTTTTTAGAATCCTGAAAAAAATGAAGAGGATATTGAAGCACAAGTTGTTAAAGTTGTGGACAAGTTTGAGGAAGACAATGAGGAAATGGAAGAAAATCCAGATCAGTGTTCAGAGGCAGATGTAGATGCGAAACCGAGACCCTCCAACGAAGAGAGTTTGGAATCCAGATCTGATATTAAACTGGGTGACCGTGTATCTGATACTGATAGTGAGAGCTCTATCCAGGAATCCAAGCTGGAAAATCAGCAGGAACTGGATGAGGAAGAAGATGAAGAAATAAAGCGTTACATCTTGGAAAAGATTGAAGAAGCGAACAAACTTCTGGAGAATCAGGCTCCTGTGGATCAGAACAGAGAACGGAAATTAAAATTTAAGGATAAGTTGGTGGATCTTGAAGTTCCTCCTCCAGAAGATGCTGAAGTTTGTAAAACTGACCTTGGAAGAGGAGATGATGTTTCAAATAGGCTATCTCGGTTGCACATTTCTAATGAAATGGGACAGGAGGGCACATCATTTTCACCATGTGCTGGCAAGGATGAGGAAAAGAAGGATGGCAAAATCCTAGTGGAAAAAGACGGGAAGTTTGAACTCTTAAGTTTACGTGATATTGAAAGCCAGGGATTTTTGCCCCCTATAAGTGTTTCTTTTACTGATATTGAAACTCAACATACGCCTCCAAAATCTTCACACTACGGTCCTTTTGGCACTGTCTCTGGAATGAAGGAAGTACCTCCAGTAAGACCAGGAGCACATTCTGTTTCTCATGGTGGAGAAGAGTGTGTGTATTTCCCTAAGCCTCCATCTAACCCTAAGCGTCGACCGAATTCTGCTATCAGTGCTGCAAGAGGACTGGGAAGACGGAAGACTCCGCAGAGAGCTCAGTCCGCAAACGTGCCCATAAGAAGCTCCACTTTCTGTCTTTCTCCCAGGCAAAAAGAATTGCGGAAGCAGATAGAACAAAGGAAAGAAAAACTGAGGAAAGAGGTAAAGACATAGAGGCAACAAGTAGATCACAGTGACCATATAGTTTCTCTGCTTCAAAGACCACATGTTCATGGCATTTACTCCATTTTTCTGTGATAAAAGAGGCAATAATAATAATAATTGTCATTATCATTATTCTCCTCTGGATTTTGTATAGAATCTGTGAAAACTCCTTCCTTTCCTTAAAATAAAAAAAAAAATCCACAGAGTGGCATAGGATCATGCCTTGCTTACAGGAGAAATCAAGTATTTTTGCAATATATCCTCCATAAATAGGCCGCCTTCTGCTATATTGTACTTGCTGCTTTTGCTCATTGACTCCCTTTCTACCTAGGTTCCATTACAGGCCCACTTTTTACTGGAACTTAGCACGTGGTATCGTATCTCCATAGATTACACTGCACTGTGGGAAGTTAACATTAACCACAGTAATGCAGGTGCTCATTTGGGTGCTCATAAAGTATGTAATAGGCAATTATCATATGTGAGAGTGTTCAGTCATAAAATAAGATTTACATGGGAGAATGACTGTGAGAACTATGAACAAAGCGGGGTGTGTTTAACCCCCCTTATGGAAGATACAGCTGACTTCAAAAGCGGCATGCCTTGTTGCTTGCATAAGGTGCATGCAGGTGAAGTCGTGTTGACCGATAATATAACTGGATACTTTTTTGCCGTAAAGATTTTGCATGGGTGAGCACTGTAAGTATTCTCAATGAGTTTATTGCAAAGTAGGTTGTTTTCCCCTTTTTCTGCTAGTGGATACTACTTGTCCTACTGATTTGGTTTTACCTGGGCGCTATGGAGAGAACAAAAAGAAAATATTACCAGTACTGTAGTTATTCTTCTTCTATCTATAAAGGGCAGTAATTTAAAAGAAAAAAAAAATCTAGAAAATCAAATCACTAACTTGTGTATTACTGGGAAAAAAACCCTTTTAATTCTTTCTCAGCTCCTTATTAAGAAAAAAATATTTATTAGAGACCCAGCCTCTGACAGCTGTAACAGGAGCTTCATAAATCTTAACCAAAGATTTAAAAAACTTAGATGTTTTGATTCACTTTGCATTATGATGATAGAATTCCAAAAAGGTAGCTTACTATGTACATTGCTCTATAAAACCAGCATGGAAGCATCTACCATTTTTCTATGCCGTGGTGTTCTAAGTAAGCTGGCTAGTGGCTTCAAAGTTGCTTTCTGTCCATGGAAATAGGTCTAGCCTGCTTTATTTAAAAATTTTGCTGAGGCTTAGCTCAGTAACCAGGGGTATGAAATGTGAAGAGTTACCGATGCGTCTTCTTCGTACACGTAAGACTAGATCTCTTGACACCATACTCAGCCTATTTAAAATAAAAGGTAGCGTGGTGGGGGTAAGGAAGGTTATTTTCCTCACAGTGTGTGCTAAACCTCTTCCTCTTGGCTGACTTATGAAAAGGTAAGAATGTATTACCGTATTTTCTTCATTCTTGAATGGAGTTCTTCCATTCTGTGATGGATTTCACAGGCATGAAACATTTCTTGACATGACTGGAATCCATTTGCTTCATTTTGGTGGGGCTTCTCTCATTTCAGTAAATTATAACTTGTAAATTTGGAGAGTAGTCTGAAAGTTGTGTGTAGGTGGGAGGAACATCATCTGTTCACAAGAATAGATTTCTCTGACTGCTGAGATTAGTGGGGATTGGAGCTTTTCTGTTAAAGAGAAGCAAAACCTGGTAAGATGTCCTCATCAGCTTTCAGAACTTGTTTGAAGCCTTTCTTCTCTTTGTAGGTACTTGTCATTAGCTAAAATGCGATTAATAATTACAAAAAAGCTTTCTCAATTTTGTAAAAAGCATTTTGTAAACTTGAAAAAGTGTTAAGCTGTTAACACTCCTTAAGTAAATACATTACAACTTTATGTCCAGAAAAAAATCCTTATTTGTTAGGTAGTGCCTGCAGTCCATAGGTAGTTAAATACCCTTTAGGGTTTAGTGGCCCAAGAAGCTTGAGGGTTTCGTTAATTTTTAAAATGCATTGGTTTAATCTGATTTTAAACCAATCAGAGCTCTTGCGCGGGCTCAATTTTAAAAGTTTCATCTGTTGCTATTGCAATGTGTGTGAGTTGAGTTGTATCATGGAAATGGAGGTAATCACAAAAAGGGTTAGACTGGAAGTATCTAAAGGTAACCTGAACCGCAGAAGTGCTCAAACTTGTTTCTTCCTGAAAGTACTATCAGCTATGATGCAGTCATTGAGTATTCTTGTTTCGTCAGTATTTTTGGGTCTCTCTCGTGTAACTCAAATGGCTTATGTATTGTCTATTGTGACAATGAAGGCCTTTGCAAATTAAGATGATTCCCTTAAAAACTACCTTAATTCCATTCAAGGAAGAAGAAAAGAAAAGGGAACAAGAAGAACAGAAGAGAAGAGAGAATGAGATGGTTTTTAAAGCTTGGTTACAGAAGAAGAAAGAACAAGTGCAAGAAGAAAAGAGAATTCGTCGTGCAAAGGAGCTAGAAGACTTGAACAGCAAAGTAAGATATCCTTAGTGTAGGATTGGGATGTATAGTGCTCTTGTTAAATAGGAAAACCAAATTTGAAGCCTGTGTTCTTAGCCAAGTGTTATGGTTTAACCCCAGCCAGCAACTAGGACCATGCAGCCTCTCACTCACCCCTCTTCCTCCCCAGAAGGGTAGGGAGAAAAGGAGGGGAAAGGGAAAAAAACCCTTGTTGGTTGAGTTAAAGACAGTTTAACAGCATAACAGAAAAGGAAAATAAAAATAATAATGATAAAAGAATATACAAGACACAAATCACTCTCACTGTCCAGTGAATTGGTTGCCCAGCCCAACCTAAGCAGAGATCGCGGATTCCGCTCCCCATCCCCAGCCGACCCCCATTTGTATACTGAGCACAACATCTGTGGTACAGAATGTTCCATTCACCACTCTGTTGTTTGGTCTAGGCTCCTTCTCAGCTTCTACGGGAAGCTGAAAAAAGTCCTTGACTAGTATAAACATCACTTAGCAACAACTAAACCAATATGCATTATTGACATTCCTGTCATACCAAATCTGAAAACACAGCAGCCATTAGAAAGAAAATTAACTCTATCTCAGCTGAAACCCGACACTAAGCGTATGAAAATTTAGAGTTATAGGAAATGTTTTTGTTACATGGGTTTTAGTGAAGAACTAGATTGACTTGCATGTTTAGCATTGTTCTGCTTGGCAGGGTGGCTTGCATCATAGAAGCTGCATATATGAACCTAATAGCTGTAAAACCACTGGAGATGGCGATGTTCCTTTTTATCAGGAGAATGACTTGATTGAACCCTGCAGTGAATAAGCAGCCAGAAAATCCTCTGAAGTGTGTTCCTTACATTAGAACTTCTTGTCAAGCAGTTAATGCGCATGACCTGACCAAAACCTGAAGATTCAGATGCTCTGTTCTAAAGTTCTTCTGCCTTGCAGCAATGGGCTTGAAAAACTAAATTCAGTATTTCATAAAACATACCACTTTGAATGCTTGCTCATGTATATATTCCATGCCAGATTAACATATGCTCTAGTTTGCTTATAAAGTATGTTTCGTGCATGGGAGATGCCAGCAGAGTTCAAAAAAAGTATTGTAATGTGATTAATATAAAGCTTGTTTATTGATATGCCGTGTGTGTATGTGTCTTTTTTTTTTTTTAAATAGGAGCGGAGCAGGAATCCAGAAGAAGCCTTCAAGTTATGGCTTAAAAAGAAGCACCAAGAACACATGAAAGAAAAACAGATTGAAATTTTGCGACGCCAAGCTGAGGGAATTGCCTTTTTTCCTAGAACAGAGGAATGCAACAGAGCCTTTAAAGAGTGAGTAGGGTTATTCCTAGGGAATCATATTTGAAAATTTTGCAGTCTATCAGCTTAAGACTGTAGTTATTTTATGGTACATCTTTACTACTGAAGTCCTTATTGGTTTGGAGTTTTTTTTTGCATAAACGTGCCCTCATAAACCTGCACCCTAGCAAAAATGCATCAGTTCCTTGATGTTGTTTGTTCACTGTTGTAAAATGACTTGTCAGAAGCTGAATTGACATAGTGAATTGCTTCTGCTGAAAAAGGGAAATCCTTGTCCCCGACCCCTTTTATCCTGTTCTGGAGCCAGCTTGGGTTGATGCAGTTAATTAAACAGGCAGAAAGTTACTCCAATAAAATGGATTCAACTTGAGTCCATGAGTTGAATGAGCTCAACAAAAGGGATGGGGGGAAGGTGAGTGCAGAAGCAGAATTGGGATGGAACAGTGGTGTCTCCCGTGTTGAGCAGCAGGTTTTTAGACTTGGCTCAGCCTAACTTTGTCCTGCAGGACGAGGTCACTCTAGTTAAATGGGGGTGAGTCACCTTTGAAGAGATGAAGTGAAAGTTTCAGCTGCAACTGTCAGTACTTCAAGTCCTGTTTCTGTCTCCACAGGTGGCTAAAAAGAAAGAGAGAAGAGAAACGAGCAGAAGAACTAGCTGCTAAAGAGAGAGCAAGGCAGCTTAGATTAGAAGCCAGAAGAGCAAAACAGATGCAAAACATCCACTGTATTAATTCAGAGCCTAAATCCTTTCGCTTCACAGACCATTACAGTTGAAAGTTTGATGTAACCTCGGAGCTCTTGGGGACAAGCCTCTTAATTTTTATGGTTTGACCTTTTGCTCTTTACAGCTACTGACTTTCTGTGGTGTTTTTAAAGCTTTTGATCAAGTTTAATAATTCCCTTCACTGACAATGATTTTACTGTCTATTTATTTGTAATTATTTTGTTGAAAAGCCTGCTTATAAGTGTAACTCAGGGATCTTCTTGGTTTGACGGAATCTAAATGAGCATGAGATCGATATGCAAGGGTGGCAAACACATAGTCCATGTCTTTAAAAGGCACTTTCTATTCAACTCCACCATGAATTCCTGGATGCAGGCTAATATGTTAAGTGGTGAATTTTTGCTGGATTAATATTGCTATTTGCTGCTGCTTGTGATGAAGACTGTACAAGGTGTTATGTTGTTGGAAAGCGCTGTTTCTTGTACCACTTTTTATTGATGTGTTGACTAGTGACCTATTTTATTTTAGTTCAAGGGAAGTGGTCACTGAAGACTAACATGTTTGTGAATGTGCAATAGTTTTTGAAGCTTCTTACTGTGAGTTATTTTCAGTAGTTTTCTATTCCACGTAATTAAAATGTTGTGTGAATTATGACCTTCACCAATATCAAGGAAGCTGGATTCCTTATATACATGTCCATGTTTGCTAAGTCTATTATAATAAACTACATCACCTTCCCCAGCTAAATTTTGAACTCCTGTCAGGGAATGTGCTGAGAAGATGAGGAACATTCTGTCCAGCTATACATCCAACAGTTTTGGCAATGATCTGGCATTGTTCTTATACTTTTCCCCATTCAGAGAGTTTTCTGTGAGCACTGTAACAGAAGGAAGCATGGTAGATGCACAGCCCATTTGCCATGGGTATTTTTCTTTTACACTTTTAGAGACAGAGGCATAATGAGAGAGTAGTGGCATTAGATGCAGCTTTTATCAGCATAGATAAAGGGCATGGATTTGAAGCGAAAGTTTCACATGCTAATGAGAAACATGAATAACAAGCACCTTCCTTCTTCCTGTACCTTCCCCTGGGGCAAGGGCAAGAAATGCTTCTTGTATCTAACAGACAGATGCTGGGGGAAAGTTTGCAAAAGTTCATGCTATCTTCCTAACTGTAGTAAGCTACAACAGAGGCATTTCTTGGTTCGTTACCTCAGACCAGGAGAGTGAAGGGCTTTACAGTTCAATGTCATATAGTTCCTTTTATGCTGCAGAGAAAACAATGCAGCTATATTAAATCCAACACTGTAACTTGAAAGCAAGCAAAGAAAGTTTATTGTAGTTTTCTTCATGCAAACCAAAGCACAACCAGCAACAGCAACAACTTATAACTTAAATATTCTGATGCTATGAGATTCAAAGGAACACTAGGAAAAAGCAACCATTTCAGAAATCCTTTCTCCAAACTAGACAGCTACGTATGATAAATTTGGGATTGAAATCAAGAAGTTTAAATGCATATTTGCATCCTCCTATCTTTCCTCTTTGTATTTGCAACTTAAATAGGCTTCTTTGGATTGGACAAAATCCAAATCTACATCAAGGTTATAAAACCATACAAGTAAAAAAATATATTTTTTTACCAGTACCTGTGCAAACTTAATGCTTATCTTCAGCTTCCTCCAACACCCAGGAAGACCTTGGGCAAGGACTGAGTTCTAATTCTAGGTCAGGTTTCAACACTACGTACTGAAAGAGGTGTATCAGCCTGTCTTTGCTGAGGATCAGCCATGCTACAGCTTCACTCTAGAAGCTGAAATAGATGGAAAAGCCATTATTTTGTCTTAGGGAAACACAAGTATCTCACCCCACACAGTTTTCCAGAATCCATTTTAAACCAGTTACTATTTATATATTATAGATAGAGTTCATACAAGCTCTTTCCCCTCCTTGCCAGGAGGGCTGCAACACTGCATATGCTCTTACTTTCAGAACTTACAGCTATGAAAAAATCATTGCACATATTCCATTTTATTACTAAATTTAAAAGTCTGAACATAGATTTGGGGAGAGTTCATCACCTCAGCTAAGATTAAAAAAAACAAAAAACAACACACATAGAACTGACCATTTTCCATTGCCTTAGCCCTTAATTTACTTTTAGAGTTACGCTTTTGTCTCCCTCTAAAGGTAACTGAGATTTGACCTTAAATAGTCAAGGACATCTCTATGCCCTACAAATTGGACCAGTGTAACATTTTTCATCTTGCCTTTGTAGAAGAAAATAAGTAGCTTTCCAGACTGAAAAGTAGAAGGATCCCAGAGGCTGAGAAATCCTGTCAGTCCCTAACTTCAAGAGATAGAGAAGCAGAAACTGCATGATTTTCAGTATTGAACCCAGCCATTATGGAAAGAAACAGGGAAAGGGGAAGCCTACTGAACATCAACTAGTGTAATTCTTCAGAAAGAGTGCATGTGCATTGCATGAACAGTGTTTTTAAAGGGCTATCAGCTCTCCTTGACAGTGATTGCAACAATTGAAAGTTACATCTTCGTATCTTGTGTATGGGTGAAACCTTCCAATACTCTTCTTTGTGGAAAGGAAGGAAGATGGAGAAGTCTCAGAAAAAGAAACTTCTGCTGATGTTTCTGTACGTGCAGCTGGATCCAGTACATGTAGCACCTAAGGATGTGAAAGTTGAGAATTAAAATACAGCTATTAAGTTTAATGGGGTTTATCCTTCTCTAACAGCTAAAGAAGGATTTCTGCTCAAAAGCAAGGTTTTTCAATTTTTTCAAGTCAAAACCTAAAAATCCATCTATCCAGATCCTCAACAGAAAGGCATTAAGTACTTTTTAAAAATTAGTAATGTCCATCAGAAATCGTATTTTATTGGGGATAAAAAAAAAATCTAATCTTTTTAGCAGAATTGAGCAAAACCAGGCAAGAGCAACACAGATGACAACCAGGCACCGTGAGCCTCCTCCTGCTCAACTATTATTCAATTCCTTCCAGGGTAAACTGTTAGTCTAGTTTGCTATTTAAACACCAGGCCTTCTGCAGTGGAACCCCATCCTGAAAGATAATCATATAGCTTCTGTGGTTCCACCCACTTTCAACAGAACTGATTTTTAGGGCGACAGAAACTACTGCTGAAGTGTTATGACTTATTTCTACCTGAACAAGATTTCTCCTCCCACTTTTTTTTTTAAGCTCAACTAAGTATTTTCTCTTGGCTTCCTCCTGACACACTAAACAAATTTTGACACAGTTATTTGTGGTGCTAGAGACAGAGGATGAAACAGCAGATAGCATCATATCACTTACGTTGTTGTTGTTATTCTTCCAGTTTTATTTTTTGGTGGTTTTTAAAGTTTTTTTTAAAAACTTTTTTAAATGAGGGAAATAGCTCTATTTAGCATGTTTCCCCTGCATATAGTTTTTTAAAAAGGCAAGATATTAAGCAGTTAGCACTTTCTTCCTGGAAAGACGACTTGGTGTTGACAGACTGAGACATATGAAGAGTCCTTACCATTTCAGCCATTTTCTCAGCAGGGGTATTGCAGAACTCCACAGCTGTTGAAGTCTTTTTTGGACTGTTAGTGCCAACATCTCCAAGAAGATGCGAGCTTACAGCTTTGGCTAGCTTACAATTCACAGCTGCTAGCTCTGTTGTAGTGTACGGCTGAGCACTAGGATAGTATGTCTGTTGTCTCCCCCACTGAAGAGAAACCATCAGCTCCTCCAGCAGCCTGTGCAGAAAGGAAAAAGAGCACTAATAGTGGGGGTTTTTTGTTACTTTCTACTGTCAGCACACAGCATTACTTCAGAAGAATCATCTTCTGAAGACTTACTGCACAAGCCAAATGTTAACCAAAAAAGGAAGTTTAAGGGTTTAAAAACAAGGAGGCAAACAGGCTATTCTCCAAGGTAAGGCCTCACCAACACAGTATTTTAATACTGGTAAAATAACTTTACATCTGGCAGGGTAAGCACTAAAGAGCCAGTGTGGGTAGAAGAATCT
This sequence comes from Rhinoptilus africanus, assembly GCA_013400135.1. NCBI lineage: Eukaryota > Metazoa > Chordata > Aves > Charadriiformes > Glareolidae > Rhinoptilus > Rhinoptilus africanus. The sequence continues at coordinate 26,722 of VXBO01014169.1, forward strand.
GTGTGTTTTAGGAGGAGACAGGGAAGACATGAAGTCATAGAATCATAGAATCATAGAATCATAGAATCATAGAATCATAGAATCATAGAATCATAGAATCATAGAATCATAGAATCATAGAATCATAGAATCATAGAATCGACCTGGAAAGATCATCTAGTCCAACCCCCCTGCCAGAGCAGGGTCACCTAGAGCACATCACACAGGAATGCATCCAGGTGGGTTTTGAATGTCTCCAGTGAAGGAGACTCCACAACCTCTCTGGGCAGCCTGTTCCAGTCAAGACAGTAGTGATTGAACAGAGAAAGTCTGAGGATATGACAGATGTGTGTTCCAAAGTATGAGACCCCTAACGCCTCCAGGGAACAATGAAGAAAGAATTAATGCTACTTTGTTTTTTTCAGCTCCGAGACTGAAAACTGACCATACTACCCAGCAGCATAACTGACTTTTGTTGAGTATCATTGGATAGGGGAAAGTTATTTGATTCTTCCCTGGCCCAGAATAAACTGACAGAAATAAAAAGTTCGCACAGAGGAAGTGTGGATTAGAAAAATCGTACCTCTGTGTATCAATCATCTCTTGGCGGAACTGATCACGTTCACTCAGCAAGTCCTGGATTGCACTTTGTGCATCCCTGGTTTGACGCTGAAGAATTGCTCTGGTGTTGGTCAGCTCATCAGCCATAACCCTGCAAAAGAAACCTCCAATCAGCAGTGTAAGCGAGCAGTTTGAAAGTCACCTTTATTCTACTACAGACCGTAATTTGTCAGCTCAAACTAAGATTTAGGCTGCTGTTCTCACCCCCCTCCCCCATGCAGGACCTATATCAACCGTAGTACAAAGGACATGCATTAACAGCAATTTCTGTTCAACCGCAGTCAACACAAGTGCAAGACCGCATTGTGACTTACTGAGTTTAAACAATCTTATGTTACTTAATACAAATCTCGTAACAGACACTTAAAACACTTTCAGTGTGTAAACATGGTGGACAAGCATCCTGACAGATAAATAAAGCTAAATACTTTTATACTTTTTTTTTTTACGAAGACAGTTCTCACAAGTGTGCTGTAATCGTGTCTTTTCATACTCATCTCTAAAGATGACAGCTATGGCTACAGACTGCATTCATTCACCTCTTTGCCCTTCTCAAGGGCCGTAACTAGATGTTGTACCTGCCAGATAAGAGCATTTAAGAGCTATAAATGAGACAACTGTTGTCCTATTTTGCTATGCCATGAGACTTGGCACAGACCCCTTGAGCAGGTATTTCAAATCCCTGCAATACTGCAAATGCAAAATCCGGAATGACCTTTAAACAAAGCAGAACGTTACAATATTGAAGGTGTTACTCTAGGCACATCACCACACTGTCGTTACTTGAAGGGACTTGCATCCCTGATTCAAAACTCCTATTAATGCTAAAGAAACAAGTTAAATCAGGATAGTAACGCTTACAAGTATTTACATTTGCTCAATATGCTGAAACTTTTTAAGATCAGTAAATTAAAGGGAGGACACTGTATTCTATTACCATCTCCTTCAAGCAGTAAGGCCTTTTTGTAATCTGTATTAAGCATCATAATTAAAATTTAGTTAGTTATATCCAAGTACAGGAAAGGATTAAAAATCCTAGCACACTATTTACATATCTGGTAAGACAACCACACCTAGCAAGTTAAAAGCCTAATCCATTATCAAATGAGATTCTGATATTCAGACCAGCTTAAGATTTACTCCTGACTTTTGGTACCCACTATTTTATGGTTACAGAAGTAACAGTAAGGTTCTTAACAGGATCACAATCAGTGTTTAATGAAAAGGTGCCCTTACTCTTTCTTCCATACTGAGCTGCCCTTCCTAGTAGATCCCTGAATCACTGTAAGCAGAGAACTTAACCAAATCAAGTTCTTCACACATGGATGATTGTATCTTCTTCAGGGGTGGGGATGAAAATGAAGCTAACTACCTTTAAGACAAGTCAAGACAGCTGTCCTGGAAGACATTTTTAAACCCTAAACTGCACACAGCCTATCAGGGTTAAGAACTTCTCTTGCTATGTTGACAAGAGCTGTAGTTAATATTTTAGGAGGTTTAGGACCCACTGTGTTACCTTTGAAAAGCAGAACTACTCAGATTTACAAGTAGCTTGCTTTCTTTGTACCTTTTCTGTATACTCAAATTTCACAGTAGATGCCAGTGTAGCTGTCCTCTGAATACATAAGCACATTGCCAGGCACTGTAATGGGTGCATGTAGTAAAAAACTGAAGGTGAATGCTGGTTTAAAAGTCCTGTAAAAGGGCATACCTGCTTGCCAGGAATTTGCTTCGCCACACGTCACACTGTATAGACATGCGCTCTAATTGTTCAGACAACTGAGACAGATTCCGGCCCAGGACTTCGTTTTCTAAGATTAGCTGATTTTTTTCACGAGCCATCCGTTCAAAGTGATATTGCAGATCATCCCCAACAGAAGCAACAAGCAATTTCTTCAGCTCCCGATTCACCTAGAATTAGACCAAACTGTCTTGTAATTACCAACACAGAATGCAACACCCCCTACTGCCAGGATGCAGTGCAAGTTATTGCAAATTGCTAAGAATAAATTGCCTTGGCCTTTCCACAATGGGACAAATGCAATGCGGAGTATATTAAGCCTCACAATCCACTCCATTGAGAATAAACATTTGAGACTAATGTACATTCTCGTTTAAATTCTAACAGAGGCCAAAGAGGAAGAATGAAAGCCTGCTATAAGAAAAGAAGAAAGCTTCAGTAGTATTCAAGTCCCGAGTCAGTAATATAACAAAGGGTTAGACAAGACATCCAGAAATTAAAGGATGTAGAAAGCTATACTCACCCCTTCTATGGCATAACATTTTAAACTTAGCAGTTGAGCTGAGGAGCTCAAAATCTTTTTCTCATTAAAGATACATTTCCCTGCATTCCTCCAATGCGTCTCTCTTGGCTTCAAGCCTTTGATACTTTCATCTGCTGTCAGAGAAGCAGCACTGGATTACTTAGATGTACTTCTACCCTGTATCATAGCTAATAAGTTCAAAAGGGAAACTACTTTTTCAAGGCTTCAGTGTCTCTTCGGCTGCATTCACAAATTGTCAATACAAACCAAAACAGCTCAGCTGCGAGACAAGAACACCTTTTCATTTCTTACCTCTGTCTGTACACGAAGCTGATTAGAGAGACCTTCTTTATCCTGTAACAAACGCTTTTCTGAATTCTTTAGCTTTTCAATTGCTTTTTTCAGCTCTGTCTGTTCTTTCTTGGGATCTGTGGGTCCATCTGACTGATGGAACGTGTCTCCTTTATGTCCCGCTGATTTAGCTACCTTGGCACTTTTAGTTGGAACAACGTGGGTAATAGCCGCTTTGGGGACTAATATACGAATAGCTTCAATCTCCACTGATTTATCAGCAGGTACTTTCCCTAGCTGCAGAACTCCAGGACTCAGGGAAGAGACTGTCTTTTTATGTGGGCTGTGGTGGATGTGATTGTTTGTAGTGTTGGCTCCAGTGATCACTTCCACCGATTCAGATGTCTGCTCCGTTTCCATGCCATCTCCAGGTCCTCGGATAGGTGACGAGGCATCATCAGCTAAAATTAGGAAACAGCGGAAGGGAGGTTTACTACCTTTCACTTTGTTATAGTCTCATTGCAACTCTTCACTTAATTTCTGTACTTCAAAGTTACAGATTTTAATTGCACACTGCATGTGTAAAATAGTCCTTTGCAGCAGCAATGATAAAGCACATGTTAGAAAAGTCCTTATTCAAGTGTGCATTGCTCATTAATACTAACAGTACAAGACACAAATATTGATCTGAACTGTATTAAACCTGATTTCCTGCAAATTAAATGCAGACACAAAAAAGAGCTAGTACGGAGAAAGTTCTTGACAATGTTACTCATAGGTTGAAAGCAAAATCGGGTTTTGGGAGTTGACAGAATCAGAGCAGTCTCATTTTAAAAGCAAGAATTAAATGAAAAGCAGCTATTAGCTACATCGCTACTAATATCTTAAGTAGTCTAGCAGACTTTTAAAGTACTATCTACCATGTGTTTTAGTTGTCCAAATGAAGGTTTAAGAAAAGACAGCTTGGCTTCATTTCTAATCAACAGACCCCAGTATTCCCAGTAATGCTGCTTTCTGCTCCCAATTCCCAATATGCATGATAATGTTTACTAAACCTAATTTTACTTAAGTTCATTAATTTTTCAGCTGAATGAAATATAAATGTAGTAGTTTTCAAACAATGGGTGAAAACAAGAAAGTTTCTTAGAACAAGCTACACATACTGCTTTTTTCCTCATACTGCAGGCAGTAATGTCAGCCTGTGTCCCCTATCCAAATAATGAATTTCAAAAACGCTGTAGTAGCACCAGTACATTGGCCTACTTTCAGGTTGGCTGAATCAGTACCAACAGGTTCAAAATTCTAGAGGAGGACTGACAGACAAGCATACAGATAGATTACAGTACCAGTGACAAACGTGTTTTTCAACACAAAGCTGGATTACAAAACCACATTCAATTAACTGTTCCATCCAGGCAGCTCTGGTTTTCAATGCAATAAGTCCATAACTACTTCCTAATAGCTACATAAAAGGAATAAGTTTAAATGCATGGAGTCTGGCACCCAGACTCTGGTATTTAGAGTTCAAATTAAAGTACTGTTAATCCAGCCTGCTTAGATGTCATGTGAACCACCTACCTTTTTCTAGGGATGTCATTTTCTCTTTAGCAGTCAGCTCTTCCCATCTACATATGTCTGAGGAGGAAAGGAGAGGAGGGGAGAAAGAAAGTCTTTAGCAAGATAACAGTAATAATTAATCTTGGATTACCCTCTTTTCTAGTACAACCTCTAGACTCCAGGTCAGTAGCACAGTGGAAAAAAAGCAAACCAAAACAAACCCTAGAAAAAACCCAAATTATAAAAACCACACCAGGAGTTAAAAGGAGAAGGCCTGTGAGCCTTCTGGTGCTTGTTACTTCTTTCACTAAGAGCTGTCCTTCAACTGCCATCTCTTGCTCCTCATCCAGTTCCAGTTTCCATTCCTCAATTTTTTCTTTCTGGTCTCCCTCCATTTTTCAGTGAGCCTTCATCTTACTCTTCAAAACTCTGTAATACTCCTAGAGAACAACTGGAAGCTATATCATGCCGTGCAGAGATAAACTAAGAACAAAGGGAAATCCTACACTGTCCTTAAAGACGACCAACAGGTACAGAGGAAACAGTGGCAACTGCACAGTTGCACGATTGCTTTAGTCCCACTTGCTAACACAACTTTTTTGCTAGAGCCAATTCCCCACCAAGCAGGAGTCAGTGCCCTGAATAGCTGCATGTGCTTAGTTTAAGCCAATAGCAAATATCCTCAGTTTGGCCCAGACTGCCATCCTGGCCATTTTATCCCTTATCCACCAATACTGTTGACCAGTGCCTCCTTTATCCACGGGTCCATCCACACCCAACTCTCCAGGCTACTCTCCTCCCTCTTCCAGGGTCTGCCACTAACTACTTCAGTTTGAGATAAGTACATCCCTGGTGGTTGGGGTTTTTTTCCCCTTCAGTTCTCACTGTGTCATTCGTTTAGTGGCTAGTCCAGACTAAACCCCAACAGGAAGAGATCAAGGAGATCTCCCAAGGCCCTTGCTTCCTTTCATTATACCACTAACTAAAAAGATTTAACTACAACTTTTTTTACTTCTGCTGCTATAGCTCTCTGCCCTGAAAAGAAAATGGTACAAGCCAGCACATTACCACCAGCTTTCTAAATTCATTATTTGTTTTGTAGAAGTTAGGTTTATCTTTTGCGATGACCAGAAGACAAAAGAAATTACTCTCCCTCCTTGAGTTTTCTCAAACTACAACTACAGAAACATCTTGCTATCTGTTGCTTCTAGAGTTATTTTTTTGCTCATTTATTCTTGCCTCTTCCTGAGCAGCTCAATAAAAGACCGATTATGAGCATTTGGTCTCATCCGCTTCATCTGAGACCACCTCCTGATGATCCCGCACCTTCGCTGTTTGTATTACAATACTGTTCTTGCTGTCTTGTTACTTGAAAGGTCTCAGTGTAAGCCTCTGGATGCCACCCCCCCCGCCAGCTTTATTACATGCCTATAGGCAAAAGCCCTTCACTGGTCGAATTGTTAACCACTGCACTTCTCAGCTAACGTTGTGCCATACAGAACCCCTCACATGACAAACAACGCAAGGAAATCCTGTATTACCACGGCTGAGTCACGACCCACGAAGGCCTCGGAAAACCAGCCCCGACCCAGCCCCGGTCGCCCAGCCCCCGCCGCGCCTGAGCTGCCAGGGGCGAGGGGGTGCCCCCTCCCTCACCTCAGCCCCGCAGTTTGCCAGTAAGCGAGAGCCGGACGGTACCCACCGCTCGGGAAAAGCGGTTCCTCACCCCACCGCGGCACCGGCCAACACGGATCGAGACCTCCCCCGGCCGCTCTCGGGCTCCGGCCCT
>VXBO01014169.1:33570-140889 GCA_013400135.1 Rhinoptilus africanus
ACGTCGCGCTCGCGGCAGCGGAGCGGAGCGGGCGGCCGGCCGCCGCCATCGCCATGGTGAGCGCCGCCGCCGGGGGCGCGGAGCTGGCGGGGAGGTCGGGACGGGCGGGGGTCAGTAGCCGTGACGCCGGCCCCCTTCCGCAGGGCGGCTGCCGAGGCGGGCGGCCGGGCCCGCCCGGGGCTCCCCTCGGGGGCTGCGCTCCCGTGAGCGGGCGGGGGCCGGAGGAGGGTGCCGCCGCTGCCCCCCGGCCGCTCGCCCGGCCCGGTGGGCGCGGGTGAGGTTTGCCCTGGCCCGGGGTCTGCCCTGGCCCTTCCCCTGGCCTTTCTCTGAAGGGCGTTGCGGGGCGCAGTGCGCGGGTGAGCTTAGAGCGCCGTTAGGTCTCGTCGGCGCCCAACCGGAAGGCGGTTCGCGCCTCCCCGCCCCCCCGAATTAGGAACAGGCCGGTCCGGGAGGCGGCGGGGGAGCCCGTGGGAAGGGAGGTGGGGGATCTTCGGAAGGAAACGCCATTCGGGTGCGACGGTCTTTACTCTTGCCCGGGTCGTCTGTTCGGTAGTGCAGGGAAGAGGGCAGGATGTGGTTGCCGGGGCACCGATGAAAACACGGTTTGCACTGATAAAAGGGCTGAGAGAGTCCTCTTTGCCGAAGACGGTATGCAAAACACAGTTTTCCAAAGGTGATTAAAACCCAACGCCTTTGAATCGGCTTTTGTACTCAGACAAATATGCAAAATACATGAAAGCCTGTCTGGTGCACCTTCTGACACGCTCAAGCAGCTCAGATTTGCGCCAGCTCCTCCAGCCCGTGTAGCAGCTTTGTCTGCACCTTGCTTTCAGAGCGTAAACTCAAGATCATTGACACTTAAGGAGGATTGCCATTGTTCATTTTCAAATACAGGGTTTATAGGCCTTTTGTTTAATCCAGTCAAAACTGCAATTTTCAGTTCTCATGTCAAATTTATTCACGTCAGTAGAAGTCCTCCTTTGTGAGTTCACACAGATGTCACTTAGGTAAAACGTTCACTGTGTTGGAGTTGACTGTCACTACGAGTGTGATCTGATTCTAACCTCCCTTTTTTCTGAGGTGACACCAAGTTAACCAATTCATTAAAGTGGTGTTAAATTTTACAGCAACCTCCAACAAAATGTTTCATGGTGAATTTGTTTAATTTGTTTTGGAAAGCCTCCACTGAGAGGAACTGCATGATTTGCTGACACGCCATTACATGATGATTTTTATAGTTCAGTGAGGTTTTTTTCCTAATATGCTGCAAATGATGCAGTGATTACTTGCCCTGTCCTTGGTGGGTATAAAGATATTCCATTTTTGTCTTTTTGTGTGCAGAACTTGAGGATTATAACTTTGCCCTTTCCTCTTTTCACATTGTTCTACACTGAACAAATTTTGTTCTCCTAATATTTTTGTACCGATCATGTTTTTTTAAAGTTTAGATCTTTTCTCACTCTGTCTGAAGATTTCTCTAAATGTAGTGTTTAATCTGTACATTGTTCGCCTACTGCTGTGTGTTTCACTGCTGCTGAACAGAGTGAAACACTTGTTTCTTGTGACTTAGATCTTTGTAGTGCCAAGTTTGCCATCCTTTTTTTTCCCAACTGTACCTCATTGCACTCTCACTCTCTAATTGTAGTCCACTGTAATATCCAGGGTTTTTTCCCTGTGTTTTTGTTGTCTGGCTAGTTTTTCCACTTGTATTTGAATTTGTTTTCTTAGTCATCATGGTCATCATTCATGTCTGTCTCTATAGAGACAGCTTGTGTTTACTGAGCTGCTTGCAGTCTTTCCCACCTTAGTTATCAGCCCAGATTCTGAAGGTGTGCTTTCTCAGTTTCATTGTCGGTATAATAAGGAAAATATGAAATAAAGCTAGGTGCTTAACATATCATTGTGTGACTTCATTTCACTCCCAGTTTGCAAGAGAAGTATTCCTCATTACTTCTTCATGTAGTAGTCATAACTCCTCTTCAGTTTAGGCCGTAATTCCCTACTCAGCTTGTCAGACTCTCAGGTGACTTAGATTAAAAGCCCAATCAAAGCCAGGTTTGTCTCATCTGTGGCTTCTCCTGTGCTCGCTGTGTCAGAAGATTTGTTCTTGATGAAAATTTGTTTTTCACAAACTCACATTATCTACTTTTTATTGTCATCCTGTTGTCTTAGATTTTCAGTGACTGACTGCTTAATAACTCGTTCCAAGTGCCAATACTGCCATTGGGTTGACTGTCTCTCTTGCACTTCTCCAGTGTCCTGGGACCTCGCTCTCTGTTGGTTTTCTCTGGCCTTTCAAGTGTTACAGAGTCCTGCTTGTTTCTTCAATGCATATAAAGCCATTAATTTTCCCACTCATGTACACTTCCTCCTGCCGGTTTCCTAAAACATAGTAAGAATAATTTGATAGTTGGAAGATGATGGGAAAATAGATATTTTGGGAAGTGTGCTGCCCAATTAGGTATGGACACAGCATCCCAGGAAAGGGATAAGTTATATGACTGTTGGACAGCACAACTTCACACACCTGATCCATCTCAAACATTTTCAAAACGTTATTTCTCAGGAACAATGGATCAAAAAATACAAGACTCCTTTCAGTGGATTCAAATATCAATCTACAAGCTGGATTTTAGCCTCAGGAACCTAATTATATTCTGAAAGTAATGAATTTTCTGCTGGAAAGCTTGGCCAACTCAGAAAAAAACCATTTCAAGTCATATCATGGCCACAGAAAGAAAAATGTATTAACTTCTAGTGGAGTCAGTTTGGAATGTATTTGTGTTAGACCCTATACTTCAGTCATATGGAAGCAGCGCACTGGAAGTAGTTGTCTGTACTGTAATACTGGGCGCTTAACGGTGGTGGAAGCTAAGGTAAGGGGAGAAATGTTCTGAAATATCCTTCAGTATTTGTCTTTCTGTGACAGCACTTTAGCTTAAATGTCTGCTAATCATTGGAAAACAGTTTTCATTGTCATCAGGTAACAGTATTTCAAATCAGCTCTAATGCATTCTGTTGTTTTAATTGTACACATGTGACACATGGCTGCTGTACATGGTAAGCAGTAAATTCCCAAAGGGAAACTTGCTTATCTCCATCTGAGATGTGCGGTCTCACTTGGCTGCTGGAATGCATTATTCTGTAATGGTGCCTTTCATGTAATTGCATGCAGAGACATATTGGACCATGATGTTAACAATGTTAGTTTCTTTTAATTAATGAGTTTGGTGCACTCTGACACTGGAAGGTGTTCCAGATACAGCATTTGCCAGAGAACAATGGCCTCTCCATGCAAGCAGTGTGTCACACAGACGTAGAGCATTATTGCACTTGGAGAGGCCATACATAGGTGCAGCTGGGCAATTACCTTTCCTTCCACTCTTTAAAACAATTATTCTTGCCCCTGCACATCTGACAACTGCGGCCTACATTACAAAGACTCTTTAGACGACAGGATAGACAAATATTATTTCCGTCTTGCTCATAAGAAAATGAAGGCACATAAAAGCCAGGTGGCTTGTCTAATATGATGCCATCTGGCTTTGATTTTGTTGATGTAGAAGTGCATGGTTAGTGGAATTTGAGTGTCCAACTATTTTAGTTATTTTTTCAGAGTTGGGGGAAAATATATATGAAGTAGACTCTCCTGGTGTAGGTTGCCAGAACTTGCAGTCATGTAATTTGGACCACAATCTTGAATATATCTGGAGATGAGCAGTTCAGCTCACTTCAGCAGAAAATTTTACAACTTATATGTTTATTGTTGTTATTATTATCATCAATTCATTGGTAAAATCCCCAGTTTAGAGAATATCGACATGAAAATCCTCAGCTTCATGAGGAAAAATGAGTAATTTTTAAAAACTCCATCAGTGAAAAAGACTTATTTCATGTTTTGGAAAATGGATCTTAGAAAATGGGAAGTGAATCAGCCATTTCTAGAAGTTGACAACGTTGAGTCCTGGGTTTCTCATGGTCCAGCATATCATGATGGGGTCATATTTTCAGCTGAAGACTTTATAAAGGCAATACAGCTCATGGGGCATCTGTGGAATATACCTTGGTTTCCAGGAGTTTAATTTGGGAACCAGTAATCTCAACCATACTGGATTAGCTGGTAAAATGAGATAACTTTGGTGAAGACCTGTCATTCAGAGCTGATCGTATAAACTGACAAAACTCTTTGCTGCTAACAGACTTTCCTGAACAAGTGCATTTTAAACTCTTCCAGCAAAAGATACGAAATCTCCCCAAAATCCACTTTCCTAATGCTTGAGAAGATTTGCTTCTTTGGTCTTAAAACAAGACTCAGTCTCGCTAGAGTGCTAGCTGGTGATTACACTGTGGGTTTTTTTGAAGCTGCTAAGTGGCCTGACCCTTTCAGTTGTAAGCTTCTGTGACAGAATCATCTGCAAAGACAAATTTCCATACTTAATGTCTGTCATTTGCAGCATTTCATCACAGGGGAAAAACCCCTGAACATTGTATGCAGAATGAGGAAAAAATAAACAAAATGTTGTCAGGTAGCCTTTAAATGCTTATTACATGATGACTTTTCCTATGAGCATCAAAAATATGACATAGTTTCTTCTTGAATTAGTGATTCCGAATACTGCTAATTTACTTTATTCTTGAGCAGATAGGCTGCGTACATTGCAAAAGATGTAGCTGATAAAATAACAACCTTTGCCCCCCTGTTAGCCAAATGAAAACTGCTAAAAAAAACCCTCCTTTTTTCCAGGAGCTTTTTTTGGGTTTGATGCTGCCATCTTTATGACCTTACATACTATATAAAATACCACCCTACAAATATAATGTTGACAGGTTCAGAATCCATGGGATAAATTACCTCCTACTCTAGCCAAGTCTTGGCTTTGGCTTGCAGGAAGTGCCATCTCTCTAAAATAATTTAAGATGCGTTACAGGTCTTCCGATGGAGTGGCTCAAATACTTGACCGTCTGATAGACAAAGTTCTCTAGCGTTACCGAATGATAAATTTGACACCAGTCTCCCTTTATCACCCACAGTTGTCTCTCCAGATTCTTTGGGTTGTAGGTGCAGTTCTTTATACCTTTGACACATCGGTTCTAATTGTTTGTTGGGTTTTTTTTCTTTTTTTATATAATGTAAGAAACTGAGGAAATGGAAGAATTGCCAGTGTATTGCCAGGAATAAAGAAAAGTTACAATCTTTCCTTTCAGTTGGCAATAAAAAACCAATAGGATTTGATGACAGAGCCAGTGGTTATTTAGAGAATTGTTCCAGGCAGATTTGATGTGGATAAAATTTATACTTAAGAATGTTGTGTCAGAGCTCTTGATTTTTTGAAAGGACATCTAGACCATTGTTAATATATGAACCCAACAGATCTGTGTACGCTCTGGAGAAGCTTGTAAGGATGGACATTACCTTTGGGCAAGGAGTTGCCAAGCTATAATAAGAATCACAAAGTTATCATTTAGGTTGGATGGGACCTCCAGCCTGCTCAAAACAGGTCTAACAAGACCAGGCTGCTCCATGCCATGTCTGGGCGAGCCCTGTACATCTTCAAAGATGGAGATTGCACACCTCCTCTGGGCAGCCTCTGCTGGTGTTTGATAACCCTCTTGGTAAATTTTTTTTCCCTAATATGTAACTGGAATGTCCCATGTTTCAGCTTGTGTCCTTTGCATTTTTTGCTATCACCGTGCACCTTCAGGAAGAGTCTAGCTCTCTCTTTTTGGTGTCTTTTGGTTAGGTAGTTGTAGACAGCAGTAAGGTCACCCTCAGCCTTCTCTCCAACCTGGGCAGGCCTGATTCTCCTGGCCTCATCTCATGTGTCATGTTCTCCAGCCCCTGACTGGAGAGCCAGGTCTTGGTGGCCAGTGGCTAAACACTGTGAACTGAACCTTTTGTCTGTTTCTGTTCGATAGCATCTGTTTCTTTTAAGCCAAGGGAATAGTGCGCCTCTGAAAGGTGTTTTTGGCTGTTCAGTTGAGCATTTTAGTGTTGGTTTCTAGCATATCCAGGTGGGATACTCTGTTAATCGTTAACTGGCTGCTGAGAAACAGTGGTAGTAGGGAACACCTACTGCTGTGAGTCTGAAGGTGGCTTTTCCCATGAATGTTGACCTTCAACTGTAGTTGTGGGTACCAGGATTAACCACCAAAAGTACTACTTCCTGGAAGTAAACACTGTGCTTGGTCTAATCCTCCCAAACTCTTTTGTGTTCACTTGTGTCCTTACACAGATGGAAACCAGAGGCACTGGTGTCTAAGCATCACACCGAGGTCACTCAGTAGTGTTTTGTGAGTGGAATCCGGTAGTTCTCTCCCAGCCAACAAAATGGAAAGAAAAAACAACGTAAAGTTTGATAAAGGGAGTAGATTTTGTATAGCTGGGCTTTGGAACACAGTGCCACAGCTTAATACTGAGAGCTTAGTAAGTATTTGTATTTATAACAGAATATCCCCTGATCAGATGAGCACATACAGAAGGTAAAAATTCTTTTTTTTCTCGTGCTAATGCCTAATAAGTATGTTCCCAGCATAAGAGAAACTCTGTGAGGTGGCCCTTGCAAGTTGTGCTGCAGTGGACGGCTCTGATATTCAATTAAAACACGTGGCATTGGCGTTTTTGGAGGCTGGCTATTGAAGGCGGCCACGTGCCCCTCTGTCAGCAGTTTTCCTATGTAAAAGGCTTTATCACCCAGTCTGTGGTGACCTGTTCTTCATAATTTAATAATTTCTACCTCCTCTTACAAGTTTACTGATTTTGAGGCATAGTGCACTGAGATAGCAAACAGAGACAGCTTCTTACAGATCGTTTGAGAAGTTAATTCCCGACGTTGAAATAAAGTGCCCGACCTGTCTTTGAGCACCAGAGGGTGCTCCTGGATTTGCAAAGAAGCAGCTCTCTCCTGAGGTGCGTTCCAGAGGGTCTGTTGTGTGCTCTTTAGTTGCATGGGATTCTTCAATAATTGTAACTACTCTCATTATTTTTTTTAAAAATCACAGTTTTCCTGCAGAATATACTAACGCACTTGGAAAGAGAGCCACATATAAGAGAGTTCTTCACATGGGAAGGGGAGAGATACGGGCATGCATGCTTGAGGCTGTGTACCTGTTCTTCTGCATGAGCACATGCACATTTAAGTATGATCCTTCGCTTAGTATCCCTCCTATTTTTATCCTTTCTGTATATTCTTTCATTTACTGTAGTATCTAGGAGCAGGATCCTATTATGCTGTATGTTTTCTATAGTTACGTAGTAACTGTCCTCACCCTGTCTGATGTTCGCTGTTATGGCACACTCTTTGGTAACTGAACCACAGCCTCTAAGTCTGAACATCCCCAAATCACTGGGGAGGAGGGGAACTGTGGTCTGGGTTCAGTCCTTGCGGCTACTAATGTTCTGGACTAGCAGTGGTTCCTGGTGGCAACTGCGGAGGCCACAGGCTGGGCAGTGTTAGCAGCCCTGTTCTGACTCCTTACACGAGTGTCTGGTTCCTGTGCTGCAGGGAAGGGTCTCCAGAAGCAGGAAATGAGGACGAACTGACTGAGCTGCCTCTGCCATGGTTTTGGCAAAACCAAGGGGGATTTATAATGCTTAAATAGCATGGATGTTTTAGCTATTAAATCTTGCTCTCCTTCCGTGAAAGGGATAATGATGATTATTCCCATTTTACAAATGGATAAAGCGGGAAATACAGCCTCCTTTTTCTAAAAGTGCTGAACGTCAAATGCACTAATGCAGGGGACATCTGTGAAGGTGGAACGCAGCAACTTGGCTCTGTATGAGATTGGAATCTCTTAGTCACTGTCTGCATACAGCAGAGACCTTCTCATCTCTGGGGAATAACATACTCTGCTCAAAACGGTGATGACAAAAGTCCCATGCTCTGGGAAAGAAATAAATCTTTGAATTGTAGAACAAATCTCCATAAAATGAACCTGTAAAAGCCAGTTAGGATTGGCAGAGTTTAAGAACATGATTATACTTACCTACTTTTCTTCCTCTACCCTGCAGAAGTTTTTACTTTTTGACAACTTTACTAATGGAAAGTTGCTGAAGAGCTTATACCATGAGAACTTCTGTTCACTTGTGACTTGTCATTAGCCTGACCTCAAAATAAAGAATATATGGCCATGACATCTCTACTAGCTGAAATCTGGATCTAGTCCAACTACCTGCAAAATTAATATTTGACACAATCTGAGAAAAAATAGTATTTTAACATCAACATTTTGTTAAACAGTAATACAGGCAAAATGCTTGCTTTAAGTGTCTACAGCGCTGAAATAAGAAACATGTCGGCTGAGTTTTTTGTCTACTTCATAGGATCGTAAATTGTTACTTGGCTGTTACAAGCTCTTGACTGTTCAAGGTAGATGCAGCGTGTGTGGTCTTTAGAGCATTCACACAAACTCCTGGGTGCTAATGCTTGCGGTATCGACTGGCTGAAAAACCCTCTTTCCCTTAGCTGTGATTCCAAGGCAACCAACCAGTTCTTGTTAAAAATGCTTTTCAGAAGATTATTATGAGCTGAGATAATCTGAAGATTCTGTAGGCATTATACTGCTTTGAAGGGCTGTTGACAGCTTGGTTCAGGACTTGTAGGTGTTCCCTTTCAAACTTCTACTTCCAGCTCCTCATAACTTTCTCAAATTTTAACCATTCTGCTTGAAATTTTCCAGACAGATTCTACTGGAGATTGAAAATTTAATGGAAGACTTGAATAAGAATGTTTGGGGGAGAAAAACTGAAAACATTTCATAATCTTAATTTAAAAAAATAATAATTCAGTGTTCCTCTGAAGAGCTTTAGATCTGAAAAGGTTGGAAATTGAGAGCTGAAATTTTGCCAGAGGAACAGTCTCCATAAAAGATGACTACCTTTGAGTATTGCCATCAACTTTATTGTTGGGCCAAGTTTTGAGCCTTTAACCTTTTGTAAGCACATTATAGGTTGAATTGTGTGATGGGATGTGCTCAGCTCAATGTATGTGTACGACTGTTTCCTTTTCTGGCATCACGTGCAGACCTAACCTCATAGTTCAAAGTCAGAGACCCAGCATTCAGTAGCTGACCATGGCAGTATTATTTCTGCCACTACTGACTGATTAGGTGCAAAGCACCTAAACTTTGTGCTCAAATGTAATTATGTGAGATGACTTGTGTTACAAATGCTGCTCTGAGTCAGGGAGCAGCTCTGCTTTCGCTAAAATTGCTGTCAGACTCTTCTTGAGTTAGTGGAGGCAGATAGGCACGTGCTGAGCACTACTGACTCCTCTTAGAGGAATTACCTGTGATCATGTAATTAAGATTACAATAATATAACTTATGATCTGCAGCTTTATAAAGCGCATCTTGTAACATGCATCAAATGGTGATGTAATCCCTCAAAGGCAAGGTTTAGCTGGTCTTTTAAAACTAAACCTGTCTTCACAGACCAGTAAACAGCAGTATGGCATCCTTCATGTGTTCTAGAGAAATTGTCTTCCATAATGAGAAAAATAACATGAATCCGGGAAGTAAATACTTAACTATAACATGCAATTGCAGAGGATTGAAGTTAATGATTGATGATTTGAATTCTTGATTCTCTTATATAAGAGGCTGGGGAAAAAAAGAATAGGTTACGCTAATCATGCCTACTTGCTTCATAGGAAGCTTGCAGAATTTACATAATCTAGTAGTAAAAGAAGATTTCTTGCTTAGTAAACTGACACAACAGCCCGGTAATTTCACTGATGTGAGGTGGGGCTGCAGATTTCTAAATCTGAGAAGAAAATTCAAGACCTTCAGCTTTCTAGAGCTGTGTTCATCAGGAACCCTATGGAGATGATTTCCTGAACTGAGATCCCCATCCACAAGGAAGACTTACTTGGTTAGTGCTACAGAGACAGAAGCATCCCCATGTTACTTGGCAACAAATGGTCCAGGCAGTAATGACCATATGAACGTATATAGCCCAAAAGGCATCTCTAGAAGCCTAGGTACCAGTAACATTAGGATTCATATAACTGTGAATCTAAAAGAAGTAGTACCTATTTGCAGCAGGGTAAATGTAAATGTAAAAATGTAAGTGTCTGACTCAGTAGATTTCCAAAGACGATAAAGAATTTGAATAATTTAACCAATACTTAATTAGTTTGAAATAGTTATATAGAATTTGTGTGAAATTTTCAGTAGGCGTGATTTGTTTTCTACAAGGAGAGGATAAAAAGAAATATGCTTGCAAAATTCACCAGTGAACTTCTGAATATGAGGTTTAGATTGAGAATCATCTGTAGTTAAGACATTGTCATGGAAATTGCAGTTGCCAGATGTTTCTCCATTTGAACAGTGATCTTGTGATTTTTTTATATTTTTTTCTTTTTGACTAAAGAAAAGCCTATTGAGAAAGTGGTGGGAGGTCCAAGAGCAGCGAGGGGGCTGCAAACCAGATCATGTGTCAGAAACATGAATAGAGGAGGAGGAAGAAAATGAGTGTTAAGAGACAGAGCTAATTGAGTGCTCTATCTACACAGTGTTGTGGATTTAAGTTTTGCCTGGAAAATATCCTGTATTACAGGAACTGTGAAGGTAGAAAATGGGTTGAATAACACAACTTAATAAGCAGGCACTGCTGAGGATTCATTTTGGGATTTAAGGAGCATTACAATGCTGCAAAGGAGAGCACTTTCTGCCACTCAGAATGTTATTTGTTAAATACCACCCGTATGTCTGAAGTCTCTTGTTTCTGTCTTGCAAAATTGTTGATAACATTTAATGGTTAGCTACTTCTGCACTTTTTTCCTTGCCTTTTCTTTCACAAATGGAGATTCTTCTTTAAAAGAATTATTGATGATAGAAAATTACTTGTAGTGTGCAAATAGAATTTTTCATACAGCTGCTTTCAGCCTATTTGCCTCAGAAAACCAAAGTGTGTGTGATCACAGTCTGCTTGTGTGTATATGACCACTATCTTGTGTCCTAAGTTCCACACTCACCCACCCCAGTAAGTTTGTGATTTACAGACAAATTCCAGTCAGATTTGCAGAGGGATAATAATATTCCTTTAGGTTTCATGAGAAAGCTCTAAAGCATCTTTAAAGAAAGACTGCAGTGTAAGTTCAACCCCAGGTATACATCAGAGACTCCAGGTGGTTATGAACTGTTATTCAGTGCCTGAGCTGAAGAGAGACTGTGGTCAAAACAGTCGCAAAATAGAGAACCAAGCCTCATTATTTCTCGTGCTTGCAGAAGTACTTGTCATTTAGTAATGACAAAGAGTCCCAAAGAAAGGCAGAGAAAAGTGGTTGGGAAGTGTATTAGTTTAAGATTGTTGCCTATTTCAGTTAAACATACTGTCCTTGTTCGGTCAGACTGAAGGGCATACAGTGCCTGGAAACTACAAAGACTGACATGTTTGATGAAAAAGAAGTGGTTTGCTCAGTGATAAAGTGACACCACACATTTCGCTAGCCATTCCTTTGGTTTGCGAGATGCATCCACAAACCACTGTACCGGTCCAGGCATACTAAAGGAAGTTAAGCTGTCTGTTTTGTATAAGCTAGAATTGCTTTACAGCTTTTGCAATGCAAGTATCCATTTTATTTAAAAGTACCCATAGTGTGGCAAGCTCTCCCATAATAAGTATTTTGTTATAGCTGGAGAGGAGGAAGCACAAAATGTCAGAGATAGCACAGAAGTCCATGAAGAGCTGGGAATGCAGGAATCCCAGTCCCATTTTCTATTTTCCATCATCCTTTATTTAGCAAACCAGAGGGTTGTTCATGATTTCTGCTACCCCATCCTCCCCAGGTGAAAATTCAGAAGGGAAGCTCATTATATATTTTGACATCTACTAATGCCATTTAGCTTGGCATGTCCTGTTTGATGTCTTGACTTTATAATTTTATGTAACGTTTTTTAGAGATATCAGTTGTTTTAAGTGTTTTTTCCTCTTTTAGCTTTATAGACTTATCTGCAGGGAACTGTCCCATTTAAGATGTCTTTACATGACAGAAAAGCACTCCTAACCCACTGGTTGAGACAATTGTTAAAGCAAATTGAAGTTACTTTTTTTTTTTTTCTGATGTTCTGAATTCAGGAGCACTCAGTGGTACTTGGAAAGCTGGGCATACTGCCGGGCCTGTGGTTCCCTAGGCAGATACACCTAAAAGCATTCAGCTGAAAATAAAGCAAAACAAGCCAGACGTTAGAGTGGGAGAACAGGAAAGCTAATAACAGTGAGCCATTTGAAGCGATCAAAGTATTTCTGGGTCTGTTAAGAAAGCAGATGATACTCTGACAATGCTTTTACCTGTGGCCTGCTGGGGCAGTATAAGACCGTGAGTAGCTGCCTTTGTGGACAGTGGAGACAGATCTGCTGAAATTCGTGACTTTTGCTACTCAGACTAGGAGTTTATCAGTGACTTTCTTTTCAGTTGTGCTCAAGTCCTCTCGCAGTAGAGTTAAATCTGGGAAGTGGTGATTGGTCTGGAAGATCAGTGATTTGTGAGCTTTGAGGACTTAGGTACCTACTGTTGATCATACATCTACAAGAATAACTTCTGACTCAGTTATGAGAATAATGTTCTTGATGAAGGCAGCTGGTCAGGGCCCCCACTTCAGCCCACTGTCTGAAGAGCATGAGGCCACATCTGTGTAAGGAACGCAACAACACCTATGGCAATACTTATTTTTTGGTGGAACCTACAAAGAGGAAAGACACAAATAAAGATTGACTGACCATTTCAAGGAATTCTATTTTTTGCCAAAGAGAGTGGTTAGCAAACTCGCATACATTTGTGATTCTTTTTCTAAAAGTGTAAGGTAAATACATGCTAATGCATAAGCAGATTACCTGTTGCTAGAGTCAGTCAGTCCCATGATATCCTACCTGAAAAGTTTAAAAATAATTTGTATCCTTGTCCTTTGATACCATCTCATTTTTTACAAAAATATTCTTGCTCTTCCAAAATATTTTTTGAAAGTGCCGCCAGCCTGGTTTGCAAGGGGGCAGGTTGTGAAAGAAATGTTTCTCTTAAAGTTATTGCCAGAATTTTAGGAAGTTTCAGGGCAATCTTTACAGAAAGTTGTTTTGGGGTTTTTTTGTACATTAGGAGAAATACCCATTGAGTGTGAGAACTGATGCTGTGTGTTGGGCCATCCTGTTCCCGGTAATTTTCATAGAGATAGCCTGATTCTTAAGATCAGTGCTTGACTGCAGGTTTTCCCTGTGACGCACAGTTTTACAAAATATAGAATACAGATATCAAGATGGATCCTTTTGTCTCTGATTCAGCTTTTACTGAGGTTTGTGCAGGCATTTTATTGCTTCGTTGGGAGTTGATTCCGGTCCTTTCATTGTTTTTCTCTCTGCTCTGATTTCAGAGTCACTGAGTCACTGAGAAAATCGAAGGAGCAGCAGACACGAAGCTGCCCACCTAAAATGGAGCAATATTCTTTATGACTCCTATACTTGTCAATATGTGGGCAACAGGCCAAGAGCCTGTGTCAAATATGTCATGCATATTGAAGTTCCTGGTAGCGTGTGTAAGCCTCATAGAGACCAGATTGCTAAAAGCATGCAAAGATGCACTTTCTAGATTACTCAGGGCTTTACTAATTGTGAGAAATGTTTTTATACTGCTTTATGTGGTGTTTCTTGAGTAGTAAGCTAGAGGGGTTATGATGCATTGCAGGCTGATAACTAGTTTAAGTACAGGTGGTTGTTTCCAGTCAATTACAGATCACAGAGATTACAGCTAAAAGGAAGAAGTGACACACTGGCAGAAAAAAGAATAGCTTCAGGCTTACTGATGGGACACAATTATTTGCATAATGGAAAAAAGAAAGTCATACAAAGGGCCGGAACTTAGTAAAGATATGTTGCCTGGATAATTGCGAGGGGAATCATCTAAACTGCCCTTCCCTTAGACTGTGGTAAGTCTGAGAGTGCATATGATCAGCAGAAAAAAAAATCTGTAGCTCCTGATTCCCTGTGTTCTTCATTGTAACAGAAACTCCAGGATGAAATGTCTAGTCAACACTAGAGGAAGAGGACAGAAGAACTCACTGCAGAATAGTAAAATAGTGTGCCAGTCAGGAAGCATCTTGAAGCTGGGAAAACCAAATCCAGATGTATGTTCTGCATGGTTCAGACCAGAGGGATAAAACTGTTTTTCCACCTTCCCATGCAAGTTCCTTAGTCCCTGAGCTGCTGTTCTACTACTGTTGCTTCTCATGAAAACCACTGGAAGATCTGCTTTTGTTTTACTGCAGAACAGAAGCCCTTTGGAAGTCTAAAAGGTTTACAGCTTCCTTGGCAGCTACGTTCCAGACAAACAGTTTCCCTCTACAGCAGTTTTTTGTGAGCACAGTTCTTTCATAAATGCTTGGATTTAGCTTCTAGAAATTAGTCCCATGCTAGCTAAAGACGACTGCTTCCCCCATCACTTTCAGAACTAAGTACAAAATTTAATTTTTTAAATTCAGCTGTACTTCAGTAAATGTTTCTCGTGTACACAGAGCCATCCTACTGCATATTCACACATACTAATACAAACAAAAAAGCATAAGTTAGCAAAACCTACACATGCATCCAAATGTTTTTCTGTGCCATTTGTAAAAGAAGGAAGAAAGAAAAAGGTTATTCTTTCTATATTCACAGTAGGTGAACTCTTGACATTACTGATTTCAGTGGGCCTAGATTTTCCTATGGAAGGGGGCTGTAAAAATTGAGCTGAAGACAGCTACTCTAAAACTCATTATGTAAATATAAAGTGCACAGACACTGATGGTTTTTTTAGTGCTGATGATTTCTCCACTGATGAGAAAAGGTATGAAAAATTATTTCTCCACTATTAGGTATTGCTTGGTTAATTTTGTAGTCATGAGAACAGAGGCTATGTGTGATTTTAATGAGGGTACAGGATAGAAATTAATGTAACCTAATGTTTTAAAGCAAGAATTTTCTGAGTTATAATGTATTTATAGATTCATTTGATTTGTTATTACTCAAGCTGTGCACAGTGATGTGATTTCACTAGTGACTAACGTGTTTCAGCCATTTCCTGTGGAAATGAGGTGCCAGGGCTCTCTGGTCAACGGCAGTGAAATCTTCCTCTTTCGGGACTCAGTGTTGGTCTGGAGCAGTGTGGTGAATTGAACATCACACCACCTGACAGGTCATCCCTGGTCTCTAATCACTCTGCTCTGGGCAATTGTTTTGTGAGTTTCCTTTGTTAGGAGGATGAACAGAAGCCAGGTATAAAACTTAGAATGTCTCCTATAGATCCTTCTTGTTTTTGAGACTCCTTCCCACACTGCAGTCTAGGGCACACTAGGGAAAGGGTATGTAAGAAAGTTGTTTGTTGTACTAGTTCTGTTGATTAAGCAATAAAGTGATTGAAAGTAAATGTTCAGGAAAGATAATTTCAGGGCTGTGAAGACTTAAAAATTTATTGCAATCCTTACAATATGTGATGGGAAATGGACAGGTTTTTGTGTTTGGCTTTTGCCTTCAAAATCCTATTCCTGCATGAAATAAGTAAGCAAAAGTCTCAGTTCTCATTTAAAAATATGTATTATGAGCTTCATATGTACTCACTTTTTAAAACTTATGATTTAAAATTGGTTGGTATTTTTGATGACTTGGAGTGGCAGTTTTACAGTGGTGCCTGGCAAGGGCTCACCAGAATATATTCACATTCAGCACAAGAAGGACATGGACCTGTTGGAGCAGGTCCAGAGNCCATGTCATGATTGTATTCCTGAGTGTCTTCTGTCTGTTTTAAGACTATTTGCGTGAATAGTCAATGGTAAAATTGCAGTCCTACTGTGTTTCCCATTATGGTTGTTTGGCAGGGTCTTCAGTTTGCTTTTAATATTGAATTTCTTTACTCTGCAGTGCACAGCTCTGAAATCATCTACCTGTTCACAAACATAATCTGTTTCCAATTAGTTTTACAGTATTTCCCATAAGGTCTTAAGTTTTCTTCTGATACTGTTCTCTGCATTTAGAAATATTTATTGTGAAAATTTTATGTCCATAAAGCAGAGGAAGTTCTGGTTATGGCTAGGAGAAGCTTCACAGACTGTTTTGGTAATTTTTGAAAACTGTTAGCTATCCATATTTTCCAGATTCAAAATGATAATTGACTCAAATTTTCCTGCTTACTGAAAACATTACTGGGCGTTTGGGGGTTAGCTCTGCAGCGTTTTTCAAGTCTAAGTAGCATTTACTACCTTGCCTTTGCTTACAGTGCTAAAAGAAGATAATACAGAATGGGCTTTTCTGCCATTTGGCTGAATAAGAAGCAATGGCCAGCAGAGCTTGCTGAATAACAAATATGAATAGCTCAGACATTTAGTAAGATCTTTTAAAATGAATTTAAAACAGATCTTAAACCCAAGGTTGTGTGAAAACAAAAAAAAAAATCCGACCAATTCCTCACCAGACAAGACGCACAATGTAATTTCTCACTGTAAACACGAAGGTGCTGGTGACTGATACTGGTGACTAAGTGAAAAATCTAATGGTGTTTTCTTTCCTTGTTCACATAAATACATTACTTCCCTGAGACAAGTAAGCACTTGGAAATTTTGGAAGTTTTGCTTAAATGAAAATTAGCAGCTTCTCTGGCAACTGCTGCCTAGAAAATATAGTGTAAAGTGATGGTATAGTATGAAATAAGTAGCATGAAGTAAGGCAATTATGTATGTCTTCATGTTTTGAGGAGGCATTGATTAGAAATGGTGCATCTTTTTTTTATTTCGTACATCACTAGTCAACTTCTGGAGGTAGTACTCTAGAAACAGGGCTGTTTTTCTTTTTAGACAACTTCTTTGGTAGAGCACTTCCCTATAACATCTGTCCTTG
This sequence comes from Rhinoptilus africanus, assembly GCA_013400135.1. Classification (NCBI taxonomy): domain Eukaryota; kingdom Metazoa; phylum Chordata; class Aves; order Charadriiformes; family Glareolidae; genus Rhinoptilus; species Rhinoptilus africanus. The sequence continues at coordinate 50,426 of VXBO01014169.1, forward strand.
ACACAATGATGGTAAAATTAATCGATCAAATCTTTTGTCTTGTCTTCCAGCAGTATGAGTGTATTTAAGATCAAGATTGAAACCAGTCATTTATTATTGTCTGCCAACGCTTATTATTGCTTATTGCCTATATAGAGAAATTAAGGTGCGAGTTTTGAAATAAGAGAGTTTGTTCTGGCTTACATATCTCCACGATGACAGCAGGAGCAATGAAGACACAAGCATGTCTAGCTTAAGTAAGGGTCAGAAACCAGGGTAAGTCCCCAGGGTGTTTTTGTGCTGGATGCAGCACCTAAAACATGAGTTTTAAGTGTTGTCAAAGACTACAGTGTGTAGTGTAGGGATACCACAGAAGTTACAGTAGCTCATGTACATAAAGCTTTCAGTGCTGTCCAGACTTCTGCAGTTAGAAATGAAAGGTTTGCATCCTTCACAAGCACTGTGCTGCCCCCACTGCCTCAGTCTTTCTGTGATTTTCTTGTCTTCATTGTGCGTTGTAGGGGTACCAGAGGGCTGACAAGAGGGTGGGGCACTTGCCATGATGCTTTTAACTGAACAGGTACAAGTCTTCATCACATTGTAAAATTCTGAAATTGTTCTTCACTATCTCATTCTTTCCTACTGCCGCTTGTGTTAGGACTTCAACCTGAAAAAGCACTTTTAAGCTGAAGATGCTAAAAGAAAAAAATGCACTGACAACAAAAGCAAGATCACTCTTATTGTTTTGGGTTGAGTTTGGTTGGTTGGTTGGTTGAGATTTTTTTTTGTTTTTCTTGTTGGTTTTTTTTTTATTGTTTATATATCTATAAGCTTGCACTCACTAGGAAAATGATTATGATTCTTTTCCTGCTGGTGTTCCAGAATAGTCATGGAAGCCCATGGGAACTCTTCTTTCCTGTTGCTTATTGAGCATCTTTGAAACAAGCTGAAATGCTGCTGTCTTCTAAAATCTGAAGACTAAAAGGGCCTACATGGCTTCACTTGAACTCCCAGTGGCACCTAAATGTTTAAGATGAATAAGAAGAGTACAGATCTAAAGAGTGGAATCCTGTGAGAAGACCTTGCTTACCCTGAGGAGTAGCAATCATATTTAAAGGAGGTGTGGAAAATAAAAATTTAGAGCTCCATCTAACAGCTATCCAATAACTGGTATTTCAGTATCAATAGCCGACGAACATATACCACTAAGAGGTGCTAGAACTGCACATCCACATGCATTGCATCGCCTCTGTGCTTACTTTCCCACAGGGGTTGATCCTCCGAAGGAGGAGGAGTGGAGAGGAGCTATGCATGTAGTAGCTGCAGTTTTAGAATTACAGCAGTCTCGCTTTCTTGTCACACTCCTTAGGGGCACAAATTGAGCTGTAAATGAGATTGGCCTATCTATGCTTAATGTAAATTTCAGGAAGTTAAGCAGTGAATCAAACTAATGTTGTCCTTAACTTGAATATGTTTATCTCATCATTAACAGAAGTTCAGATATGACTGCTCAGGAACGGGAAAGTGTTTTCGTGTAGGATGTGTAGAAAATGTGTTAAGATTCTATAATTTAGTTGCGAGCAAACATGTTCTTTTTAACAAATGAAAGTAAATCAAATAATTCCATAAAGTTAAGAAGTCTAACAACAACTTCCACAACAGTCCATGTTTCATGACTGATGAAATCAGAATAAGTTTTGAGATTGTCTGGAAAACTGCCATGCCGTTTCCATCATACTTAAAAGATCATAGCTAACAAGTGAAAAGATGTCACCAGCTGTGGTAAGCAGATGATAATACGCAGAGTGTGCAAGTGCATTTACTACTGATTTTTAGGTATTTTTTTTTACTTTTATCATAACAAATGCAAGGAAGTGTTTTATTTGTGTGTTTTTACGTATAAGACACGCATACTTTCTGTAATAGCCCTTTCCCCACACTTTTTCTTTCCAGAGTCAAGATGACAGATATGCTTTCACTGCTGAATGGTATGACCCCAATGCTTCACTCTTTCGGCGTTATGAACTTCTGTATTATCCAAAAGATGGATCAGTAGAAATGGTAAGAATAAAAGAAAATATCTATTGTCATAAGTGTAGTATCCAATTAAACATTTTTTAAAGTGGCAAGACACTGATAATGCCTATTAATTTTTCAGGTAAGGAAAATGTACTTTAAGAGGTGTCTAGCTCTGTTTCTAAAGCTAAAAGAAAAAGAAAAATACAAGTTCACAGGGAAATATGTGTAAGAGCTTCCACGTTTACGATTTTTTTTTCCTTAAAGCTCGCTGTGACGTGGAGAGATTCATTTTCACAAATCTGTTTTCATTCAATCACTACTTGGGTTTCAGAATTAAAACTCAGCAGCACTGACCTATTGCTTGAGAAATGTAAATTGAACTGAATCCAAACAGGGGAATAAGCTTCCACTGGAATTCCAGAAGTCTGTGAAAAGTAAAATGTAATAGAGTCCTATCAAAGTAGAGGAAATGGTAAATTGCTCTCAAATCAGTTTTAATGAAAGTAAGGATGTTTCAGACAGTGGGATCTAAATTCTTCAATCAGTGGTGATTGCAGGGACCTTTCTGATTTATAGTTCATATAACTAATACCCATGGTTTATTCATAGCAGGTAAAAACAAGCACTTTGCAGTAGCAGGCATATACATAAAAATGTAACATCATAGAATCATAGAATGTGTTGGGTTGGAAGGGACCTTTAAAGGTCATCTAGTCCAACCCCCTGCAGTGAGCAGGGACATCTTCAACTAGATGAGGTTGCTCAGAGCCTCATCAAGCCTGCCCTTGAATGGCTCCAGGGATGGGGCCTCCACCACCTCTCCGGGCAACCTGTTCCAGTGTCTCACCACCCTCATTGTAAAGAACTTCATCCTAATGTCTAATCTAACCCTACCCCGCTCTAGTTTAAACCCATTGCCCCTCGTCCTATCACTACATGCCCTTGCAAACAGCCCCTCCCCAGCTTTCTTGGAGGCCCCCTTCAAGTACTGGAAGGCTGCTATAAGGTCTCCCTGGAGCCTTCTCTTCTCCAGGCTGAACAACCCCAGCTCTCTCAGCCTGTCTTTACAGGAGAGGTGCTCCAGCCCTTGGATCATCTTTGTGTCCAACAGGTCCATGTCCTTCTTGTGCTGAGGGCTCCAGAGCTGGACACAGTACTGCAGGTGGGGTCTGACGAGAGCAGAGTAGAGGGGGAGAATCACCTATGTACTGTAAAAATAATCCTAGTAAAGCAGCCAGTGCTTTGTGCTTCCTTTTAGGAATGAGTGAATGGTTTGGACTAGTTTTTCTGATTTTTAATGAAGACTTATCATAGAATCATAGAATCATAGGGTTGGAAGGGACCTCGAAAGATCATCTAGTCCAACCCCCCTGCCAGAGCAGGGTCACCTAGAGCATATCACCCAGGAACGCGTCCAGGTGGGTTTTGAATGTCTCCAGTGAAGGAGACTCCACAACCTCTCTGGGCAGCCTGTTCCAGTACTTAAGGGTCTGAGAATAGCCTAGATTTGGATATTTACAGTTAGTAATTTGATTATCAAATTTTAGTTTTCCTGCTATAAATACCAAATGCAGAAATAAGGAAGCTAGTGGAATCTGCCTTTTCTTACCCAAATGACTACTCACTGAAACCATGCTATCCACCTGTGTGAGAAGATGCACTTTGTACATTTTACTGATAGTCTCTTTAAACAAACTCTGTCATGATGTTTCCCCTGTTTAAGTTAGTTCTTCGTATCATGTCTGTGTGTGAGGATTTTTATTTTTTATTTCCCAGAGACAGTTTAGCTAATCAGTCAGGAGCCGTAATAATCTTCCTACACACCCATGTGTAGGCTGGCAAAATTGTTGTTCATTTCACCTAGACGTCTCAAAACCAAAACTTTCAAGGTGTTTTTGAGCTTCTTAATGCATTTAGCATGAAATACCTACAGCTTGGTAGACTTGCATTTTTCTAGTGTGTTCTTATGTTAAGATAGTACAGTGTGTACACAGTCATGAGTGTATATGGACTGAGTGTGATCACAACAGGCGTTAAAAAAGCAAAAATGTATGTAGCATCTCTATAGAAGGAATATCTTAAAGTCACTTTTTGGGTGAGTTTATGGACAGAGATTTAATTTAGAGTTGTATTCTGGATTTTTTTAACATTTCTGCAGAATTTGGTGATTTTTTATTACATCCTAATTCTTCTACATCTTCTGGTATCTTCCTGAGAACATGACAGCCCACTCTTACCTCTAATGTATCTCAGGAGAAGGGAGGTAATGTGTATGAGCCAACTTCTCCCTGCTTATGAGAAAGATGTTTCATCCCCTTTCCCACCTCCCTGACAATAGCTCTCCTTTGTCACACACCTCAGTTGAGGGTGAAGCAGAGCTGTTGAAGGCTTGTGTTATGTGAAGTCCTCAGCTTTTCTTTTCTTTTTCATTCCTTCAGATCTTGGTTCCTGTGAAGAAAAATGACAGTGGGAATAATGAGGCAAGTTTCCAGCTTGCTTTTAATTTTTTTCCTCCAAAATTTGTGGGAATGGTGTTCTTTCTTTTAATGCTATTCTAGTCTGTATACCACCGCAATGGAGAACAATACATGTAATTCAGGACAGAGAAGGAGAAGTTTGGCCTGAGGAGTACAAAACTCTCCTTTTCATAGGATTCCACTTCCCTAGGAAACTGAAGGCATCTGTAATATCTAAAAGCAGTGAAGAAACTGTTCAGCAGGTTGCCTTTTGTGCTTTGCCAGCCCACTCAGAAAACTACACATTAACGTCTTGCTTCTTGCTTGGAATGATGATATGTAGCTGAATTGTCTTGACAGGCTTTTAAGCTTGCAGCTCTAGGCAGTGAGAACGTCTCAACCTAGGGTTGCAGTCATCCATCCGTCCCTAATTCTGAGTTTTATGCAGTCAAATAAAGCATAGTATCACTGGAACAATGCCCTGAAGAGGAGACCTGCCACAGCGTGTATCTTGATCATTCCTGGTGGGAGCCATTGGTCTGTGAAACAGCATAGATCTGCTAGGGGGAACTCTCAGTGAGTCTGGGCCGAGGTACCCACCTGAAACATTTGTCACAGCTTGAATTAGCACATGCAAATGATAAAATAAAAAATGTAAAGATAGCTGTCAGCCTTAGACTATTTGAATAGAATAAATTTGTAATTGTGGTTTGGTCTTCTAAGCTTTCCTGGCACACCTGCAAGTTCAAAAGTTTAGGAATTAAATCGATTTAGTGATCAGATTCTATCACACAGTGCTATGGAAATTTCTGAAGATAGAGTAAACATTATGTTGAGTTTGCTGACAACTTAAATCTCTTGCTGTGGTAGGTTTAATCTTCTTTTCTCTTCAGTATGACGTGAAGAACCATCGCACCTTTCTGAAGCGCACCAAGTATGAGAGCTTACACCTTGAAGATTTATTTGTGGGCAACAAAATTACTGTTTTTTCCCGTCATCTGTCCTTAGTGGACTATGGGGATCAATATACAGCCCGCAAGCTGGGGAGCCGCAAAGAGAGGTAAGAAAGCACATTCTTTGAAATCTTCTTGTGTGGTTGGTGTTTCAAAGTAGTTGTTCCTGCTGGAAATGAGATAAGTTTTCTGGACTATGGAAAAAGGAGGTGGTAGCTACAGGTTTTCATACAGTTTGAAGTGATCTGGCGTACTGACAGATCTGGCCCCTGCTTATGGTCAAACCCATGATTGCCATTTTTACCTGATAAATCTTCAAGGCCAGCTTCTCCATGGTGTCAGCTGTTGCCTCCTCTTGTTGCCTTCTCTCCAGAGGTCTCTTTGGAGACAAGAGGGTGAGGAGGAAAACAGGGGATCCTGTTCAGCTTTGTTACTCCTCCATGGCAGGCAGCAGTAGGATTCCTGTGATTTGTGGTTGCTCTTGGGGCAGAATTGTTATGGTAACCCTGATGTGTGCTGTGTTCTTGCAAAACTGGCATGTGTCTCTCTGGGGTCTGTGCAGAAGCCTTGTGCCTTACCAATCAGATCTACTCTGTGTTAGTAGTAGTAAATGAAAACAGTAGGAACAGGAGTGAGAGGCCCATTCCCTATTGGTTTTCCCACTATGGGGGATTTTTTCTGAGACTTTTTTCAGCATCTCCTAAACTCTGTATGCATGAGAACAGGAAGTTTAATAATGTATTAAGATAAGACCCATGATCTCTTTTTGGTTTTAAGACTTGCTTTGGAAAAGATTTTAAGAGCCCGTGCAATAAGAAAAATATCAGGAGAGACTTAATAAAATTACAATAAGTTTAATTTACAAGGGATTTGAATCTGGTTTGACTGCAGTGCAGGTAATCTCTGAATTTGCAAATTAACAAATTTTGATAATTTCCTCCAGCTTTTTTTGAAGGTAGCACGAATATTTTCTTAGGTATGATGTTCTAGTGAACCCTGTTCACCTTCTTTCTTGCTCCCTCCCACTAACTGGGCTTATTTTGAACTCTCTTTGGAGAGTTGTACATAACCAGAAGTACAGGAAGAGTTGAAAGTTTTAACACACATCTTTGTTTTAGCTTCAAAAAAACGTTGCCTTGGAAATGACTGCCATAACATCTTTCCAGAAGGATTTCTCCTGGTACTTTTCCTCCAAGCAGGGGTTGGGAATGGTGGAAGAGTAGCAAAGGAGGTGAAAAACATCAGAGGGCAGCATATGAGTAGCTCTCTGATCCTCGGTGGAACCCTGGGTAGATTACATCTGTCTTGTGTATGGTTTTTAAATCAATGTAACTTTTTATAGTTGTGTATTTCCTGCTCTGCCTCAACTAGCATAAGCCCTGGTGCTGATGAGGTTATACCAAGAAAAGGCAGCTTGTGAAAAAATGGCATTTTCTTCTTGTCAGGGAGATTGCTGTCTATACAGCAACACTATAGTTATGTCAATGAAGTTGTCCTCGGAAGGATGAGGTTTTGTACTACTCTACAAAAGGAAGGAAGGGAATTTATGACATGTCAGCTGTTTGGAAAACATTTTAGGAATGTTGGAGGAAAGATAACACAGATATGCAAGTGGTGTTACATATTCAGAATAGCCCAAAGGAACACAGTGAAAGGTGTCTTAAACAAACAAAAGATCCTCAAAATCCAGTTTCTTCACAGAAACTTTCACTGGGTAAGCAGGGTCATATTAAAAGAGTCCTTGGGCAAAACAGTTGCATGTGAGGTATTTGTCTTTTTGGCCCAGTCCAACCAGTTTTTACAGAAGTTATTGGTTAAATAGATATAGCAAGATTTCTGCACTATGTGATAATTCCTAAAATAATCTGTAGTTGGAATTCTGTTAATAATCTTAAGGATGTTTGTATGAGGCAGAATGTTTCCCCATCTTTTTCTTGCCTTTGTGCCATACAGGACTATCAGCAGTTCAGTTTGACTTTGGAAACGTGTTCTTTGATCACTGAATATGTATGCAGATGGGCTCAGCAAAGGCCTTTGGGGGAGACTGAGGAATGTACATCAAAAATCCTGAACGCTTTGTATTAGGGACCTTTGGTTTTATCAGTAAAGCAAGTGAATGTGACTCTAGGTGCGTGAGGTACAAAATAGATGTGTAAAAGCAGGCTACATTTGCACAGGCCCTTTCTAGAATTATACTAAAATTATTAAGACAGTTCTATGGAGTTTCGGTTTCTACACCTACTTTTCTTCTGTCTTGGGCCAATTTTTAAATGTAGCCATATTTTAGTGTTGTTCTTCCCTGCTCCCCTCCCAGGGCATTGTAAGGAAACCGTCACAGTGACTAAAATGGGTGAGTAAGCATGTGCTTACTTACAGTGTACCACTTAAGGAATCACTGCGTGGAACAGGGATTTCTGTTTCACTAGTCTTTCACTTGTGATCCTGGGTGGTTGTAACCTGAGGTAAACATTTGTCTGACTAGTGTCTCCTGTCTCGGTAGACTATACTTAAGAGTCAGTTAATATCACTGGGTTTGGAAATGGTGCTAGAAAGCTTGTGTCTCGACCAGAAAGATTTGAATTCTTTTTTGATTGGATATGTTATTCTTATGCTTACAGTCATGGACATAATCAGTGTTTCTTCCACTAAAAGATCTAAGCTACTGTACATGCAACAGTCCTATTATTAGAAATAAATAGATCTCACAAGCACAGCCGCAGCATGCTTTGTGCACCGTTCCTTTGATCAGTTTCCATCTTCTGGTATTTCAGTACTCATTGGAGTACTGTTGTATAGTCTCTCTGAAAATGTAAGCAAATTAGCCTAAATTTTGTTCTTTCTTCTTTGTTCCTAGACATTAAAACTGTTTCAGAATGTACTTTGCAGACTGCATCATGTCAGACTGCAAGAAACATATTCCTAATTAAAACTAAAAATAGGGCACATGAATCAATATCCAATCTCAGAAACAGTCTTCAGCATCCAGTGTACCTCCGAGAAGCTCACACTGAAATGTTAAAGTTTATATGTCAGTGTTAGGAAAAAGATTTTGTGAGTTACTCATTGCAGTTTGTATTAATATCTTCTAGGTAAATTGCTTCATAATGCAATATTTCATTACATATTGCTAGGAATTACATTTTTACTAGAAAGCTTGAAATTAGCAAATTAAGGGACAGTTTATTTCTTGCATTAGCAGTCTGTCTCAAATAGTCAGTGTAATAACGTAGATTCAAAGAAGTATTCCTCAAGGAAATGCAAACAGCACTGGAGATCTCGTTCCAGAGTTTCGATCCGTACTGTTCATGGTAAACGACAGTGTTGAGAACCTCTTGTTCCAGAATGCAGGTCATGCATTGTGTGACCATTGGGTATGTGTCATCAGTCACGCACGTAGCTGCTCCCCCCTCATGTGCCTCAATGCATGTGGTACACCCTGTCATATGATAAATAATATCAAAAAATGAAGTGGAGCTGTTAAATCCTTGGGGAAGAGGGGAACAGGCCACGGTCCGTGGGCTGCATGGAGAATGCTGGCAAACTGTGTTGAATATTGGCCAAAGCTTGGCCTGTCCTAGTCAGAAGATAGGCCTGAACCAACTTTATTTTGCACTGCAATGGACTGAAGCATAGGCTCGGTTTACTGCTGTCTTGCAATTTCTGGCTACACCTTAGTCCATCAGTCTTTTTGTGTCATGTTTCCCAATGGATCTGGGCCTAAGCTGGTCCATGTATATGAGCTTCCTGATGCTTGAGAGAATCTCTGTTTCTGAAAGTCATTTATGTCTCTCCCTTACTTTCAGATTAAATGTCACATGCTTTCAAATCTTCCTCTTTACATTTCCTGGTCCTAATACCTCCCTTCCTTTAGATTTGATGTGAAATAAATAAGTCTGTCTCTTTCCAAAAACATCTTTAAGGTTCAAAGTAAAGATAGTGGAAGTTCATCCATGTCCTGTAACCTCAGTATATTTGCCCTGGCTAGGATATATTGCTGCTAACCTAAAGATTGCTTTCCATGTTATGCTGGTGCATAAAATGAGAAATCTGCAATTATTTGCTTTACATTTAGGGAAGTACTGCAATAAAAATCTATCCTGGGTAGCCTTCATTATTGGAAACAGTGTAAAAGATGGAAAGAGCTCTTTAGGATTGTCAGAGATGTGGAGTTTCTGAGATACAGGGTTGAATAAATCTTTTCATTTGTAAGCTGAGCACATTTGAAGCTGACTCACCACAAGGTGAATGCAAATAGAAAATGCCATTTTACAGACCTCCTTTTTGTGCTTGTTGGTTTTGATTAATAATATGTTTAGTGGTGATGGTGTACTTGGTGCTATGCAAAGCGCACTAATAAAACAGTCCTGGCCTTGGGGATGTATAGTATAAAAAGATAATTATCAAGAAGACAAGATGTACTCGGAAACAAAGATATGTGGGAGAGTGTAGAGAATTTTTGGATCGATCTCCCTTAGAATATAGCTGTCAGTCAGTATAAGAGACGTACTACCTCCTCTGCCAACCTTTTATTGTGTCTATTAACAGTGCCAGCTATTTGGCATGCATCTTGTATAGCATGAAGTGTTTGTACTGTACTAGGTACAATAGGACCTTCTTCTCACTAAGGCCTCCAACTATTTTAAAAGTTATAATAAACAATCATTTCACTTTGAATTGCATGGAAGAGGCACATGTTTAAGTAGTATTTTTAAACAGGGAATTTTAACTGCTTTGTTTTTATGTATATAATGATTAATATTAGGATGAAAGGGAGCTGAGCAAGCATAGGGAGACATTAACAAATCAGTTGTGTTTGAACCCCAAGCCATGAGCGAGGAGCTATAGAGATACATGCTAGCTAAGGAAGAAGTGGTCAAATTGTTTGCTCTGAGAGTGAAGGGAGAAGCCAGTAAATAATGACTGCTGGTGGAACACTGTGGGCTGCCTTGGGTTAGAAAGCCAAGGAAATTGTAATGTGCAAAGCTCGTTCTAATCAGACTAATGTCTTGCGCAGGCATTCAAGAACAGCGTGGAAATTGATGAGACACTGGGACTAGGATGTTTGTCTGTGGCAGAATTCCACTCTTTGATGTAATGTTCTTTTGACTGAATATAAACTCAGCATGCACACCAAATGCTCTAAGGAAAGTTGTGTTGGCTGTGTATCTCTACNTTAAACCTGATGCAATGCCCAAGATTGGAGAATTAATTGATACCGTTATTAATGCAGGATTTACAATAACTAAGGCCAAAATGATGGTGCTTTCAAGGTAAGGAATTTTTAAGGTTAGCTCTATTGTATCTAAATATTATTTTTGCACTTAAGAATGTTCTCTGAAGCTATGCTGTGTTGTTCCACACATCAAATACATCACAGTGAGTAATAGAGGGTAGACTCATCTGTTTCATAATCATGTAGGTTTCTGAAAGCATGTAGAAAATTAAGCTAAGTATTAAAAAGTTTCGTGCAAATGAGTATGGGTGATTAAATATGTAATGTCTCTGTATGAATCTGAGGTGACTACCATAACTTTAGCAATTCAGTAGGGATTACTACGACATGTCTGTATGTCCTTACCTCATGGCTTCCTGATACAAATCATATTGCTTATTTTAACAATGTTGTCTTTAAAGTAGTTGGTTTGTTCACTCTCAGTAAATCCATTGTCTTAATTTGTGCTCTCAGAACCCAAACTTGTTTGCTTTTTAATGACTGAAAGTCCCAGGCAAAGCAAATGATCTTCTGATGTTGTTGCAGGCTTGGACAGATTTTACTCATCCATCTTCCTAATCCCCCCCCAAATCTTTGCAGTTCTCCACTTACCTCATTGAGCCACAAGATTTTAAAAAAGGCAGGCTGCAGAGGAAAGAAAACATAATTCATTTACCCAAGTGCAGGAATTTGGGAAAGTCTTCTATTTCTCTGTTGCTGCTTTGCCAAACCTGTTCATATACAATGTGTCTTTGAAGAGAAAAGCTATCTGCCTTACATAATACCAAATTCATGTGTTTTTATGGTTTCTATGTAAGGCCAGGAAAAATTTTCCCCTGCCTCAAAACCATTTTGACTTTCTGAAATAGTCATAAAACAACTATATCACTTCCTGTCTCTCCATTCACCTGCTACAATGTTTGATTATACTGGTCCCAGATCCTCCGTCACACAACTCCACTTTGTGAGTTCAATCGGATTTCTAATACTGATTTACAATTCACAGTGTCTTTCAAGCCAGCTTTTTTTGGCTTGCTCTCTTGTAGTCTGAGAGACTTGATCCTGAAGTGTTATATTGGGTGGTTATTTCAGCGCCTGTCTGAGAACTTGCAGAACTGTTGAGCCAAGTTATGTGCTTTAGAATTGACTCACACTGAAGGGAAGAAACTTTGAGACTTGAACTTCTATTGCCTATTGCTATCTAAAAATTTATGCTTCTCTTGCATAATAAGAAATTATTATTTTTAAGCACAAGGATGGGCTGTGATACTGGATATATTTAATGTCTTGAGTATTTGTGGTTTTTCTGCATACTATATACTCTGTTTCTTGGGACTGTTCCATTTTAAAATGATGGAACTATGGCTTTGCCAAAGTCTTCTACCCTTAGATCTCTGCAAGCAGGCTTGTTCAAACCAGCATCATCATCTACTGCTTTCTTTAGAGGGATTATTACTAACATTTGTCCAGCAATCACTGTTAAGTAGATTCATGTCTTCTGTAAAAATTGTAGCCAAGATATGAAAGCGAGGGCAGGCACCTGCTTTGATAGATCAGCTCTCTAGTCTCTTCATTTAATCATGTGTCAGTTCTGTTATTCCCAGATGAAGACTGTTTTCCATTCTTTAAAAGCAGAGAACTGATGAAAGAGATGAAATGAAAAAGGAACTACATTATACAGCACAACTGCAGTTTTATATTTATTGCAATAGGAATTCTTAACTGAGTAGTAGAGCTCCATTTGTTTCAGAAATATGTCCCTCAAATATTTCTTCGCTTTCAGAAATGGTAATACTTATCTGTTTGCATACCTTTTTTGTATTTGCTTTCCAAAATTATTTGGTAAATTAGTTTCAGAAGAGGATTTTCTGGTGAAATAGAGAACTGTAAACAAAAACTTCAGGCTATTTGCAGAGTGTAGGTTTGAAGCTGAGATTGCAAGAGTTCCTGTGACTAGCATCATTTTTAAATCATGTTTCTGCCTTAGTTATGAAATGGAGAGAAAGCATATTAGTTGTATGGTCAATGAAAATCTTTTGAATGGCTCAAACTTGGACTGAACTGAAAGCAACAAACCAGGAATTACTCTGTTTCAATGAGCAGGTGGTCATTTTGATTAAAAAGCTGGAGAAAGCTGTGACTGTTCAAATATTTGTCAAGGTTAGTAAAATTAAATTCTTCTTGGGTTCTTCTAGAGGTTATTTCTTTCCCCTGGCAATATTCTGGGGCTGCGAATGGGAGAGAGATGTGAAAAGTTGCATTGCAGATGAGAGAACTGTGCCTTTGTTCAGACTTGGAATTTGTTATTTGAAAAACATGCAGGTTAATTTCTTCCAGTAAAGGGGGCTGCTCATGGAGACCAGAAAATATCAGAAGTCTGTTTCTGCATGTAAAAACAATTTTCCAAGTGGAAATCTTTTAGTCTTTTGATAATGAACTTTGTACCCAGACTAGAGGTGAGCAATATCCCTTGCTTTCACCTGTCAATGCTCCTGAAAAGCTTGTCATCCTCCACAAATTCCAGCTTCAGAAAGTGGTACACACTGGGATTTGGAACAAGCCAAGTACAAGCTTACACTTCCGAACTCGAATCTTGAAGCTGCAAAATAACAGGGCAAGACTTGAAAACCCACACGGATTTTTCTAGCTGCTGCCATGTAAAAAAGCAGTGCAGTGAGCAAGAGTGAAACGTAATTCTATGAGAAGCAGCTGGAGAAAAAAGCAAGGAAGATAGTAGGTTGGCTAGCTGCAGGGGGTGGTGAGGTGAAAAGCCACAGAATGGTATGCTCACGGGTGGATGGGTGGGGGGTCTGCACCATGGCTCCTGAACCTTGTGTAATTGGGTCGCTGAGCCTAGTGCTGCTAGCAGTGTGGCTGTGGCAATGTAGAGCTTGGAGAGGGCCACCACCCTTTCTGAAAAGGGTATCTTTTTGCTTCCAGTGCCTGACTAAATGCTAAGTAACAGCTGTAGTACGGACATACTGTGTATGCCTGCTGGCCTTTATTTGCTTGGCAGTGTAAGGAGCCCTCCTCATTACAGAAAGTCCATTGCTTTGAGAGAAAGCAGTGTGTAGTAGCAGCTGTGTTCCTTGAGGAAAAGTGCAAGACCAAATTGGGTTTTCAGGTGGGAAAGTATGGGAGAAAGCAAGTTTTCATTTGGAGGGCATTGTGCTGCCTGTGTGACTTGTAACGTTTGAGGATACTGAATAGAAACCAGGTTATGCAATATTCTGTTGTGCACCAGTATAATCAAACGCTAGCCTTGATAAGGAAGTAAGTTCCAGCAAAGCAGATAAATTGTTATTTATGCTTTAAAACCAAATTTCATTAACCAACATACACACAAACGGAGATGAAAGGTGAAAACAACATACCAGCAAGTGACTTGGCAAGAAGGAGACTGCTGCATTTATTTCTCAGCCTGAGAATGTGGGGACCATCAGTGACCCTGAGAGCTCATGCTACGGGCTTCAGTAATTACTTCCTTCCCAGAGGAGAAGCATAAGGAGGAGTCAGCTACAACCTGACACCTGTAGCCACACAAAATATTATAGGAAGTTAAATTGTAGTTTCTGTCATTGGGCATGAACACCCTGCAAGCTGTCCAGCTTGGGAAGACATTACCTGTAGAAACATGTTGATGATTGATAGTTTGTGGTTTTCAGGGGGGGTTATGTATATATGTGTGTGTGTGTATCTATCTATAACTATACATCTATATCCATGTCTTTTTGCTCTTTCAGAAAAGAAGCAGCTGATTTCTACATAGACCATCAATCAAAACCTTTTTATAAGTAGGTATATCAATTTCAACTTGACATGTATTAAGCTGATTGAATACACAGTATTCATTTACCATATTTGGTACTGCAGGACCATGGGAAAATCAGAACTTGTCTTAGTTGAGTGGAGCTCTTTGCAAAGTATGCACCCTGTTCATCTTCCTCCAGGGACAGATCCTTATTTCATCTCTCCCGGGTTTTAACTCACACTCTTTACAGCCTGATGATATCAGGGGAATGTGTTTGATGTCTCAGAGTGAGAAAGCAAGGTGAAACTTCAAAGCCAAGGGAAGGAGCATCTTCAGGATCAGGGTGGAGCTTGCAGGCAATGAGAATTAGGGGGGAACACTTATCTGTGAGAGTTGTTTTGGTAGCAAGTACCTCAAATCATGCGTAACTTAAAGGATAGTGCATGGGGCAGTTTTTTACTGTGCTGCTACTGTTGAACAAAACATGAAACGTCCATGATGCTAGACTGCCCCACCTAACGTGAAAAACCTTAGACTTTTCATAACTGACCAGTTGGATGCTTATGACGCAGAGGTTGTGCCATGGCTACTTTGCCTGAATGGGCCAACAAAACTTTTCCTCCCTCTGAACTTGGTAGTGTGCCTCTTTTAGGAAGAGGCTGGAGCCATGTTGTAATGTGGGTTTGCACTGGCTTGGTCTAAAGACGTGATTTCAGTAATGTCATGAAGTGCTTGAGTATTAGGATCTGCCAGCTGCTCTCCTGCAGTAGCAACTGATTTATTGTGGGTCCAAACTCAAGCCTTTCACAGAGACGTGGCCCCAGGCTATGTCTGACCATGTTGGATATCAGAGGAAGATTTAGAATTGTCTTTTTTTTGCTGAGTAATCCTGCTTGAGTATGTTGATAAATAAGCAAGAATTTTGCCTGTAGTGTTATTTCACAGATATCTATCTACACTAATGGTAATTGTCTGAGGAACTGTAACCTTTGTCCACTGTGATATGCCTGTTTCCCATCCTGCAGTCCTATTCGCTACATCTTCCATATAGGATTTTTCTCTAAATTAGAAACAAATAGTTATAAAGCATTACAGATCAAGTAGAACAGGAATCTTCAAGGCAGTGAAATATAAAATCTCCAACTCATTTTTATCTAGGATTGTACTTGTCTTTAAATTCCGATTTAGTTTGCAAGTTCACTAGTCAATGTAAGTCTAGTGGATAGTTGGGAAAAATAGCAATGCTACTTGTTTGGAAAAAAATATTTTTCATATTAAAGAATTTAATTTTAAGAACTCATTTAATATTCAGGATTAGTCTTCACAGTAAGCAGTGTTGTAGAAATTGCTTTTTTCTTGGATGCATCTATGTGTAAGCCGTTTAACTGTAATGTAAATAGCACTTTCTGACCTACAGAATCTGAGTTTCAATAGCTTTTCCCTGTGTAGTTTCTTTATGTTTATGTAACTTTTCATAGTTTTAATATCATTCCTTTAGCAAAGAACTAGCAGGATTTCTTTTCTCTTCTTGCCCACTTATCATTGCATAAATGATCATAGGAAGAAGATGGTTGGAAAAGTATACACATCCGCAATTATAATTGTGTAAATCTCTTTTTTTAAGAAAGTAGTACAAAAAGCACTTTCTCCTTTGTTAGTTCTGTCCAGACTACACAGGGAAAAGGGAGGTTTGTTCGTATGCATGCTTTGTAAAGATATGGTGTTTTGTTTAGTTTTTAAAAAGCACATTTGGGTTTCCAGTTTTGGATGGTTGTCTTTCGTGTAAGTGAGGTGGTCAGGTAAGGAGGCAGGCTGCTCCTGACAATTTATTCTCCTTTCTGAGATTCATCCCATTAAAATCACTTGACTTCTGCCAGGATGTGATAACTCACTTTGTGGTTGAATTCCCTCTCCCCTGCAAACTTTCCAAATCTTTCTTCTCCCTTCTCTCATACTTTGCATTTTGGTTGGGCAAAATCTGAGAGAGATCCGTGGGGCAGTGGAGCAATCCATCCTGACAGCAGTGCTGAAGTTGTGTCAGTGGGGAACAGACACAGGGCATGAGTGAATATCCTGAAATCCTGCTGTGCAGAAGAGGCATGTTTAGGAATCATTCTTGTCAGACAAATGGTTAGCGGGGTCTCTTTAACTGTTGCCACTACTGATCTTTTCAATTCTTTTTTTGAAATCTAACATACTACACAGTAACTTGAGTGAGTTTGTATTATCTGTTTCTTTTTCTGCAACGATAATAAGAAGGGAATGTGTGCACATGACCTAGTCCAACCTCCTCCTCTAAGCAGAGCCAACTTCAAAGTTAGATCAGGTTGCTCAAGGCCTTGCCGAGTTGAGTTCGGAGCATCTCCACTGGATCATGTTTTTGTTGGTTTTAATTTATAGTGTGGATTACCATGTGCTGTTTCCATTTTGCAGTGAGCTTCTCCAGTTTATAACAAGTGGTCCCATTCTTGCAATGGAAATCTTAGGAGATGATGCAGTTTGTAAATGGAAAACATTACTGGGGCCAGCAAGCTCTTCAGTGGCTCAGACTGATGCACTAGACAGCATTAGAGCAAACTTTGGACATGATGGCCTAAGAAATGCAGCTCATGGCCCAGATTCAGTTGCTTCAGCTGCTCAAGTAAGTTTTTGACTGTGTTTCTTGACTTGAGGTTTATTTTTACTTTATCTGGTAACAGCTGAATCACGAATTCATCATTTTTTCCCCAGTTGAGTTCATAACTAGTTTAGATATTCTTCATGGATCTTTTTTAGCATGGAAAAATATACTGTCTGAAAACAGAAATCTTGTTTATCTCTGTCACAAAGGAGAACCTTGGGCACTTTGGTCAGGAGAGCATGCCTGGTCATTTTTAATGTCTTCTGTACATCACAAACATCGAGTTAATTGTATAGTCTGTGTAATCTACCTATAGCCTACCAATGTTGATCATAAAAAGAAAGAGATTAAACAATTAAATCCTTTTGTGCCCTCCTGTGTTTCGCTTATCTTGCTCTCCTCCATAGTCCTTACTAGTACTCTACCTGCAGCCTACTTTCTTCTGCTGTCATTGTTCAGAATGAATAATTATGAAAACAGGACACTTTGTATTGCTTTGTGTTTTAAGAGGTAATACAGTGGGCCTGGCTTTGAGGAGTTTGCTTCCCTTTTGCTTTGTTTGCAGTGTGTCTTTCCTTAGTGTTAAGAAAAAGCCCTGGGACTGAGAGATAAATATGACCAGTATTTCTACAGAACTGAGGTCACTGTTTGTGTGTATTGTTGTGGGGTAGATATGCTGATATATGATGGCAAGAATAAAGTTTACTTCATGATTGATTGGTATTATGCTGGGGTATCTTAGCTCTAGAACAGCGGAGAAAAGATACCAGTTGTTACTTCCTTGATCCTGGTCTTTCCTCTATTTAAATTGGAACAGCTGCAATAGCAGAACCGGAGAGAGACCTGCCCCAAAATACCTAATAAGCTGAATAAGCTGCCAAGTGCCGTATACTACAAAAGATCAGTAGAGATGGTATGCTGGTGGTGAGGGCAGAGTTGGTCAGCCTCTTCTGGCTGGCTGTTAGGCTGTGTGGCATCGCAAACTACCTGCAAAGCGTGGGTGGTTTTCTGCCGGTCAAGGACTCCACCTCACTCACATCTGCACAGTGCCTGGACTGCTGGATCTTCTCCGTCTGGCTCTGGTTTTGAAAAGAAATCATGTGCTGCACCTGAAATACTTTCTCTGCTGGCAAACTTGATGAAGATGGTACATAGTCAGAAGGAGTTTGGATGAAATTGATTTTTTCTGATGAAGGAGAATTTTAGTCAGAAAGGTCTTTGTAATTCTGGGTAAATAGCTGGATGTCTTCATATATTAGGGTGAAAGTTTCTCTTTGTTCCTGTGTACTGCCATGACAGTGTGCCAGCATTTGAACCGAGAGTGTAGGAGAGAGTATTTATTAGCATAAAATTTTGATTAGAAGCATAAGGATGTGCTTTGGCTTAAGTTTGTTGGTCTTTTTACATTTCATTATTTTTGAAATGCTGTTTGAAGGCCCCATTCATCTGCAGTATTTTTATGACTGTGGGATTATTTTGCTCAACTCTTGCAGATGTGTGCATCTTTTGTGGTGTTACTGATACCAATCTTCAGTAAATCAAACAAATCTGTGAATTTAATACCCCTGTGCCTGTTTAATTTAGTAGGCCCAGTATTATATGACTGTATAGCAGTTGCCGTGGAAACTAGTTGGCTGCACCTTGCAGAAGCTTTGCTGACAGGAAGGAAATATAAGTTAAAGGGACCTAAATGAACTCTTCTGAAGGAAAACCAAAGTCCCAGCTGCACCTAATGAATGTATTGTAAACTGAACAGTTAGAGTGGAAGACTGAATTGTTCTTTTGGAGGCTAAATGACAAGTGAAAGTATGCCTCTGCTATACTCTAAGCCGGTGTCTCTCTGCAGGCCAAATTTTGGAATTCTTTAGATCAGGAATAAAGGGAAAGGAAAAGAATTTTCTTTTTAAGGCTCCACTTGGTTTTACTTTGGCATTTCATCATCCTAGTTCTTCAGCATTATTTAGTTATTTTCCTTTTATGATTTTGAATGGATAAAACAAAGTGTTAAATATTGTAAATATTTTGCTGCCATTTCCTGGCTGCTTCTTTTAGAGTAAATATTAGCTAACAGAGTGGGACAAGGTCTTTGAAGCATGAGGCATCTTATCAGTAGAAGGATGTAGGAAATGAACCCTTTTGTCTCAGATATGTCCACTTAAAATGTGGATCATTTGCCAGGTGAAAAATAAAAAAACGTTTTCCCTTCTATTGAAAGATCCATTAGTTTGAATTGTATGATTGTTCAAGTAAGGATTACAGGAATCCTTAGAGTGCTAAGGGCTAAGGACTGGGAGATAGCTAAGTCTATTCCATCTGAATTGAGCTAGTAAATTAAATGAGACAATTTTAGGAAATGGCACTGCTACTGTTACACAGGAAGAAATCAGATAGCTTAAGTAGTAATATCTCCAGGATATTATTATTTCCTTTAAATAGAAATTCATCAGTTCCCTTACTGCATTTGACCAATAGGTCTAAAATGGAATCTGCGTTTTGAGCATTTGACTAATGTTTATTGGCAGATTGTGTAACATATGTGAATAAATGGTATGGGAAAAGTGTGAAGCAGGCAGCGAACAGTGAAAAAAATACCACAGAGGAAAGAGGCCTGGCTGTCAAGCTCACCCTTGTATGGGCTAAGACCCAAGCTCTATGATACCTGAATAGTGATGGTGGTGAGAAAAGAATTGATCAGTGGCAAAGAGGTTCTTTTGATTCATCCCAAAAATCAGAGCAATTGAGTTTATCAGCTTCAGTAAGATTAAAAAAAATATATAATAATAGGGTCAATAAGGCATGAAGAGTGAGACAATTCTAGCAAAGTTTAGCTGTTTAAGACAAAGAAAGAAAGCATACTGGGAAATGGATGGTAGTTGCATTTTTGCTCATATAGTGGAAAAGATGATGTGAAAAGGGGGAAGATAAAATATATATACGTGGGAGTGGATTTAGGAAAGATACTGAGGAGAGAGAGAGAGGGAATTAGGAAAGCTGGGAACACTTCTACCAAATGATTGTGGCAGCAGCATTTTGAATGCTCAGAATGGGAATGGATTGCATTGTGGAAGTGAAAGGGAAGACATAGCAAGAAATATTCAAATCATGCTTTTATGATTGTAGCAATAGTGCCAGAGAGGGAAAAGCATATCTGAGAGAATATTATAGGGAAAAAAGTATTTGCAGCACAAAAATCTGTATTTAAGGTTTATTTTCTGTGTCTATGGATACTCTGGATGTTGTTACTTATGATAAAAGCTGATGTATGCAATTACAATTATTTGTATTCAATTACAATTGTTTTCAGGAGCTGGAGTTGTTCTTTCCCTCCAGTGGAGGTCGTGGACCAGTCAACAGTGCAAAATTCACAAACTGTACTTGTTGCATTATTAAGCCTCATGCAGTTAATGAAGGTAAGCAATGCAGATAGTGGAGATGAAAGCAATGTGTGTGCTTCATTGTATCCATGATCATTCCTGTGCTCTCTTTTGAGAGAATCAGTCTGCAAAAGCATAGGGTATATTTCATAGTACATGCAAAAGTATGCAAATACGTTGTCTTTCATACATCTTTAGTATTTCCACAGTTCGGTTCTGTGCAGAGTGGGTCATGTGCTTTCCATTTGGATAGTTGTTAATTTCAGAATAAAAAGTGAGAGGTGAAAAAAAGAAGAACGTTAAAAATATCCATGAGATTTGATGAATTTGATTCATCAGCTGTAACAGCTTACCATGTCCTTGCTCCTGTCTGCCCACCACCTTCATCTGCTGGAGGTTGGCATCCTCAGCAGGGTGAAAGCAGGACACCTGGCCATATTGCAGGGACTTCCACTCACACACATTATTTAAAACTACTCACAAAGGGAGGTCTGTGCTGATAGGAATCTTATTCTGCTGAATGCAGTGGGGATAGAAAGTAGAAAAGGCTTATTTACTTTATGAAAGTGAGCCAAAGACCTGAAGCATTTGTTGGACTCCATGATGCTTTCTGTGCTGGAGAATGCCCTGTGAGCTCACCATGTGAGTATGGCAAATGTTTAATGCCCAACAGCTACCATGCGAAGTACACTCACTTTTGCGTCCTGTGCTTAGGCCATATGTAGGAGCAGTGAGTGCAGCAAAATATTTTGGCTCTGGCACTGCAACAGTATTTTTGAGTACATAATAAATATTGCCGTGCTGAGAGCATTAAGATTTTTCTTAGTAAGATGCAGAGCACACTGCAACATTTTAATCACTTCTCTGTGGATAGCTGAAATGGAAACAGCAGAAGTGGCCATAGCAGTTTCCAGGCCTTTCACACCTCAAGTGGGATGTCTGGAGAGCTTGCTGAAAAAAAAATGGCTTTCACAAGAAAGGGTCTTGCACTCACTGCTGATAATACGCCTGTTATCTCTTTGAGGCCTTGCATGGTATCTGCTACTGATAAGTCTGCCATGCAACAAAGACAGTGATGTTCCTTTTACAGAAATATGGGCAGCAGCTGGGACTATGGTCTTACCTAGCTAAATGTTTGCAGAGGACAAACTTTTACATGGCAGGATTGTTAGGGTCCTTAATTTGATTGTGAAAATAGCAAAGTGGATGGCTTGAGCTGTGCTTTCTTAAGATACAATTTCTATTACATATTGGGGCTCAGACTCTCTCTTAGTGGTCTCAGGTTGTCCCTTCCTACCTTTAATTAATTTCTGTGGATTTCATAGTACCATGTCTGTTGCTTTCTTTCTTTTTTCTTGAACTTCTCAAAATTTTTCTGAATCACCAAAGGACAAATTCTAGCCCTGCTTGCACTCCCCTCTAGGAGTGTGAGTGTCTGGAAGAGGTGGGGGTGGTGAGAGAGAGAGAGGTAAAGGTACAGATAAACAGAAAATGTAAGTGCACACCCAGTGTGAGGACTAGAAAAACTGGACTAAAGTTGAGCTTAATATCCACTATATAATCCTTTTTCTCACACCACGGAGGCAGACCACAGCTGACAAACAGCAACTAAACTTTGAAAGACGAAGTGTGCCTTGTGTGAGCATTCTCTGTCCATACAGCTTTCATTACTACCCTCAACAGAATGAAGAAATTAAAACCAAATTTTCTTTTCTAAGTCAGAAAAGCATTTTATCAATTTTAAATTAATATCAAGAATGATGGCATGGCTGTGCTTTTACCTTACTAAGCTCTGTTGTTCCTGCCTGTTCTCTACAGCATTACTTTGAATGTTTCAAAAGCCACAAAAGCCAAGAGGTGCACCTCTAAAAGAGATTATGAGACCGAGGCAGCCTTGTAAAACTTTCCAGAAGTCTGGCTTCTGACAGGGAGTTGGGCTTAGGGAAGGGAAGAGTCACTGTAGCTGGGCGGTGGCCTCCCTCTTTAGCTGAGAGCACTGGTGTGGCTTCATATTGTAACTGGACCTGTTCCAGCCTGCAGTGTGGTGCAAGGTGAATCCTTCTTCACAAGAGCTGCGGGAATTCTCCCAACATCAGCCCAATGGGCCAAGAGTGTTGCAGGGGAGAGGATTTGGCTTTCTTAGCCTGTCCTCTTCTGCCTTCCGTAGTCTTTCTCATATTTTTCTTCAGCCTATTTTTGTGAGTAACAACAAAAACACCACTGAGTGGCATCTCTTTTGGTATGCTTGGTCTTCTTATAAAGCACTTTGTGTTGTCACAGTTGAAAGAACCATGCACAACTGAACAGAGAGCTGTGCAGTAGCTTTGCAGCAGTTTTTGGATGTCATAATTCTGAAATGATTCTCTTATGCCTGTTTTAAAGTTGCAGGAACATAGCCTTTGCCTCCTATAGATTTTAAAGTTTTAAGAATTCTGAGCATGCTGTGTATCCAGCGGCACGGTGTCTCTACAGAAGCGACACCATTCCTCCTTCCCCCTGCTGACTGTTTTGGAGTCAGGGAACAGCATGCTGAGAGGGTTTGGGGCGACCACACAATCTGCTCAGGAGAACTTCCAGCTGCTTGCCTGAAATAGGCAGACAAGAAGGGAGAAGCTTGGCTTTAGGGTTTAGGGAGCAGAGAGATGGCACCAGAGCAGGATGACCCCATGGGATTGTGCATCTGTAGGCAGAAAGTTTGAGAAAGGAAGGGATGACCTATTTGGGCTTGATAATATGCGACAGAGCTGGGAGGCCCTGCTCATCTTGTCTCCTTTTTAATGGCTGTTAGCAACTGTGGTCTGTGATACCCGAGACATTCTGGTTATGCCAGCAACATCTCCTGTATCTCAGTTGAACTAGGTGCTGTAGCAACTTTTGGCAGAATTGCATGTAGGAGACTGCGTGATCTTAAAAATAAGCCCGTGCTTCTGTCTGTGGCTGGCTACTTGCTGTTTCTGTTGAGGAGAATGTGAGTGGAAACATGGCAGCTGGAGAGAATGGGAAATCCTGTGTGGCCATCACTGTGAGGTGGTGGTTTGGTGGAGGCATGGAGAGGAATTTATGTGGGTCAAAGCAGCAGAGCCTCTTATGCATTGCAGATTTGATTTGTGCTCCACAAATTTTCAATGTCATATGTCTAAAAATAAACCTTTTTGCCATTTCCTACGCGCTGCTGAGGCTTTGAACTTGATTATCTAATTACCATTAATATAATCTACTCATTACACATGTACAATTACGTGAAGTTTCACTTACGTGCTTGAGCTTATACAGAGCTTTAGTCTTTATTTCTGCAGAAACATTTGACTCAATTTGTGATTTGAATTTTAATTTCCAGTCATTTTCCCAGTGTTTATTTTTCCTTCAGAGTCCATTGCATAACTGATTCTTAGAAGGAAAAAATCTTTGATTTTTCCATCCTGGAAGATGGTTTGCTTTAACCACAGCTGTAAGCTAGGAAGCTTTTCAGCGACGTTACCTGTCTGTCAAAAGGCTGGATCTAATCTCTTAGTTTCCACTAGTTCATTCTCTGTCAGAGTCCTTTCTTAGAAACTGGCTTTGATTACCGCAGAGGGGTTTTACAGGGTTCCTATCCAGCAGCAAAGCAGTGGAAAATCACTGTTGGTTTTATCTCTGGCCTCGCTGACCCTCTCCTGAGGGTCTGGCAGAAACACGTGTTGCTCGGCAGCCCCAGCAAGCCACCTGCAGCAGGACCTGGCACAGCGCTCACCCACCCGATAAGACCTGCAAGGGAGAGTACCGAAAGCGCCTGCCAGGCTGCAGAGGAACCCTGGGGCCTGATAAAGGGTGTCGGGGGAGTTACGCGCAGTTTAACTTCAGCTGTCAAGGGTGCTGGTAATGCTGGAAGGGGTGGTGTCACTGGCTCTCTAGGAATGTGTGTCATACACGCCTCTTAAAGAAGTAAGGCAATATCTATTTTGTCAGGCTGGTGTCAGCCTAACGTGTTCTGCGGAGGATCAGAGATGGGAAAACAGCTGGAGAGGCCACTGAAGCCAGTGTAGCCCAGCGCCCCGAACTAGACAGCTTTAGCTCATTCTCTAGCGGCTCCTCCCGGCGGAGCTGAAGCTCTTCCCTGGCTAGCTGGAAAGCTGGCAGTGGCAAGGTGGTTGTGTTTTAACTCTGAAGAGGGTTTGCACGAGCAATCCAATTCCTCTTTATTGGGAACTGAAAGAATGCAAAAGCAACCTGATGCTACTCCATGCAGACTCGTTCTGACAGGGGTGTGTTGGGGAGACACGATAAGGTTTGACCCCTCTAGAATCTGCCATGCTTTTCAGTGTCTTTTAGCTTCCTCCTACTCTTCTCCTGAGACCAGTTTTCAGTCGAGCAGGATAGTAATTAGTAAGCATAGCTCCTCAGTGTGTTGAGTAGGATAGTAGGGCTTAGTTGTTTAATAATTGGAGAGGTTTAGTGTGGGTCTGTGTTCTGTAACCCACTTGCTTCTTGTGTTTGGAGCTTCTGATAATTCAGAACACAGTTGCAATAATTTAGAAATTCTCTTTTTGTAATTCCCGCCATGTTATTAGATCTGGAGGTATTAGCAGTAGTGCTCAGAAGCCAAAATTGTAAATGCACCAAAATGGATGAACTTCAGTTTAATGCCCTGAGGACAGTTATGACTCAACTGTTTTGTCGGCAGAACTAGCACCTTATAGATCATGGGGTGGGATTAACTTTAACATATTTATGTGTAACAGTTTAGTCATGTTTGTTGTAGGAATTAGAATTTGGTATTTCATGACTGATTTAAAGTTTCTTTGATGTGGCTTTTACTTCATTCCTTTGAAAGATGAGCAGGGGAAAAATGATGAAAATAGTGATGATCAGGCTACAAAGATTGAGGTCAGAAGTGTGTTATATTTCACATTTTGTACTTAGGTTACAGCACAGAGCTTGAGAGGTGAAATCCTGCCCTCCTTTTCTGTGCTCTGAAGCTGAGGCAGGGGTTCTCCTAACCTCATAGTTTTGCCAAAACCAAATATGGGGCTAGAACTGTGCCACAAACTTGAAAAGCAAAACTGCTAGTCAGGAATTCGTTGGAGCTGATGCAAACTGAAAGGCCTGCCTAGAGATGAGGAAGCCTCTACGGTCCTGAGGGCTCCTAGACGAGAGACTGGCTACCCAGACAGATTTGTTCTCCTAGTAGGTGTTAAGCCTGAGGTTTTGTTCTAACATTGCTTGTAAGTTAAACCCGTGTCCCTCTTTTGTAATAAAAAAAATAGTAAGTTAGAGTGCTGTTTTCCAACTAAAATGTAAGTCTCATAAAAACCCAAAAGGAACAAGAGTGGATTCTTTGCAAATGGAAAAGGTGTTCTGTGGAAATGTGATTTTTAGACTTGTTCTGAGTGGATGATAAATCTTAGAGAGCACTCCTATCAACTTAATACCAACTGGACTGCTTTAAAAATTCATAGACCTTTATATTGACAGGTAACTATAAAAATCATATTTCCTTATTTATGCAAAGACTTAAAAAAATTTTACTTGAGAGCGTAGTTCCTTGCTCCAGAGACAAACCTAACTTGGACAAAAAGAATATCAAGGACAGTAATTCAGTCTCAAGCAGGTACAGAAGCAGCATAGGATGTAGGATCCAAATGAAGTGAAGAGTGGGGAGAGAAGGACTAATATTCAGCATTTTAATATTATGTGGCTTACAGTAAACAACTGAAAAGCTGTTCCTGACACGACCTGTTACTCTGTGGAACAGAGAAGGCATCACTGTGAAAATGTCCAATTGACTTCTGTAGCATGCTAAGTATAGTTACACGTATGTATTTAGGAAAGGAAATAAGCTGTAAAATAAAAAGAGAATGGGATAGAAGAGGTGCAAATTTGCCATCATTCTCAGGACTAGGTATCTGTATCATTGTTTTTTATCAAGATGATTTGTATTCATTAGGTAAGATTTTTAAAAACTGTAAACAAAATCTGGACTTTTTTTTTTTTTCCACCCTGGATTTTTAGGCATAAGTTTGATTAACTCATTATTTTTATTTTCAGGAATCTTAGAAGTAGAACAAGTTTTTCAGAATGCTATTTTCCAGTACTTGAGAAAAAATGAGGAAAGCGATTGACTCATAAGTAATCTGAAAGTATATCTTCTGTTTGTGATAAGTATGTATAATAGGTGAAGTGCAGATGCTGTGGACTTCAACTCATCACAGGCAGAACTTTTCTTTGTGTCTTGTCTGCAAGGTTGAGAGGAAAGGGACATCAGTGGTAGTCTCGATACACTTAACAGTTAGAAATCTGGAAGGAACTATTTGAAGATAGAATCTGGAAGTGTGAAGAAAGAGTGGAATGAAAACAAATCTTTGCAGGTGCTTCAAAGAAGTACAGTGGATCATTTGAGATATGACCTCTAGATATTCCCACATGCAATATGGCAATCATAGTGATGTAATCATGTGAAACCTACCTAGTAAAGCACTATGCTTTCAGATACAGGAGATTTTTTGCAGATAGATTTGTCCAGGCAGAAGACATATTTATGCAAAATTGAATACACTTTATTTCTTGTGTTTTCCTTGAATATATTATATATAGGTTGTTGAAGTGTTTGGTGGTGTCTGGTGGTTCTGTGATTTTTGCTTTTTGTTTATTTGGGTTATTTTCTCTTTAGATAAGCTAGGAAAAAATGATTAAAATGAAAGCAACCTACTTCACCATTTTATCACCAGTTTTTAGAAAAAAAATCAGCTTCCATGAGAACAGTAGTTCATTCTCTTCCACCTGTGTTTTAAATGCTTTTCTGTAGTGTAATGATGGATATTTGTTGCTTGGGATGTTTGTTTTTGAAACCAAACCTATGTTGTTTCTTGATATTTCCTGCATAAAGTTTTAGCAGCTTGGCATTGAGTTCCCAACTTAGTCTGACTTCGGATTTCAGTGGCTAGTGGGGGAGTGACATTTATTTTTTTCAAAATATGACAAATGTATTTTACATTTGAATTTATTAAGGTAGAGGGGGAGGTGAACTGAATCTGGAAATCCTTTCTGACGGTTTGAGACTGGAAGGAAGAGGAGGAAGTATAATTCAGAGAAAAAACACAGATCAAATGGCACAGCCAACCTTTGCTGAAGTTTATAAGTATCCTCCTACTTCTAGAAAGAGAGTGTTTCCCAGTAGTGTTCGGTAGACTTATATTAGTAGTGCTCCTATTGCTGAAAATCATCTCTGTGCAGGAATGATGGTGTTAATATTAAAAAACAAACAAACAAACAAAAAACCAAACAGAAAACAACAACATTAGGAATGTGTGTTTATTACTGCATTTGGGATTTTCATAGAGAAAAGATAGTTCTAAGAGTGGTCTGGGGAATTTCAATCTAATTAAACTTCTTTCATACCAAGGAAACTGATGAATCAAGAGACTATAATTTCATTTAAACCACTCAGATAGTGATGGTATGATGGACATTTACCAGCATGTCTTTTTGGAGGAAAATATGCTTTGCTGATCTCTGAATTCTCAAAGTATCCTTTCCCTTGCTGTTACGAAACTAAAATTTTCCTTTAGTGAAGTAATTTGTATGTTTAGAGCTGTGCAGCATAAGCATCTGCAAAGCTTTAGATGTTTTCCTGGAAGTTGAACTGGATGTGAGCATGTCAAATTAAAAGGCTTTATAAGTGAAGTCTTGTCACCCATCCTCAAGCCAGTTCTTGTCAATATTGTCATTAATGACTTGGACAGGGAAGGACAGAGCATACTTGCAGTGTTTACAGATGGTACCAGGCACCTAACTACAGTTTTGGAGGATGTGAACAGAATTCAGAACATTCCTGATGAACTTCAGAAATGAAGCAATGTGAAGAAAATGAAACTGAATATAAACAACTGCATAGTACTACCACGGAGGAGGGAAAATAAATGCACAAATACAAAATAGAGAAGAACTGTCAGGGTATCAGTGAAAAGTCTGTAGAGAAATGGTTGGAATAGTGATATATCGTAAGCACAATCAGTGTTCATAATGTTGGACATGCACTTTATTTAGTTGGGGTTTTTTTTCAGTAACTAGTTCTACTCAGTGCTGGTGAAAACCCAACTTGTGTACCATGTCGTTTCTGGGCACTCTGTTTCAAATATAACATCATAGAATCTTCGTGGTTGGAATGGACCTTTGAGATCATCGAGTCCAACCATACACCCACCAAAAAAACCACCCAAAAAAACCAAACCACACAACCCTACCAAACAAACCCCCTACGATCTCTGCCACTAGAGCGTGCCCTGAAGTGCCAAATCTACACGTTTCTTAAATACCTCTAGGGATGGTGACTCAACCACCGCCCTGGGCAGGCTGTTCCAGTGCCTGACCACTCTTTCAGTGAAGTAATTCTTCCTAAAATCCAATCTAAACCTCCCCTGCCACAACTTCAGACCCTTTCCTCTGTTCCNTCCAGCAGATCAACACTCCCACCTAGTTTGGTGTCATCTGCAAACTTACTGAGGGTGCACTCAATCCCCTCATCCAGATCACTGATAAAGATATTAAACAAAAGTGGCCCCAAAAGTGAGCCCTGAGGGACACCACTGGTGACCGGCTGCCAAGATTTCACCCCATTAATCACAACTCTCTGGGCACGACCATCCAGCCAGTTTTTTACCCAGTGAAGAGTACGCTTGTCTGTGCCAAGATTCACCAGCTTCTCCAGGAGAATGCTGTGCGGGACTTTGTCAAAGGCCTTGCCAAAGTCCAGATAGATAACATCCATAGCCTTCCCCGTGTCCCACATCTCTCAACACAGAGCAAAAAGAATAAGACATTTAGCCAATGAAAACTTGATGAAAACTTGAAGGGTTTCATTTCTTTAACCTGGGATGGAGAAGATATAGATATACAACTTTCTATATGTAAATTTAGAAAAATTGTGCATATTTACTAATTTAGATGATAGAAGATTTAATCTAATCATTAAGAAAAACTTCAAAGTATGTCATTGGCCTGATATCTGGGGATGTAATGGAATCTTTGTTACCAGAAATTTTTGAGAACATTTAGAAAAATTAAAAAAATACAGCTATGCATAGTCTTAACTTCACTGTACCTTGGAGCAAAAGATAAATATCTTGAAGTCTCTTCTCTTACTGCCTTTTTCAAATCAGAGCATAAGGAGAAAGGCAGGTATTGGGTCTGAAAAGAGCCAAGACACAGAATGTAGGAATATGTGATAATATTTTGCCAAGTTGAAGACAAATGATAGAACTTACAGTGTATTTCTATTGATCTACAACAGTGAGCTGGCAAACCTTCCACGGGAAGTGGACTATAAAATTAGTAAAGGCTGGAGCAGAGCATAGGGGATCTCTTGAGGATTTTGTCTCCAGAGTTCAGTTAATTGACAGTGCAATAGTAGATTAAAATTATTGTTTGTAATTATAGGCTGACGCACACTACAAGGCATAATTTTAACCACTTCCTTTCTGTAACTGTAACTACTCATGAAAAGTCCCATGCACAGAATTCAGTAGGGATAACCAGAAAAAAGAAAGAAAAATTAGTAAGCAATGAATGATTTGAATTATAATACTGAATGCCATCATATAAACCAGCGGTACAGCCTCAACTAAAATATGTTTAGTTTTGTTCACACTCAAGAAAGAAGCAAAAGTAAATAAAAATTGTTATAGCCATAGAAACATTCTCCTAGCCAGAGTGGTTCACAATAATCTTCTCAAGTGAAAAAAAATCAGAGTGGATGTGCTAAGGCATTACAAAATAATGAACACCTTAAAAGAAAGAAATAAAACCAAACTGGATATTTCTTTTTAAGGTTTGCCTTAACACAAGAACAAAAAAAGACAGAAAGACAGAAACCTAAATCTTTCTTGGTTATTTTGTAAATACACAACCATCAGTTTGCGTTCAGCGTAACTGTTGCAGAGGTGTTGATCTTTCCTTCTTTATCTTTCTTTCTTCCTCAGATTCCCTTCTCAAATGGCACACACTGCACAACCAAATTGCTGGATACTTTCTGTAGCCTGGCTATGGTCCTTAACTTGAGTTTCTGTATGGATTTTTGTATATGAATGTTAAGCGTACTCTTCTCATCTTTTCCCATGCATAAATTCTCAGAATACATTTTTTTTCCTACAGATTTTCATCATTTTGTATCTTAGTGCCCTGACTGGCATTTGCAAGTGTAGTGTTGCCTCATTCATAGCGGTTTGGAAAGTTGCAAGTGGGATAGAGTCTTTGAACCTAGTCTTTGAACCTTTTACCCCTTTTGAATCTTTCTGTTCTCAGTCGCATCAAGTGCTCAGCCGTTTCGGTTTCAAGGTCCCCTAAGACTGACTCTCTGTATGCATAATTTTTCTTATGCTAGCAAAATACTGACTTTTATTCTCCAGTAAAGCACTGGTGATATCCTTTGTCTTCACCCTTTTAGTATTTTCAAATGAGTATTATTTGTAAAGATTTTCACCGGTGCTGCAGTGTTGATAGAGTTCTACATAAATATCTGTAAAGCTACCCTTCAAACTTACTGAGGTTCTCCCTCAATACAGTGCCTAGAGAGAAATGGGGAATGATGGAAAACCTTGGATTCTATCACTATGAAAAATATTATCTCATAATTTCCTTACATGTTCCTCTTTATCTTCTGTCTGCATCCACTTGTCTTTTTTCCCCACTCGTGGTTAAGCTGGGTAGCTTTTGAGGTCCCCTTCTCTTGTTCTCCTGTTGGCCCAGTGTGTGTTGCTCAGGAGACCCTCCGTCCCTCTGTGACTCACTTCTTGGTGCTCCACAGTACAAATACAAAAATGGTTGATTATCATTTTTCATACAGTACACAGCAAGGCTGGGAGATCAATGGCTGCAAATTATCACTATGGCTGAACTTTTGGGGAGTCCAGAAATGGTGTATTTATTTTGCATAGTAAGAATGCCTAGAGTTGCATTATTTCTAAGTAGAAAAAACAAAAGAGAAGAGATAGATAAACCTTGTTCTTCAGGGGATACGTTGACCAACTGATAGGAAGAAGTACACTTTTGAGGAGGACATCTGTCAGCTTTCTGTTGCATTGTGTTTTGCAACGTTGTCTGAATCAAAGATCGGTGAGAACTTCAACTGAAATACATTGCAGGAGGGCCCAGCTCTGAGTCCCACTTCTTCCTGTTTTGGAATCCAAAAAGGGCTTTAGTTGGAGTCATTCTCCTGATCGTGATTCTCTGGAGTTTTGGGACAGGACCTTTAATACTTGGCAATAAGGAACCAGATCATTTCATTATACTGTGAAGCAAAATTGTTTTTTAAAATGTCAAAAATAGATGTGAAAGGAAATTGCTACTTATAGCTAATGCTATAAGCATCTGGTACCAGTTACTTCTAGAAATACGTTACCGGATTAGGTGAATCATTGATCTGATCAGTCACGTCGGTTTATGTATTCCTGTCAAAAAACAGTTATTGTTCCAGAGGAGTTATTTTTAATTATTGGAAGGGTATTAAAGAATGACATACAGAGGTTGATATGAGGAAGCTAGTTCTTGACTTGCTTTGAAGGCAGCCTGCTGTCTTGCCTAATAAGCTTTTAATAGTGGAATGGTTAAACTGGGAAACAGGCCAAGAGCAAAGGGAAGAGAATATAACAGCACTAATCACAGGGTTGGTGGTTTGCAGTGCGCTGGGACTGGCAGGTCCTGGTAACACAGCTGTTACGTCCCATTAATTATAGTGCTGTTAGGTTAAAAGTGATTTTCATGAACTGTTTTATTTTATTCCTATCCATAATTCTGCGAACAGTTGTAACGTTTTTCATTCTGGTATCTTCCCTGCTACTTTCTGCTTTTTAATGAAGTACAATTTTCAAGAACTACGTGCTGTAAAGCAAGAAATTGTAGATCAATTAACTGAGGAAGTCTTGGTGCCTTATCATTTTATCTGATTATAATATGTTGGAAGATTATTTGTCCTGTATTAGCTGCATAGTAACATAATGCTAGTGCCTAGAAACCATAAAGCATGTACATGCGCTCTCTCTCTCTCTCTCATATTTGTTAGGATTAGTATTAAATTCTCCCAGTTGTATTTAGTAATGCTTGTGATCTTTTTGTGCTTTGTGACTGAAAATGTACCGTAACTGGTGCCTAATCTGCAGCTTTGATTTGGGTTCTTACTTTAGTCACATTTTAAACATGTACTGGCCCTGTTTGAAGGGTCCTTAAAAGTTTGGGTTTTTTCACTACAGATCTGGATTTTTAAATTGAAAACAAATTGTTGAAAGCTGATGAAATAGCACTCTATCTAATTAGTTATTCTTTTCCTCAGCCTTATCTGCCCACAAAGGAGAGGACATGTCGCAGTTCAGTTACACAACTGGCTGAAAGTCTGAAACAGATCCCAAGCCGAGACTTTAGCTTCCACTGTTCTGTTGCTTGGGGATTGCCTCCATGCTTTTTGTTTCTATTTTGGTTCAGGTAGAATTCGAAAAGAAAGTATTCCTAGGAGAAGTGACACATGTATTGCCTAAACTGGGACAAGGGAGGCCAAGTCACTGGATTTGTAGATCTGCACGACCACTAGCAACTCACTTATCCTCCTGTGCCTCAGGTGCCACATCTGGGAAGTGGAGCTAACATCCCACTTAGAGCTCCCAGTGGAGCTAACATCCCAAACCTAAATGAAACCTCATGCCTCTTCCTCGAGGCACTTCGATAGTTTTGGGGTTTTTTGCAGGGCTTCTATCTCTGTACAATGGTGACAGTAATTCTTTTGGTTAAGCCTTTTGGGCGTTGCAGTCGCGGGCAATCTGGTGCTCTGTTGCTCTGATGAGTGGGAATGAAGTCAGGAATACAATATAGAGGAAACTCTTGATAGGTTTATCACAGTTAATTATTAAACAAACCTTGTATTAAAGACCTTTATGCAAAGGAATTGGAATAGGCTGCCCAGGGAGGTGGTGGATTCACCATCCCTGGAGGTGTTTAAGAAAAGGGTAGATGAGGTGCTTAGGGACATGGTTTAGAAGGGGTTTTTGTCAGGGTAGGTTAATGGTTGGACTTGATGATCTTGAAGGTCCCTTCCAACCTCACCGATTCTATGATTCTATGAAAATACATTCCTGCTTTGATTTCTATCATTAAAGGAGCCTGTCTCCTCTCTACAGAGAAGAAAAATCTTAATGACTTCAGTAGAGAAACAGCCCAGAAAGCTGAATATAAGTCCCCCTTTGTTTCTCTAAAACATGAATTTTGCTTACAGCTCGTAAAACTCCTGAGGAGAAAAGTTCTGTAAAAGGCAGTTCTCCATAGTACCCTACAACCTGGTACCTGATGAGTAATTAGATGTTTGGCGGCTATGAAGGCCTGTGCAAGTGGCCTGTTCTTTACTTATGAAGTGTAAAACGGAGATGTGTCATGCAAAGCAGCTTTCTCATACTAAGGTAGCCTTGTCCCTGCAGGTGGAGGTTGCCATTCGTCTGCCGCTGCCCTTTCGTCATCTTTGTTGGCTTCTGGTGAAGCAGTGGCTATTGACTGGAGTGTTGGCTCTGGAGATCGAGAGTGAGAAAATGTTTATGCTCTCTCACAGATTATTTATTCATTTATTTATTTCCTGAATGATCCCCAGATAGTCACTTAATCTCTTTCTAAACTGGCGATTCACCTCTGAAGTCAAGACTAGGCTGGCTGCCTCACTAGAACCTATGTGTGGAAGCGTTGGAGCTGCTCGGCCTTTCCAGCAGTGTGGACAAAAAGAAAATAGAGGTCTGGTTTCTCTCTCTTGACATGGTCTTGCATTTTCTGGGCAAACCTGTCCAAACCCTTCATTTTGCTGCTGCAATGACGTTTTTACACCTTGAAAAAAATATATTTTCCCGGTTTCATAGGAGATTTATAAGGAAACTTTTATCTGTGCTAGTGAGCCATGGTGTAACGGTATAGTGGACAGGAACGGCACCTACCTCTGCTTGTTTCTGCTTTCTGTAAGCTCAAAGAGCTACATGGCCTGAGTATGTATCAAAATGTCAGGTTTTACCTTTAGTAATTTGAAGATTTTTGGAAGAAGTACACACTGTTTTGTGTGGGGAAAGTTTTTCTACATAAACCTTAATGTGAAAATACAGTGAGAGATACTTCAGGGACTGCTTTTTAATTTTCCCTTGTAAATACAATTTTTGAAAGCCTTCCAACTATCCATCTCATTTACTTAGAGCTTCCACTGATCTTTTAATATGGGAGGAAGCTCACCAATCCTATGCTACAAGTATAAGCAGACTGTGAACAATTCAGGTCTTGAGCATCCTGGAACCTAGATGCTAGCTTTGTTTTAGTCTCATCTACAAAATTTATACAGTGCTAAAAAATCCTGCAATTTAAAGACTAGTTAATAAAATTATTTAATGTCCGGAATTAAAATCCTGCCCCTGTCTTACATTACAGGGTATTCTTCTGTGCTTAGTTCTGTTCTGAATAAATGTCCAGATATTTGTAGTTTCTCACAAATTGTACTAGGGGACAGGCATTTACATTCTATAAAAATGGTAATTCTATGAAATTCACTGGCACAAAATATTGTGCTTGGCTGACATAATCTTCAAAATGGCCTGATCTTGTAAGCACAGGGAGATGTGATATGCACATTCAGTGGAAAATTAGTGGTTCTTGTTCTCTGAAGTTTAGTGGTTTGTTTTACAATGTCATTCAGTCTTTGAGGATGCATTCTGAAGAGAATAAAGCAAGCAGTAAGATCACCAATAACATATTAGTCAGTACCTTAGAAGCGGTAGGGTTTTTTTGCACTAATGCGCTTTTCCCATAGAAGACATGGACTTTAGTGCTGGTTTAATGACAATGTTTGTTATCATCCTGCGTTGTTTCTAGCTTAAAGTGGGACCAACGCTCTGGAGAACACTGTATAAAACCAGCAAAATAGGCAGCCTGTGCCCTGAATTGCCTGTGCCCTGAATTGATTACTGTTTAAGCATCAGTATTGCCAATGGAATTTCATTAGAAATATAAATCTTGATCTTGCATCAACCAGGTGTTTTGCAGTTGATGTGAGAAAAGCAAAGGCTTCACTAATTACCTTTTTTTTGCTAGAAATTGTTTTCAACAGCTGTGTGGAATGTAGTTATTTGAAACCATCAATGTGTCACTTTAGATAGAATGTGGAATATGTAAACTCAGCCCTGCTCTCTGCTTCCTCTCATAGCATTACACAAACACTGTTTTTTTTGGTTTGAAAATAAGTGGTATAGTGGCATAAACACCGTCCAGTTGTAAGTCTTGCTTTTTAAAATTGAACACTGTCTTTTGTGTCTTTCTTCAGGCCTAGCTGGAAAGATTATAAAAGCCATCATCACTGAAGGATTTCAGATCTCAGCTTTGCAGATGGTACGTTTCTTTTTGTGTATCTTTTTTTGATAAGCAGAAGTTGGACAAGTGCCCTATGCTCTTCACAGCAATACACAGGTGTCTTCCTGCAATATAAAACCCTTGTGCAGGCTGTGTAGCAATGTTTTGGGATCAATATTGTCCTTGTGATATTTGTATTTTATTATTTGATTGATCAGCTGGTCTGTTTCTCATTGCTGGGTGACCTTGAGCCAAGACACTTTACCTCTCTGTATCTCAGTTTCCCTATAGTTCAAAGGGGGATAATGATATTTCTCTTCTAGAGCAATTTGAGATATTGAAATTTACAAAATGTACCATCTAAGATTAGAGAAATGATTGTTAATATCTTAATATCTTTCCTAAATTTTTAAAAAATATATATTTAGTATAAATTTAGGGGAAGGTTTTTCAAGATACTTAAACAATTTTGATACCCTGATCACCCTCAGCAGCTAAAGGAAGCTGGCCCAGAGACTGTTCCCAAGACTGGTCCTATAAGTCCTGCCCTTTGATTTTTAGGAAAGTCTCGAGATCTGAAATTCCTATATGATTCAAATCCCCACCACAAGTGAAGAATAGCCCCTTTCCTTTACTATGCAGCAAACAGATCCTCTTGCATGTCTTAGTGGCATCAGCCAACATTACGTTGTCTACTTATACATAAGGTGGAAGAAGATACTGTGTGCTGTGTTGCCTGTGGTGTCATTGGATAAGTTATTGACAAATTTCACATTGCAACTCTAATGCCATTCCTTTTACCTGGTTAAGTTCTGAGTATTCTGAATGTTTGCTGCTTAAGAAGGGGTGTCTGTCTGGTTGTTGTTGTTGTTGTTAAGGCAGACTGGCTAACATTTTTGTTTTCTTAGTTCAACATGGAACGTGCAAACGTGGAAGAATTTTATGAGATTTACAAAGGCGTTGTCGCTGAATATGTGGTAAGCATAAGTTTGAGAATAATCTATTTAAAAATAAAATATAGTTAAACAAGGAAGCGGTCACACCTTTCTTTTTTTAGGATTATGA
This sequence comes from Rhinoptilus africanus, assembly GCA_013400135.1. Classification (NCBI taxonomy): domain Eukaryota; kingdom Metazoa; phylum Chordata; class Aves; order Charadriiformes; family Glareolidae; genus Rhinoptilus; species Rhinoptilus africanus. The sequence continues at coordinate 87,179 of VXBO01014169.1, forward strand.
TAGGATTTCTTTTAGGAACCTGGTATTGACCAGTTCTAGCTTGTTCTCCAATAAACTACCTCATCTTGAAAATTGTGCTATGTTGTAAGAGACTCTTTTGTGAAAATTGTTCACCCAAGGAATTTTTAAAATACGAGAATGAAAAAAAATGTCCTCAGATAAATTATTTAATTGCAGTAGAGCCATGAGAATGTGTCGCATCTGTATCTTTGTTTGATTTGACATTGCTATAGTGGCTTGGAGCAGAATATATATTTATTATTTTGTTTACAATGGGGCTATTCTATTTGAATGCTTCCTTAGTCATATTTTCAGCTATTCTGAAGTATATTGATCTGACTTTTGTGGATCTTCAGAAAACTTAAAAAGTTTAAAATATGCCGTAATCGCAGTGGATGCCTAGGACTCTGTATGTTATTATGCCTTGTTGTACTGTCACATAAAACTTCCTGACTGCAGATAGAACAATGGGAATACAAGAAGGTGAGCTGGCATTTCTGTTTCAACTTCTGTCAGAGGATTTTGGTTCATTTTACAACTAATAATGAGTTTAGCTTCTCTGCCATGTTATGTAATATGCAAATTAGCCTTAATTTTTAAATGGTTAAATTATTGAAAGTTTTCTGCACAGTTACTAATATTACTCCAGACACTCACTAGTATTACTCTTCTCCCCCTGCCTTTTATAATTGTGTAGTCCAACTTACTTCAACAGGGTTTGTAGATTTGTCTTTAAATAGATTAGGAGTACTGTTAGTTCACTCGCAGATTGGGGATTACTCTTAAAATTTCCTCTGATAACACCGTTTTTGACAAGGACCAAAAGAAGATTGGACAGGCAGACTTGTAGGTATGTGGCAGAATTCAAATATGGTAATATTTGGCCAGTATTTCAGGACCCAAAGAATCCCGTGGTATTGCAGAAGTCTCTGCTTTGTACCAATTGTCTGCCACCTTCTGCAGCTTCTGTACAATCTCTGACCCTCTAATAAATTGCAAATTTTAGTTACATAATTTAATTGGAGAGTTACTCAGAAGGGAAGGTGACATTTAAACAGAGTAAGTCAATAAAAAGATATGTTTTATATGGGATTTGAAGAAAAGTGAGGATCTAGGGTTCTGTCCTGCAAGCCATATGTGCTGGATGCACTCAGTTGAAATCAAATGAAATTAAATTAATCTCTCCCTGCACTCAGGATATATATGTGAAACAGGAAAACATGGGAAAACAAATCATGATGCTACAGGGATCCAGAGGAGGCACATATGGGAACAGCAATAGATACTGTCAGTGAAGGCCTAATAGGAAGAAATATGTTGTGAAATAGGATATTGAAGAAAGAATATGACCTCTTAGATCTGTGACTCAGAACCGTCTGTTTTAATCTGAATTTTATTTGTCTTTCCAAAATAACTCAGCACAGAAGATACTTGGCATCCAGAAATCCTTTTCAAAAACTGTACTCCCATTTCTTCTGGTTACCCCATGTCAGATAAAGACGTGGCATTGTATATAAAGCACTTCCCTCTGAAAAGAGAAAGATGAACAATTGCCCAAAATTTTTAGCTTTGTTGGTATCTCCTGCATGGGATTTTGCATACTATTGATTAGGTTTTGTGCTGTTTTCTTTGTATTTCCTGCTGTAGCCAGAATAGAAAATGGAAAAAAAAGGAGGGAGATTATGTTGAGTCAACCCAGAATCCACTTCATTAATCAAAAGTGATTGAGCTTGATCCAGCTCCAGGAATGGTTTTGATTGACCACAAACCATGTTATTTGATGAATAAATTATTTGCTAAAGAAAATTTCATTTAGCTGTAACTGGGAGTCTTAACAGAGAAATGGTGTTGGCTATTTCAATTAAACTCTGGACTTGATGAGGCTGTGTAAGGTAGACAGAGCTTGTCTCACATAGTACCACATGCCTCTGTGCTTTAGTTGATGGCAGCTGCTCTTCAGCCCTCAGCTTTGTGTTGTAATGAAGGAGCCAGGAGTAACTTTGCTCATGCTGTTTGCTGTCGCTGGTGGGGTGTCACTGCTGATATAGAAACAATAGAGAAGGAAGGAAGGAACAAAAAACACAGTTTACAGGGAGGAACTGAGTTAATACAACTAAAGTTAAAAGCCTGTTTATTCTCCACTTTCTGGTTAACAGTTATTTAGATGAAAGAATTCAATGAAATTGTACAGAGTAGTGACTTTGTGGCAATTTATTGTTTCTCAACAAAATGAAATATATTGTACTTTGACCTGTTCTTAACAGAGGATCCGTCGGTGATAAGACAGTTTTTGGAATTAAAATGTCTACTCATGTTGTTCAGCATGAAACTAGTCTGCATTCTTTTCATGTCCTCTCAGGAATACTTCTACCTACATTTCCTAGATCAGGCTGATGACAGAGGCGCTTGGCTAAAATTCTGTTCTGTTGACTTCAGAGTGGGGAACTTAAGCACATGCTCTCAGCACGGGATCTGTTATGAAGATACCAACTCTTTGGAACAATACTGCTTGACTTGGAGTCTTTATGTATTTAGTTTCCATCACAATTCCTAAAAGGCAGAGAAGGACCTAATCCTTCTTTTCCTGTTGCCTTTTTGCCCACTCTGTGTGCTCTTGTTCTTTGCCATGGCTTATCCGTGACCTTGCCTATGGATGGTGGGTGTCATTGCGGTAGTTGCTTATCCTTCCTTATCCTCCCTTATTTCCTGTGAATGTTTTACCCTTTCACATTTCCTCATTTGTTTTGATTTTTTTAATTGTCCTGATTTGTTTGAAACTTGTCTGCTTGAATTTCTAGACAAGTATGTAATTATAAGGGTATGTTTTAAAAAAGGAAGTCAGACTAGAATATCTGTCGTGGTTTTGGCTGGATTNTTACTTCTCACCCTCTAATGAGGCAAATAGCGAAGTTAGCCGACCTTGGTTGTTATAGCAATAAGTATAAGCAAGAGCCTCTGTGCCTACCATTCCTTGGTATAATCAGGTCTTATCACTCTGAGAGGGAACAGTTTCTGAACAATGTGCTGGTAATTTCAGGCTTTAGTCAGTTAGAAGAGGCCGAGCTAAAAAGTAAAATTAACAGAAAATTGGTTCTGTTTTACCTCAAACCAGGACAACATCAAAATATATTCTTTCTGTTTGTGAAGCCTGTACCTCTAATTAACAAAGTCCAGTTTGGCACTAATGCCCAGATTTAATTTAAGCTTATGAAAACTGAGACCCATCTTCCATCACCCACTCAGAACTCACGATGTCTGATTACTCTCCAGGAGGCTCCAGGGAAGCAGATGATTTCAGTGTAACTGACATTCTGGTAACAGTACACCACAAGAATGTTATTACAGAATCACAGAATCATAGGGTTGGAAGGGACCTTAGTAGATCATCTAGTCCAACCCTTAGATCACAGACCCTTTCCCTGACAGGTTGTGCCACAGGCCCCTTTCAGTTCTGTTCTGTTGGCTTGTGTGTTTTGGCTTCTGTAGTGATACGTGAGGAAAAGACAGTGAAAACCAAAAGCCAAAGAGACATTTTAATGACTTAAAGCCATCAAACGGGTGTATGTTTGGAAACAAATATAAGCTGTGTACCTGTAGGGAGCACTGCAAAGCACATTGCTGCCCATGGAACTGCAGGAACCGCAGGAACTCAGCAAAGTATGTTCCATTGAGTCAGTCTAGTTTAACAAGTTATGGGATGCTTCTGTGAAATGCAGGTCAAGATCAATAAGGATGCACCCACAAAGAACTTAAAATATTGTGGATACTGTTGCATGCTGTTCAGTATCCTCTTGAAGCTGAATATACAATTTACCTCAATGTCCACCTTCTAAACCAAGTAGCAAAATGGAAAACAATTCTTTTGTTGTGAATACTAATAACATCTTTGTTTCATGTCTTTACTTTCCTAAATGCACCAGTATTTCTTAATTGTTACTGTCCTGTAAGTTTGGGTCTAGTTTTGAGGAGGAATACAACCCTTGCTAATGCCTGAAGAAGCTCAAATTTGTTTCTGTCTTTTTTCTCTTCCAGGATATGGTTACAGAGTTGTGTTCAGGCCCTTGCATAGCAATGGAGATTATACAACCCGAGCCTCCAAAAGTGTTCAGAGACTTTTGTGGTCCTTCTGACCCTGTAAGTACTTGCTTGAATGATAAGGAATGCTTAAAGAGTTGATGTGCTGTCTATGTGAATTAAAATATCGCAGCGTGGTATGGCTGCCACGTACCTGCTGCATTCCTTGGAAACATTTAAGCATTACCTTATTATGGAGGACAAATGCTAGTCTTAGAGGACCAATTTGTAAATCCTCTAGCAACTCTTATGATCTTACCTAAACTAGATGATAAAATACTGTGATGATATTTATGTGAAAGGAAAGCTATCTAGGCGAAAATCTTTGTTGAAGATTCATAAATATTCTAACACAAGGCTTCAGAGCCCTGGAACAAATAGTTATTGCTTGTGCATGCCAGTGTAAATCAAATGTTAGTCTGCTGCAGTCTGTGGCATTCTCCTAGGGTGAAACTGCAAAGGGAGAATTGGTTCCTTTGTTTTTTAGAAAGAAGCAAACAAAAAAGGGTGTAAAAGTTCTTGTACTTGTTTGCTATGCTAATGCTTCTAGCTTTAATTTTTCATTTCTTGAGGTAACTAATTCCATATGTGTAATATTGTGCAACTTGGAGACAAGCATAAGTGCTATCTCAAAAAGTTTGCAGTTTTTTGTTAAACAATGAAGGATACTATACCACTCAGAAGCCATGAGGTGAAATATGAAGATGGAACTAATGAGGTCAGGGTTTGTATGTTTTTTTTGGTTATGTTTTTATGTTTTAGTTGCAGACTGAATGGGTTTACCAGTTTCCATAGAAAAAATTCACACAGATTAATATTTGAAGGGGAGAACAAGTTGTTGAGGATTTTTCTTCAGGTCCAAAGTTTCCATTAGAGAAAATACAAGTTAAGGACATTATGCAAACCATTTTTTCCCTTTCTATTTAGTGACATTCAAATGTTTCTCTGCTGGGTCAGCGTCTTGTAAGCAGAGAATGACCTGTTTATCTGACTTAGTTTTAACTGCAGGATGATATATCAGTAGTAACGTACACAATATGGTGGTTTCAGTTTTGTTTCAAATTATATGTTTAAGGTTTCTGATCTTTAAAACTTTCAAAGATGCGGTTGTTTTATTTGAGCCTATTATATCCTTTTAATGTTTCTACTTGTTTAATGCCTGATACGTTAAAATTAAAACATGCTTGTAAACATCACAACTGCTTTAGGTTCTTAAAGACAAGTGTACCTCTACACTTGTCTTTATTGGAAATGTCTCTATTTTACAAAAGTGCATCACATGAAAAGCCCTGCCATAGCCATACAACATGTGTGTGACTGCAGGAAGGGTTGATAAGCTGAGGAACTGACTGAGGGATGTATAAACTGATGACTTCTCTGGATAGCACAAGAAAACAGCAAAGGAGGGAGATAAATTCCTGTCTCCTAGATCTCTTGCTAGTACCTATGTGGTTTGTGTTTCCTTTTTAATGATTGTGATTTGTTAAGCGAAAATGAGTACCCGCCTGCTTCAAATGGAAGTAGACGGCTGTAAGTTTTGGACACTGACTTCACAGAAGTTGCATTAATGGTATGTTTGGAAGACAGGTAGCTGTATTACATATTTCTGTGTACTGTTTTCTATAAGAATCGCAAATTAATTGATTCTTCAGGCACATAAAGCATATATATAGTAACTACAGCTGCCCTCAAGAGTGATCTTTGCTTGAAAATTTTCTGTCTCTTCAGTCAGTGTTTGTAGCTTGTCCTTGAGGAAGAACGGGGCTAAGGTGTGTCAGTGGTCTTTTGTCATTCCCAAACAGAATTGTCAGAGAAGCTAACTGAACTCTGGGGTTACGGTATCTGTCTCAAATAGGGGTAGCAGAAACCATAACAGCAGTTTTATTATCTAGCAAGGTTATATACAGACCATGAAGATACCATGGACTTGATATGCTAGTGGTTAAAGTAAATGTAAGTGTTATGCAAGTAGCTCGTTATCGTTGAGAGATCTGAATCTCTCCGTAAGGTGTTTGTTTGTTTATATATGCTAGATCCTGATGTGTGCACAGCCTGTTTACAAATGCAGGTGGAGAGCAAGTTTACTATAAAATGTACCTGATTGGGTCACTGGCCCCTGCTAAATAGTACCCTATTTGGCAAGTAATGCCATTGAAATCACTGTGATTACTCTCAAAGCAAGGTGCTGTTTGAAATGAGTAAAGATGTTGGAATTTTACTTACATAATGAATCTCTCCAAATCACGTGTGCTGTTAATTATATCTTAGATACATACCAAATGTAATAATAACTTTGTGGCAAGTCAGATATCTAAACTGGGTATGAATGTTAAAATCCCTTTTAGTCTTTTCTTCATTTTGCAGGGAGACAGCTGGTGTACACACCAGTAAAAAACATCCAAAAAGAGGTAATACAAATTTTCACAAATCAAAGTGAGCTGTTGGCACTGCAGGTCAGTAAAGCTCTCTGCCAAAAACATCCTTCGTTATAAACTAGCTTATAAATACTTTATTAAAACCTCTCCTGTGGTGGTAGAGAAGACTACTAACCAAAAACCTGTTTTGAGCCTCTTTGTAGTAGTATACGAACAGCCTATCAAATCTGGAAAGCGGGTGGTGGGATAAAGATACTTGTCTGTAAGGAGTTGTGCTGGACATGCTCACTCTCAAATTACTGTGACCTGATTGAAGGGCTCAGTGTCACAGATTGCAGGCTTGTGGAACACTTATCCCTGGTGGACAGCATATACAGTAGGAGAAATGTTTTTCTGCAGAACTTGGGGCTCCTGTTTGCATTCTTCTTGTACATTGGCACTTTTCTAGTGAGTGGCCAGGTGGGTCACTGCACTCTTGGTGAACTGTCAGCATCTTTACACTCGGCTTAAGCTCCTGGAGTGCAGCTGGATTTTTTTTGTGTGTCATTGGTGGTCTCATCTGAGGCCTTTCTGTAATCTTTCAGATCAGCTGTGATGCTTGTTTTTCTTGTCTTCCAATTGCAGCCTTTAACTTAGCTGTTCCTCGCAGCCAGGTCACAGACTACTTGTATGACTTGCTCTTGGCATTGATCTGCACCTTGTTCTTTCTGTCCTGGAATGCCTCTGCATAGGGCTTAGAAATGGAAAACTTTCTCCACATCTGCTCTAATAAAAAGGTATTTACACTTTACTTATTGTTGCAGCACCCCTGTAAAAGCTCAGCAGTCATTCTGATGCCCTTGAAAGTAATGTTTCTTTACAATGTTAATAAGGGCTGTGTGAAAAAGATCTCTGAATTCCACACAAGACTACAGCATTTCAAGGAGAGGAAGAACCCTCTGCTATGCAACCAAAGCTATGAGGTTTGAGATACTGAGATCCTTTGAGCAGCTGAGCACTTTTATTTAGATATTTAAATTTCAAATAGGAATGGTGTTTCTGAAATGACTTTGAATTCCACTGATTTTCCATGGCGGGTCTGAATCATTTAAGCCCTTTTTCAAAACACACTATCAAATCTTGTAATGCGGGTTGTTAAATTGTGTTTTTTGTGCTGGGTACTATTTCACTCTGTTTCTACTGGTGAAGTTCTGACATCAAAAAAAAAAATATTTCACCTATGGCAAAGAGGTAACTGCTCTAGAAAGCTAGGAAAGGAGTTTAAAAGTTAATTAAATCAGATTACTACAGAACACAAACCTTTTGAACTTTTGATACACACTATAAGAAATGAGAGTTGCTAACTGCAACCAAAGTTCAACAGAAAATAAGCTATGCTGCTGCTTCATTGTAAAGAAATGAAAGTGTTTGGAGGCATAAGGATAAATGCAGCACAGTGTGCTTTATCGAAAAAGCTGTTTTGTTTAAGTGCCATAAGAAAAAAAAATGCGCAACGTATTCTGCATTGATTTGACATTGTCTGACATGGATCAGGAAGTAAAGGCTACAGTGGAAAACCTTGGAACAGCGGGGTGGTGATCAGGGAATCCTGTCGCTGCTTGAGCTTGCTGACACCAATGTTTCATTTGGTTGTTGTTTGTGTATTTTTGGCCTCTGGAACACTTGGAGGCCTTTTGTTATTACTTAGGTCTGAAGCTACAGCTTCAGTTTTTATTTCTTCTTTGTGCAACTTCTGTGTTGATATAGCTGCTTTTACCATGGAATTGTTGAGGTGATTACTTACTATTCGTAAGACACTTGTAAAATGCTGTAGAAATTAGATATATTGCTTTTATTTTTTTTTACTTTTACTTTTATTTTGAACTTTCTTCATACACAAATGAAAAAATTGGTTAGAACATATAATTCCAGTCTACATCAGCTACATGTTCCTGGCTGATTGCATAACTTTTAGTATTCTTAAGAGCTTTTAGTTAGGATTGGCAGTACACTACAAGTGACTCGAGTACCCTCTGCTGTGAGTTATTATTAAAGTGATGGGATGTGCTGCAATATTTCTGCATCCAAGTGGGCTGAAAAGGGATTTTTGTATACTTGCTTTAGATCCTCACCTTCATTCTTCAATTTTAAGGGTTACAGTGTATTAACAGCTTTTTGTACTTCTGCATTAATGCCAAAGAGCTAAAAGGGAGATGAGATGATTTAAAACAAAGCAGTGAACTGAAAGAGCTGGAGTCTGCTTTAGCTCCTTTCCTGACCTCACTGTGTGACCTTGGACAAAAAGTTCAATATGTTTCTGCCTCAGTTATCACATCAGTTAAACAGGGAAAACAGTGTGAGCCAAAGAGATGTTGCTGGTTGCTGTAAGAGTTTTGTCTGTGTAGATCTCTGAATCTCTAGCACTGAAAAATACCTACATTTGACGCCAGAAATGTTCATGTTCATTCCTAGAACTACATTAGCAACACAACATTTTCATATTACATCAAATAAAAAATAGTTCAGTGGAATGTATAAAAAAAATACAAAAGAAGTATGAAAGACTATTTTTGAGCTCCCAAGTATTCACTTTCTGGCAATACCTTCATATCTGTTTCAGCGTGGATTCTCTCTATAGCCTAGTGAGCCTTGCTCAGAGTGTTGACAGTGAAGGACATAATGTCTGTCAAGAGAAATAAGATTTATTAGTCTAATTCTTTGATGAAGAAGATTTTCCTATAATTGATTATCTGCTCAGATAGCCTGAGTCATGTAATAATAATAAAAATTTTCATTCAGTGCCAGACCATTATCAGCTAGAGTAGCAAACAGATAGATCGATCAATACTAGTTACGATACCCTGCTGTCTAAGCCTGCAATGGGAAAGACATGATTGAATTGCTTAGATGTTATTTAGGGTCAGTCATCTGACTCTGTCCTTTCAGTTTTTAATTTCCACATCAGCCTCTGCAAGTCTGATGAAAACGTGTTCTGAATAGTGCTGAGACCTCTTAGTTGGGGGACAGTCACTTTTTGGCTGAGTGTCTATGGAGAGAGATTCTTCCTTCTAGTGCAGCCCCTTTTTTGCTGGTTCATAAAGCCCAAAGTCTTGGTGGGTTCAGGACTTCCTCTACCTTGTTCTGTGTCGCTCCTCTGTGTGTGGGCAGGGAATTTATTAAGACTGGATCTAGAAGAAAGGAAGTGTTAAGGCATCTGTGCTCTAATGACCCACAGCTATAATATGAGTTGCCACCACCACTTTAAACTGTTAATATGTTGGTGTATGGTTTGAAATTTACCTACAAAAGTGTTACAGCTTGTTGTCAGAGACAAGCCTGTGTCTGTGCAGATGCCAAACACCACACCAGTGACAGTGAGTTGTTTTCCCTGGTTTAAAGCGAATGGAGTCTGCACTGGCTGCACCAGAAACGAGACTAGTACATAAATGTCATATTTGTTCTTCCTGTGAAAGTTGTGTGCAGCCCTGGGAGCAGCTGACAGTCAAGAATCCAATAATTAATTTTTACAGGCATGAATTCAGTGTTCATAGTAAGTTCTCCTGATGTGTTTCTCTTGCTTCTGAGTGGGTATTGCAGAGGTCTGCCAGCCCCTGGCACCCTCCTCTACCACCCCGTTTGCTTTTGTCGTGTGTGTGTATGTGCTTTGTAGTGGCATGTATGCATAGGCTGGTTACAATTTTGAGGTCACCTGCCTAGAGCTCTGTTTCTTGCATACTGGCTTTTCCAAGCCGCGCTTTGCAGGCAATGGGAAGTCCTTTGATAGGAAGAGGGACTTCAGCCTCACTGAAATATGTCTTTGTGGGGAGATTACAACAAAAATCAGAGCACTAATAGTGGTGGAGGAGCCTTTTGCTTGCAAGTGGCTTGCTTTAAATGTGGCTCGTTATTGCCTGAAGGTTGCTGTCATATGATGTCTGTTCAGTGTCATGTGGAGCTGGAATTTGTAGGCTCACTTTGATTCTTGATGGGTAGGTGCATATGTGTTGAAAAACGCTGTTATTAGTGCTGACTTGCAGTCTCCATCAGGAGACTATATACTGACAGACCCCTCAAGACTGAACTCTTTTTTAAATACAATATGATTGAGGCATGTTGGCACGGTCACAGTTCGAAAAAAACTTTTGTCTGCCACTCCTTGTCTGAGGCTCCAGAGCTACCAGACTTAATAGAGTCTGCCTAGATAAATCCTCTGTGGGATTGAACTTGAATTCATTGGTCACAAATTACAATGGTTTGGTAAAGTAGGTAATAAAAGGTATTGTATTTCTGATATCGAGCCCACTACCACCACAGAAGCATGACTCTGGAGGAGTCTGATGCTTTCATCCTCTGGAGGGAAGGTGCTGGGGACTTCTGGGAGAGAACTGAAGCTGGAGTGCATTTGCATCTTGTTTCTGTTTGCTGCAGTGCTTTTTTTTTATCCTCAGTTGACTACCAAAGCCCCTCTAGCCTATGGAGGGCTTTTTTTGTAGTTTCCTCTGCTACCTGTCGCTATGATATTTTAGTATACCCTTGTGACAAGGCACCTTCTTAACTGCAATTTCTGGACTTTTTCAGGGAGTTATCAACATTTTGTCAAAAATCCTGTATGCCCTCCTGGAAAGTAGCATCAACTTCAGAAGCCTCAGGGTTCCCATCTGTGTTCCCATCTTTCCCTTATGTGGGCTGTCTCTGGCTTTGAACTGGTTCTTCCTGGACTCCTTGTGCCTGGTTCCAGGCTGGAATAGCTTGCCCTATTTTAGCAAGAGCAGAGAAGCTGAACGTGAGCCCAGAGACTGAAGGAAAGCAGGGATGTGCCACAAGGCGTTAACAGCATTGGTTAGTGATCTTCCTTGACTTGCTGTGCTGCCATAGAGACATCCTAGCTGCTCCCCAGAATGGGTAACGTGCTAGGGTAATGTCCTGAAGCTAGATTTTTATGCCTTTCCCTGCAAAGCATCACAGGGCTAGACATTTTTTGTAAGGTTTTAAGCCACACTTACAACATTTACTTTTTAAGAAAACTCAGTTTCTTGATCAAGGACTTTGTACTGTTCAGCTCTGCAAACGCATGAAGACGTTTAGCCTAATCTGAAATCACAAAGACTAATTGCATCTATAGGTAGTTGTGAAAGAAGCCGGAAAGAATGGGATCATAAAGCTTCCTTTGCACTCAGAGTGCATCCCAAAGTAGTAGGTGGGTGTTATTAAAAAAGTTATATTTTAAGCATCTGAGATGAACACAAGATTCTTATAAATGCTGTGAGTTACATAAATTTGTCTATTCAGCCTTGAGGAGGTGGGGTTTTTTGGACTGTGTGGAGTTTTGGTCATAACTGTCCCTCTGCAGGTCTTGTTTTGCAAAATGAATGCTTCCATATCCTGTTTGTGTTGCACCTTCCTGTTTAGATTCTCTCCAAGCTTTGAATACATGCCATGTTTTAGAGAGTGGTGTTACAGATTTAGTATCTCATATAGATGGATCATATTTTATTTAAAAGTGGACGACACAAAGTTTTAAAAGTGCTTGCTTGCCTGGTTTCTTTTAGCATTTGCTTGGTTTGTTTTTTAAATAATGCTAGCTAATACTTTCCAAAATACCATATCTTTATTGCATCTCTGCTTACGTATCTTAGATGGATTAAGCAGAAAAGTTTTGTTTCTCACTAGTGTAGACAAAGAGATAGGCTTCTAACATATCAGGTGATAGTGCGATACCAGCCTGGTATAAACAAATACACAATGTAATTTTACACTGGTTGGCTGATCAAAGGTAATCTGCAGAGTTCTCTCTAGGGCTCGTTTCTCCCAGCTACACTGGATTAAAATGAACTTTACCATGCCTATGGAAGGGTTTTAACACTTTTTAGAAATAAAAGTTCTTCCCCCTTGTGAAAATAGTCTTTGTCAGTAAAACACAGAAGTCGTAGTCTCCTCCTGTGATCAGTGGAAGTCTGCTTTCCTTGGTGATTCCCTTTTTTAAATTTTTTTTTTTCCCCCGCTTTCCTCCTTTGGACTGTTCTATTATGGTTTTGCTGTAGCTGATGAGGTTTTGAGAATAGATTCATTAATATGTTCAGTCCATAAAGGCACAAGGTAAGAGCCTTTTCAAGAAGACAATGGCTCTGGGTTAATTTCAGCCTACATGGTTGTTTTCTTTGCTTCCCTTGTGTTCTGTTTGGTTACAGCAGATAGAAAATCACTCTTTTACATTAGACAGCTATGTTTTTGAATATATAAAAGTTAATCCCTTAAAAGAGGCATTCAGGCAAAACCAAAATTATCTATAGCCTCAGTCCTTCGCTGAGAAAAGGGAGCAGTGTTTCCAGAAGACATGGGAAATGCTGAGGTCACTCTGTCTGGGAAAAAACTGTGTTACTGTTACTGCACTAAGCCACTATTTTCTTCTTTTCCAGTTTCTTAGCATCCTGGTCATACTGACCTTGTGTGTTTGCAGAATCATAAAATCGTAGAATAGTTTGGGTTGGAAGGGTTCTTTAAAGGTCATCTAGTCCAACCCCCCTGCAACGAGCAGGGGCATCTTAACTAGATCAGGTTGCTCAGAGTCCCCTCCAACCTGACCTTGAATGTTTAAATCTGTGATTTGAGTATATTAAGAGCATTTGCTTACATGCCTGACTCAGGTTTTTGTTGACTATAGATAGCCTTGTCCTTCACTTGAATTCTTACTGACTTCTGATTGGAATATAGTACTTTTGTAATGATGTTACATATACTTCAAGTTATGAAGTAATGCAAATGATATCTCAGTAAAAAATATTATGAAAATAATAAACCAAGGTAGAACTTGGTAAAACAGGCTGCAACAGCTTTTTCTAGAGTACTGTACAAGGCAGTTAGCAAGAGTCATCACACAAAGGTGCTCATTGAAAATGTGCAAGCAAGGAAGTTATAAACATGTTCAAAAAGGGCAGTAGAGCACTTTCTTTTCCATACAACCATGATGATGTTGTGATCTTGAGTATCCTGAAGTTGACTGTAGTTGTCCCAAAAGGTTTCACGTCTTTCAGTTGGCAGCTTATAAGTAGTCAATTCTTGGATGTGCATTACTTTTTTCTTTTTTTCTTATCTCAAGGGACGGCTTATTCAGGCTCTGCTTGGTTAATAAATTGGTGGCAGAGCTAATAATAAACAAACAGAAAAGGAGCTGCAGATCCCCTTATGTACTCTTGCTGATGAGAGATTGATCCAAGGGGAACTGATCACTGCTGGAAGATCTATCAGTTTCTCAAGTGGCTTTCCCCAGAGGGATCAGTTGGCTTTCTAGGTGGCATAGGTGGTACCCTTGTACTGTACGTTGCAACAGGGTGTTTATGGACTGAAATTCCCTAAGTGCTTTGCATGCCGTTGTAGTAATGCAAGAAATACGTGCTGTGGCCAGAGCGTATCTGCAGTTATTTTCTGCTTGAGCTACACTATTTAAGGCCTCAAAGTGGGTGAAATCAAATAGTGTGACCTAAGCCTTCCTTCTGTAACAAAAAGAACTAAATAGTCCGGGTTTGCATTTCTGATGATGATGATGGATTTTTATTTTATTTTTTTTTAAATCCTCCTCTCTGCAATTGCTGACAACCAGGAGAACAGCTGCAGTAATAGTTTTCATTCTGTACCCCGGTCTGATTGTCTGTAGACACTATCCACTAAACTAAAGCATTTTAAAAACTGGATATAAAGGACTAATTCAAATGCTGAGAACCTGATGAATAATTTGAAGTGTGGCTTGCTGGTCTGTTTGGTTTAGGCTGACATTCTCTGTTCTACTGCAGGGCCACCTGAGCAGAATTTTTAGCAGCTTCTTTCGTTTACAGTATGATAGACTGCATATGATATGCACATGGGACTTCCCTTGGATACTCCTACTAAGAAGTTTTCTCTTTCTCTGTGACCCTTGACTTCCCAGATTAAGGGACTAGAACAAGATCAGGGTGGAAGATGGGTGAGTAGCAGTTCTTCGTGTTCCCAGTGCAGCTCTCAAGTTCTCATAGGTGACCTGGCACAGCCTGAGTTTTGCAGGCAGTGGCTTATTATCAAGAGTGATACACAGGAATTAAAGCAGCATTAAATCAGGGAAAGAGAATAGTTGAGGAACTGGTCTGGGATTCAAAAGATCTGAGATAAAAATTAGACATTGAACTTGTGATCCTTGTGAACTGTGAATTTCTTTGTGCCCCTGGGAAATGTGTCTTGGTTTCTCATTCCAAAAAATAGGGTCCATTCTGCTCCTATTTTCTGTTCTTTGTGACTCTTCATGTAAGTTTTCCAGGCCAGGAACCATTTATTAGTATGTATAGGAACACTGAGTAGTACAGCTAGTCCTGAACACAGCAGGGGCTTTTAAAAAACAGTCGTAACACAAATAATGAGTGATTCCTTCCGTCAGAAGTTTTTTGTTCACAACTGCGTGGGAAGAGATGGCAGCACTGCCGCCTCCAAGGAAACACTTGCTGTTGGATTGGAGAGCCTTGAGGTCACAGAATGGAAGGGAAAGCTCTCTCCCATGCTAACCCCCGAATGAGAAGGATATCTGGGATTTGCAGCGGACTTACGAGTTTAGTGTTTCGCTCCATCTGTATCTTCTGTTGAAATGGATGCTACAAAGTTGGTTCAGCTAGGGAAGTCTCGGTAGAATTTTGAAGCAGTTTTTTCTGCTTTGCAAAGTGTAAAGCTCAGATATCTGGACTGCTTTTGCAAATGTAAAATTCCATCGCTCAATTTCAGAGGAAAATATAATTTATAATTATTCTTGTTCTTACAGTGGAAAACTCAGCCAAGGTATCTGTAGCCCCAAAATAATGTCTTGCAACTTCATAGTGGCTTTCACTGGAGGCTCTCCAGATATTTTGCTAGCATGAATTAATCCCCAAATATCCCTTGCAGCCTAGTATTTTTTTATCATTGTTTTACAGGTGAATTACTAAATGGATGAAATTCTGGATGCGTGAAGGCACTATAAAAGCAGCTGTAGGACCAGTAGTTCATCTTTAAAGCTTAAAGTAGAGCCACTAATAATTAAATTTACAGTTGTACTGTGTTTTCCAATGTCTTGTGGGGTTAGTTGCTTTTCGATTGTTAAATGCATCCTTTTCCCAACTTGTCAAGTAATGTAAATATCCCTTATTGCAGCCAGGTAATACAACAAGATAGCTAGATATTTTGTCTTTCTTCCTATTTTGTGACCAACTTACATTTGATATGTCAGTTATCCTCAAGACTTCACTATCCAGTCTAGTTTACACTTAACTCAGAAGTGTGATTGCTTGCTCTTCTTTAAATTCAGCCCATTGGCAATGGCAGATAGGTATGCACATACAACAGTAAATAAGTTTCTGAGCAGGGCAGTTATCATTAGAATTGCTTAAGCATCAACCAGAAGTGCCAAGACCAGTAAAAATGCTATCTCAGGCTGGCAAATGTGCCATGTTTGCTGCCCACAGCAGAGAGTCTGTGGAGAGTTGGTGCAGCACCTTTGGGCTGCCAGAGAGGAGGAGTGGTAGGGAATGTGTGGGAGTGAAGCAGAGGGAATCAAAGTGCCTCAGGGGATGGAGGGTGGGAAGGAGACAGTGTAACAACTTCTACAGACTTGTGAGCTTCCGAAAAACTGCCAACACTAGAGTATGGAAGATAATTTTAGGTCCCTTAACAAAACTTCCAAAAGATACAGGGCTTGATACTGATAGTTCAGAGGTAGGCTGACTTTAAAATAAACAGAAAAGCAAATGAGTTTGGTGGGGGGTTTTTTTGTTTTTTTTGTTTTTTTTTTTTTTAACCTCAGAACAAAGTAGGCTTTTATAACAAAATTAACGATGGTTTGATTACTTGCTGGTACTGTTGCAAAACAATTGGATTCTGGAAGGAGTTGAGGCTCAGATGCACTTTTTTACAGCCTTGCAATTGAAAATTTGGCTACTGTTGCCTGGATCAGATCATTTAATTTGCTGAACAAACCTTTACAGCCATGCTGTTTCAGGTCTGTAACTATATGCACACAGACTTTGCTCAGTTAAAGATACAAGAAACTTGTCAGGACGGCTAGTAAGTGATTGGAGGCATAAATATTTTACCATCAGTCAGGAGAGGATAACCTGAATATCTAGGTCAAAGGCGTAGTGCTGAGGGGATAGAAGATTAGGCTAAATATTATAAAGACTTTCAATGCAACCTTTCCAGGTTCTTGAGAACCCATGTATCAGTTTGTTTTGTGATAAAGACTGAAAGATGAGGCGTGTTTATTGTGTGTGTTTGGAGGGGGTTGTTTTGGTTTGATTATTTTTTTGCGATATATGGAAAGTACGAAAGACTTTGTGATAACGCTGGCTCCCTTGGAAGTGTGCGTAAGGCCACTGATAGTGACTCCATATTTGTACATGACGTTGCTGCAGCTCATGTGGAATGGAAAGAAAGAGGAAGCATGTCACTGTCAACAAGAGACTTCTGTTCTGGATTGGTTTGTGAAATGTAAGGGGAAGGAAACCTACTACATTCTCTTTAACCTTGACCTGGTTTTGTATTTAGAAGCTTTCTGAAGTACCTTTCAACAGGCAGGCCCCAGGTTTCAGGGCAAAATGTGTTCTTCCCCAGTTAAAGACTTTACAGTGTCAACAGCACCATCTCATGTAGGTTTTTCTCTTTGTGATATACACAAAAGGCTTAGTACTGCATTTAGTGATGATTAAATGGACCTCGGATTGATGCAGGAGCAGAAAATTGTTGTGTTGTGCAGCAGCTGATGCTGAGTGCAAGATGGCTTATTGTATGAAACTGGGGAACATAAACCAAGTCGGAGCTGAGGTAACTAGAGGGGAAGCACGCACATCAAAATTGGTTGGCTAGAGTTTAGAAAGGAGTATGGGCTGCAAAAGAAAACATGTGAAGCAAGCTGAGGGAGCTAGCCTTTGTGGTATCGTGCACAAGATCATCCATGGCCACAATTTTTATTTTGACAGTTAAGACTTTGTCTTCGGATGGAAACTTCTGTGAAGGATATATCAGACTGATCAACTGAGGTTGTTCCCACAGTAACAATAATGCTAAGGTGTTTCTTAACTTGAATAAGCATTACAAGAGATGCTTGTCTAGTTTTGTATTCAGCATGACAGAAAATGTGCTGCTTTTATCATTTTACCTCTTGCTGATGGCTTGTGTAGTAGGATTGAGTATTTTGTGCAGCTCCCTGCTGTAACCAGCAGTGTATGATATGACTGGTGCTAAAATCCCCTGAAAATAAAAGCCAACTGAAGAGCTGTGGTGACAGGAAGAGAAGAGAGAGGCACTTATCCTACCTACCTTACATAGCTGTTGTTTTGCAAAAGGGCCCTTTTTTTTTTTTCCCCCCCACTGAAAGGGCTTATCACCCTCTGCTCACTACAGAGGAAGCTCAGGTGCCTGGCTTAGACCAGGCAGTCAGCTTTCCCATGGCTAAAGTTCAACCAGATAAATTCCAAGGTGAGTGGCGGAATTGACATTATTTTGTTTGTTCATGGTTAATGTGTGTTCTCTTCTCTTGAAAAGGGCGTAGCTGGTTCTTAAAAGGAGAAAGGCTGTTGCTTGTTTGCCTGAGGCTGTCTACTGCCTTCTGAATCAGTTGGGACCCTCAAGGGGAAAGAGGAACCATCTCATGACAGCAGTGGAGCATGGCGAACTGCGGAAGAAAAAAGCTTTGAGTGCAGGGTGGGGAAAGCAGAGGTGGGGAGACCAAGCCAACATGAAGCCTTCAGAGTGATGAAAGAGGAATGTCAGGAAGAGGAAGGAGTGAACATGCAGTCAGGGTTCAGATAGAGTAGGAAACCAACGTGTTTTACTGAGGGTTTAGAGGAGACTGTGCAGAGTTTGTTGCAGCCCAAGAAGTCCTCTGAATGCTGCTGGCCCGAAAGCAAACCTGAAAGAATGAACCTGCCCTGGGAGCCCACTGTGGGTAGGAGAGGGGTTGATCACAAACTCTCTTTTAAATTCTGCTTCTCTCAAGAGGACCAGTAATGAATTTTCAAGGCTCCTGTGTTCTAGTTTATGTTCAAGTAGAACAAAGTTTTAGGCTGTAAAAGTTCCTTAGTGTGTTTTTGGTCCATTCAGAGTTTGTGCTGCTTCCCACTGAGGAAGGAGGGAATGGTTGCTGTACAGAGTCAGTGGTTGCCTCTTTGGCTTTTTCTTGAATGCCATTTAAACAGCAACAAGGCACGCAGAAGAGTTTAAGAGCAGTGGCCTTTCGGCCTTCCTAGATACCCAGTTAAGTATTTAGGGCAGATGCTTTTAAAAACCTGGACAAATTTTATTGAAATCTGCAGTTTTGGCTGGAATACATATTTCTGTTCTATATAACTTCCCATCCAGCCCATGAAAAAACATCCATTTGAAGGAAGAACAGTTATGAGCTTTGCTCATGAGTATGTTTATGAATTTTCAGTCTGATTTTGACATATTACTGGCATTGGTGACATTTTTGTTTCCCTTCACTTGTATAGAAATAGAAAGATTTTAGAATGTGCTAAGTACTTCATATAGGCGGTGTTGCACTGCACACAGTTATATGATAGAGAGGAACATGAAATATATGCATCTGTATCTTGTGTAGGACAAGGATCTTCAAAGGGCTAGCTGTAGATCAAAGCCCAGCCTGTAAAGTGCAATCAAACAGCTTGCTGAGTAAGACCAAAGAAGATGAAGCCTTTGGTGCAGCAGCCCTGGTTTGTTTTGCTGCAGACCGCGTATTCTTTCTGTGAGGTTCATGGCATCCTCATTTACATACACACGTGAAGTTCCGGCACGCACATGTTACTCTCCTCTTATGCATATGGTAGAGCTGTAGCTGCTTTTAACTCCTCCATTATCCCACTCTCAACTCCTTTCAAAAAGGTTTTGAAAACTAGTGCACAAAACACATACTCTGGAAACTAGACATAGCAGAAATCTTAGGAAAAAGAGGTTTAAAAGGGGATGAAGGGGTGTGGGGGCACCAACCCAAACCCCACTATTATATTTGTGTCTCTGTGTTGGTTCAGATGAGGCCCTATAAATAAAATGTTTGGCAAGCTTCCTGTTGTGGAGCACAAGAATATGTGCTATGAGGAATAAGTTCTGTAAGGAAGTCTCTTCCTCCTTCCCTGAAACTTCCCAAGATTTCCAGCCGTACATACACAAGTACACCTATATATGTTCCATCCAGCTCTTTGTATCTCCATCATTTACAGAGGCCTTGTTCCCTGAGCCTTCCTGAGTAGTGTAGTAAGAAAGCAACGGAATAGTAAACTTCAGAATTGACAACTGCTATCCTTTTTGGCTATGTAAATATAATCAGGACTGCTTTACTTCTCATCCTGTTTGTTAACTGGTGGCAAGAAAGGCTCATTTAGATTCTTATTAATCAGGTGCTAACAATGTGAAGTGCTGGAGGACCAACCTTTGCATACTTGTGATCTAATGCAATCCCAGGCAGAACAGAATGAGTCCCTTTTTGTGCCAGATGGCTAATGAGTTTCAAGAGGGCAGGAGAATGCGTAGCAAGCTGCATTGAAAAACTGAAGGAAGAACAGGAGATTGCATACAGCAACAGTAGGAGCTTTTGCCAATGTTAGTGAGAGTGAGTCCGAGAGAAGAAACATAAAGTCATCTGTTATGAAGTTGTGAAGTAGAAATGAAAGCTTAGGACAAATGATAAGTCAGGGGGCCATAGCTGCTTTTAAAGAAAAAAAGAAAAAAAAGGCGGGGGGGGGGCTGGTGGTGGAAGGGGGTTTAGTGAGGAAGATGGGTCCGGGAAACTTGGGAGAGTTTCATAAAAAGCAACATTTTTGAACCTGTTGGAGGATAAAACAGTTTGAGCAAAAGAGTTTGATGGGTAGGAAATAAACAGAATATAAAATGCCAAGCTTTAGCTTTTTAGATCTGAGCTGCTTCTTGCTAAAATGTTTCCAAAGGTTTCACAGTCACAATAATTTTTTCTAATATTCCCAAACTTTCCTAAAAAAAATTGAAAGCCTAGTGCTATTACTGGCTTCCTGACAGCTATTTTTTACTGGAATCAACAGTTGTTTCAAGGAAGGCTTGATTAAAGTGTCACATAGCTATAGTTAACTGGCATGTGACTTCTGTTTCTCCAGCAGACTTTCTTATCGCAAGCCTTTAATGAGGACCATGTGAAAGAGGTTGTTTTTTTTCTCCTTGGCGCTTTTTTTTTTCTTTAAAGTGAAACTCTTGAACTTCCCTCTGAAGCAAAATTTGTTTGATGTTGCGTGTATCTTATTCAAAAATCCTTAACATCCATATCCAAAGATCTTGTGTAAGCTGTGACGTATGCGCAGTAACAATGGGGAACTGAAACTTCTCGTTGTAGCATGTTTTGGGTTAGACCCACTGCAAGCATTGAAGCAATTTAATTGTCTTCCAGGTGGGTAGCAGGTCACCATAGGTAACAGATCTAGGTTACTAGGTAACAGATCACCATAACTGTTGATTGTTATTACAGGAAAATATATAGGACTTGCCCTTAAAGTCCAATTGTCTTAGTATAGTAGTGAGACATGACAAGCGGGTGAAGCTGGAAAGAGCCTAAAGGGTATTGTCAGATAATGCTCTTTTGGGACTTTTGGGTGAGGTCTTTTGGGACTAGCTTAAAACATTCACTGCCATCCCAGAAGAAACTGTGCATCATGCGAGTGGTTCTCATATGTTCCTGTGCGAAGTTTTCCAGGGCGGCCAAAGAGCCACTACGGAAGCCACTTTGAACCCATTTGACACTGAAAGTTAAGAAATGCTTGGACGATCCAGTCTGGTGACTGGGCTGTGGGGGCAGTAACCTCCAGCTGTGATACCAAAACAAACACCTGGGAGTGGCATGGTGAAACTGTGCTGGCCGCTTCCAAAGTGATTACACCTTAATGTACCCAGTGCCTTTTCAGAAAGGGGCTGATGTAGGCTCTATTGGCAAGGAGGAGTGCTTTTTTTGTGTTCAGTAACTGTAGTCTGAGCTTGTCATCAGCCTGTCCCCTCACAGGCAGCAGTGCTCAGGAGTCACTCATGGAACAATGTCCAAAGGGTTTTAAGGAGGGAAAACTGGGTTAATGCCATCACCACTGAATTTTTTAATGGAGGCACACTGTGTATGAGACAGGCTCGGAGAAGAGCTCCAGAGTGTTGGGAGACAGACCAACAAGGTAGCACATTTGGCATAGGAAAGGGGTTAAAAGACAACCCTGAAAGGTGATAGTGCAGAGAAGTGCAGCAGGACTGCGTTATGCTTTGAAAGAAAGAACACGGTGGAGGGGGGAGCCAATGAAGGCAGTACTCTGCGGTATAAGATGGGAGATTTATCACAGGAAAGAGGTAGGGGAAGAATGTTATCTTAGGACCTGAGTGGTATCTGCTGTAGTAAGAGAAACACTCCAAGGCGGCGTTTGGCATTGTAGATGAAGAAAAGTATTGAAATGTCAACTCCAAAGAACAGATAAATGTAGAGAGAATCTGGACTGATCCTCAGAGGCGATCAGATGTTGGCACTAGTTAAGGTGTGAGAGAAGCACCGCAGAGAATATCAGGAGGCTAGATTCAGTATCTGGGCTTCACAAATGTCAGGTTCTGAGGCAAATAGTTCAGTGTTAGGGGAGGCAGTCTGCAAGGTGGCGTGCTTGTGTCTGCTCACTGAGCACAGCACATTCAGTGCTTGAGAACTGAAAAAGGTGTTAACATGAGCTAATACAAGGGCCAGGAAGGTGTGTCTGTACTAAGAAGGGTCTTGCATTTCACCTGAGGTTGCTTGATTGGCAGAATTTCAACCAGTTAGTTTTCACAGTCTTGGTCATGGTTTTTCAGCAGTTGTGTATGTGTTTAGTACAAGCTGGAATTTCCCTCTTTGTTTTCTTTTATAGTGTGACACACATATATTAATGTTTTACTTTATAAGATTCTATTGCATCCACAATATAAAGGAAAAGTGTAGTTTACAAAGGTCTTCTGGTTTTCTTGTGTTCAATAGGAAATAGCCCGTCAGCTCCGACCTGGAACTCTGCGTGCTGTCTTTGGGAAGAACAAGATTCAGAATGCTGTCCACTGCACAGACCTACCTGAAGATGGACTTTTGGAGGTAAGAACTGCTGGACAAGCATGGGCTTTTATATCATAGGAAGTTTTAGAGTGAAAAGCTATACTTGACACTGTTTTAAGCTGTTTGAAGTGTTTTATATGTGGAATACCTGTGTTGGAGACCAGTGATCAGGTAGGAACAAAAGCAAGGGCATTTAACTTGGTTAATTCTGATACTGTAAAACATTAATCCATGCAGTTTTCTTAAGTGAATATAGTATAATGAAGTATTTAGTGAAATGGAAGTCAAGGGTCTTCCCTTTGGCTGAATGTGTCCTTGGGACTGGATATCAGGACCTAACAGTGCTTCTGCAGAGACACCTTCTTAGCCCTTTCTTGGATGACCACCATGACTCTTGGTCTGGATTGTCTCTACAGTGAGCTTGTGTGGGGCTTGGAATATTACAAGCACTAGGGATTCAAATTCAGATAGAGTCTAGGTTTATTTGTGGACAGTCATAATTATGCACGTCAGGTGGTGTTTCCTGTGTTTTTTATTGACTTACTAATTATTATCTGATTTTGGCTTTGTATGCTGTCATTAAAGCCCAATAAAATGGGAAAATGTTAAATTAAGGGAGTTTATAAAGACTTTAGTACTCACTATGAAACCAGAACAAGCTCACTCAATTTC
The DNA here is from genome assembly GCA_013400135.1 of Rhinoptilus africanus. Classification (NCBI taxonomy): domain Eukaryota; kingdom Metazoa; phylum Chordata; class Aves; order Charadriiformes; family Glareolidae; genus Rhinoptilus; species Rhinoptilus africanus. The sequence continues at coordinate 110,327 of VXBO01014169.1, forward strand.
ATGCCACAAAACTAAGGTCCTGTACAAGGGGGTTGAAACAGAGTCTAAGTGTATCTTGGATGGATCTCTGCATCAATGCAGATGATTTTTCCAGCATGTGCATATCTTCTGGTTTACTGTCTACATGTATTTGTGAGTGTTTTGCTGTTAGGCTATAGTAGAATGATGGAGCAGCAAGAGTTTTTGTAGCTTGGATTATTTTACACTGCCAAAATGATGTTTTCATTGAGGGGAGAGGAAAGGCTAACTGCGTCACCATCTCCCTTCATGAAATTAAATCAGATCTGTAGGTTAAAGTGCTGTTTGTCAGGGAATTTCATCTTGTTTAAGGAACAGACTAGTGAAATTCAACACTGAGAATGGCAGCCAGAATTAACAAAGTTGTAGCTTTTTAAACCATTTCCAAGCTGTCATGAAAATCTGACAACTTCTAGTTTCTGCCCAAAGGGACTGGATTTAAGCAAGCAAACAGGTATTTGTCACCACATGCCTAAAATCCCTCAGTCACGGCTTTTCAACGACAGCAGAAAAAGGCATAGCCTGCAGGGAGAAAATAAAGTCTCACCAGCACTCACAGAGCATTTTAGTACTTCAGCAGAATTCTCTCCCTCTCTCGTGTCCACAGTCTGTCTCCTTTATGCTGGTGCAAAGCAGGTATAAATTTATTTTGCTGGTTACTTGAATCCAGTTTACACCTTCTCCAAAACAAAAATTGAGGCTGGAGTTCTTTTTTCAAGGTCTTCACTAGATGTGTTTGTCCTTTGAATCCCATAGCTGAATCGTAAGTGAAGTTCTTGATCTAGACTACATACTAGACTCTGACTACACACTTTGCAGTTCCCATTGTAGACTGGTCATTTTAAGGGTCATTTATTAATTGTATTTTTTGGGGAGAAGTATCTAAAATATTTTTTTACCATAGGCATAATGGTAGGCATAGGTACACAGAATGTGGCTCTTCATCTGTCTGTAAGTTTCTTCTATAACAGTCCAGGTGAAGCCAGCAGTTGTAAAGGACATTGGTCAATGTTCTTTAATGAGTAAATAAAGCAATGAGTGTTTCATTATGATTGTTTGGCAAATAAGCATTATAATGTAAGCTATAGAAACCTTTTTACTCCTAACATTTTAAGTCTTGGAGTATCTTTAGATGTGTTCTGTAAGAAATGTAGTTGCCTGAAAACTTAGGTAAGCAAAATAAAGCATAACCTCTGGATTTGCTTAGCTGCAAGGGCTTTTCACAACTGATGAAAGAGAAATGATACAGTATACACAGAGTCATCCTTGGGGAGGGCTTTTTCCTCAGTGAGCTTTTCTGTGAGAGGAGCTCAAAGCCTGTCACAGAGGTCTCATTTGCTGGCAAGCAGAAACCAGACCTTTCTCCCCCCTCAGCCCCAGTAACTGTAGCAGCACTGTTTGTGCTGGGCTAGAGCAGAATCATAGAATCGTAGAATCATTCAGGTTGGAAAAGACCCTTGGGATCATCGAGTCCAACCATCAACCCCACTGAAGATGATCTGCTCCATGACCTTCCCTGGTACCGAAGTCAGACTGACAGGTCTAGAGTTTCCTGGATCCTCCTTTCTGCCTTTCTTGTAGATGGGTGTTGTATTTGCTACCCTCCAGTCCACTGGGACCTCCCCTCCCCAGTTAACCATGACTTCAGGTAAATAATGGAAAATGGCTTGGCGAGCATGTCTGCCAACTCTTTCAGCACTCTTGGGTGTAACCCATCCGGTCCCATAGACTTGTGTGCATCCAGGCCGTGTAGCAGGTCACTGATCACTTCCTCTTTAATTGTGATGACCTCAGTCTGATTCCCCTCCCTGTCTCCTAGCTCAGAGTGACTGTGGCATGCGAGACACCCATAGAAGGAAACTGAGCCGGACTAATACTTTTAAGAAGTATGCTGTTCGGTAAATGGTAGTGAATGTTTTCATTCTTTAATGGGTAACTGAGTATTTTTAATATACTGAGTTTAACAGAGCAATTATTTTCAGCCTCAGAGAAGGTGAATTCAGAGATAGGTAAGGCACTTGTTACTGAGGAGAATGACCTTGGCTATGTTGGCGCTGTGGAACTTGCTTCTTTCAATATGGAGTTTGCCTGTGTTCATTACATCCATGTTCCAGTAGGAGATGTTGCTGAGATGTTAATGCTGCTGTTGCTTTAAAAGCCTTACAGTATCATTGTAGTTTTACAGTATCATCTACTAATCAGTAGAGGAGGAGTCTGGAGTAAATTTCAGAGAGAAATCTGACCTACTAGATTTATAGTACAAAGATGAAGGATCCTTTCTAAAACCCCAAAGAAAGTTAATTCACCTAGAGCAGTCTCTTTCTTCATGTGGCATTGTTTTTTGTGCAGTGTTAATACTCTGCTGCAGTTACTACCAGTATAGCTCCAAAAACAAGCCTAAATGCAAATTCTTGCATTCCTGGTTTGCTGATGAAAGGTAAGTTTGGCAATCTGAATTCAGCACAAGAGCTAGGAACTTCAGAGCTTCATTTCTAACTCTGGTGCCGATTTTGTCTGAGCTTGGCTAAGCCCCTTTTCAAATTTTGGCATGAAAGTGTTTGGCTCTGAAATTCTACATGAAGATGTTCTGATTTATATTTCTCTTCTCCAAAATAAAATCCCAAATGCAACAAATTTTAGAAAGCAAACTGCAGAATCATTATTACAAATAATGACACAAATTTTCTAATACTATTTTTTCCTCCAATTCCCACTACATATATGTTGTTGGGGGGGTTTTGGTTTGGTTTTTGTTTGTTTGCCTTTGGTTTGGGGTTGTTTTGGTTTTGGTGGTAGTTTGTACACTGCTGCTGTTGCCACTTCGTGGATGGGAAGCTGATTAGGTTGGTCCGTGTGTTAATTGGTTTTGTGACTCCTGAATTTCCTGAACCAAATGGGAGATGGCAAGGGGAGTTACCTGGTTGACCTACTACCCTAACATGGGCCTTAAATGCACAGTATTTATGGAAGCACAATAAAGGCGTGTTCCTGTGTAGAAGGGAACACATCAGTGCTTTCCTGAGGACTCCGTTAGGTATCCTTAGTGCCAGATACTGTGTATTTTAGGATTTCTCCACCCTCCTCTGCAGTTTTCATCATCCACAGTTTAAGATCTAACTGAAGAGTGTTTGCAATGGCAGCTGCTGTCTGATAATCCACAAATGGAGAGTTCTTAGAGGAGATGAGATAGGTAATTGAGGGCTAGATCAAATACTTGCTTAAGTTAAGAGCCAAACTCAAGGTAACTTTGGTGGTTCATACTTAGTTGGCAGTCACTAGGAAGGGCAAGGTAGTGACCTTTCTCCCAGAAATCAATATCAAGGATTACTCGGGGAAAGGAGAGAGAACAACGCTGTCTCAGGAACAGCAAGGCTAATTAAGTAAGGGTTAGCTTGTGCACCTAGTTTTAGAACACTATATTTCATTAATGTAGTACAGTGTTTTTTCAGTTTTTTGTTAGACCTCTTTTCCATGGACCTGGAAAAAGGAAAGTTCACTTTTAATCTTAAAAACCCCTCAAACAAACAAACAAACAAACCCCAAAAGCAAATACCAGCACTTGCTTCCACCAGTTTGACCCTTAACTCCTATCTTTGTTCTACAAGCTAATTCACGTTTTAGGCAGTGACTAAAGCACAGCAGAATTAATGAATAACTCACTTTGGCTGAAGAGAGGAGTGGAGATGCAGTTGAGCCTAAAACGCAACTGGTCACAATGGAAAAATCAGTGTATTTTCAGTTGTGAAGCTGTAACTGCTTTTTTTTTTTATTCCTAGTTTAGTGATGCAGGAGGAGGGTGAATATTGCCCTGGAGCCTCTTGGATGAGCTCTTTGACTTACTGGGTCAGGCACTTATTTATTCTCTTCATAGACTTCTGTGTCCTTGTATCAGTACAAAATGTATTTTCACAACTGACAATGGATAGACACGAATAGCTCAGAACAGTCCGTTTTCTCAGCCTTGTCATCAGTTTCCCATTTTAAAGGGGAGAGGAAAGAAAGGAGGAAGTAGAGAAGGGAGTCTGAAAGCATTGGGCTATTTATGAGATAATGGAGTTTCATGAGTGAAGGCTAAACCAGCAGCTTCTTGATTTTTCTGATCAACTGATGGTGTGTAGGACATCCAGAGCAAGGGTTTGCATTTGTTTCCCACATCCAAAGCAGGTACTGCTCCACCTCTCATCTTTTTTTTTCTATTTTATATAAAGCAGGTACTCTTTATGTAAAGTTACCATGTATATAATAGTTATATAAGGGTGTTTTATACATATATATAAAAGTTACTATGTGTATGTGTAAGTTACTATATACTGTGTATATAAAGCAAACAATTACAGTATTGACCTGCATTCATGTTCCTCTGAGTCAGGTAGAGCAAGGTCTGGAACATGCGTGTTTATATGCCAAGTAAGTTCTTTATTTAACAGACTAGAGACAGTTTTGAGTTTGTCTTTCATGTACACACGATGAAAGATGATTCTGTTTCTCAACTCACCGTCTTTGACCTGAGAAACATTTCTGATAAATATCTTGTTGAAATAGAAGCTTGCAAACCATTGGATCTGATGAATCATCATTCTCTAGGCAAAACAAGTTGCCTTGAAATTAGTCATTCCTGGACTAGTTTTAGTCGAAGTACTTGATACAAGGTGGTGTGGCTACCAGACTTCAGGGTTTATGTGCCTCCTTAAAGGATTGAAGGCAAATTAAAGATCAGTCAGTGAAGGTCTTATTCACATCACTGGAAGTACAGTGAGTAAAACTTTCCACAGGAGGTGGTGCTGTACACACACCTCACTTCGTTGGGTCTCAAGTGGCTGAGTACCTTTCAGATTATGCAGGAATCCACATAATCTGCAACCATTAAAAACCCAGTAGTCTAGACCTGCAGTTATAACAAAACCAGTATTTCTGGAGTTTGGCACGCTCTGTCTGTAAATGATTGCTCATACTGTGTAGTTCAAGGTGGGTTTGGGGGAGTTTTGGGGTTTTTTTGGTGAGTAGTTCCATAAGGGCATTTGTACTGCTGCAAAACAGTCTGGGGACGATAGACTGCACGTGTCTGGGGTAACCTGAAAGGTCTCCCCATTGAGGTGCAGCCTGCTGTGTCTGAGCCATCCACGGTAGCTTTATGCTCCTATGCCATAGTGTTTGGGCAATCAGTCAGTCTCATGGGGTTTCTTTGCATAATTAAAAAATGCTTAATAATTATACATGTATACGTGTGTGTGTACTTATCCATAGAGGGAGAGGATGCTGTCCTCAGTAAGATACACCTGAAAAAGGATTTGCTGTGGGATGGGTAAAATTTTAGTTCTGGGTAAAATAACCTCCCTGTTGCCGAGGAAGGTGCTGTTATTAGGCAACTACTTCTTCTAGTGGACAATAATGTGGCAGTTGCTGTGGGAATGTGCTTATATGTGCCTTTGATGTCTGGTAGGCTATGTGTGAAACCACAGCGGGGCGGGCTTTTAGCCCAGTTTTCGTGGGAGTGGAGGATGTGCCAGCTGTCTCCTCAGTCTTGTGTCCCCATGGGTGCTCTTTCCACTGACTCCTCAGGGTGCTGCCTGCGTGCCTCCGCATGGCTGCTGGGTGCTGTCAGGCTCCGCCTTGGACACTGGGACCGCGGAGGGCAATGTGTCAGCTTTCAGCGTTGCAGGCAGCTTTCCAGCCAGGCAGTAGTGAGGGCCTCCTCGAGTATCGCTTACTGGCCTTCTCCCTTGCCTCAGAGCTATTTGTGACATCCACAGACATGAAAATAACCCATTGAAGGAGGGTGATTTTGCTGTTATCAAAGAGTGGGTATTGTTTGTCTTCTGAGAAAGCTGTCATGATGGTTGGGGTTTTTTTCCTATCATTTTGAATTTCAACTGTGCAGTGGTGTTCAAGAGGAAGGCTGGGCACTGGCAGGCTGTGCAACGTACTGCTGGAAGCTCTTCTTTCCCTTGCTCAGCCTCGCAGCAATGAGACTGCCTTACTGTTTCTAAGGCATTTAAGCGAGCAAGTAGTATCGTCTAGCTGTACAAATCAGCTATGGCAGCCCGATGGACGGAGACTTACACAAGTTCTGGCACTGGAAGTTCAGCTGGCTGGATCCAGCCTTGGGGAGATGGGAGGTGATGTCGTACGATAAGCGGTGACAGGCCAGGCCAGTTCAGCAGATGTGTTTTGTCCAGACAAGTGCTGTAAGCAATGAAAACCTGCATCGTTTTCCTCAGGCTTGGTATTAACTAAATGCTCTGACGAGTGTTAAGAGCTGTGCTGCTCCTGGGCTTTTGGTGCAGCATGTCTTCCACCTGCTAGAAGCCAGCTGTCCTTGGTCTGGCTTTCTAAATGCTGCCAGAAGGAAGCCTTATGCCTCCTTTCCCTTTGCTTTTATTCAGAGAGGCTGGGGGGAGGGTGGTGTTTTAGCAAGCTGTTCAGAGTGGACAGGGGAGCCCTCGCCTTGCAGCAGGGAGACACGACAAATGCTTGCCCTAACTATTTCCCTAAGAACAGAGCGCTGTTACAGAAGTGCTCTGCTGGCTGCCAACTTGTGTTTTTCTGTTCGCAGCTTCCTTGCCCGCCCGCTGCCGTTGTCTCGACACGTGGGCGCGCTGCAAGGTGCTTGCTGTCATCCACCCTGGAAATGCCTTCGTACCAGTAGCGAGCTGATCCGTGGGTTGAGGTTATCGTGCAACAGTTTAGGATGGAAGGCACCAGAGGATGCAGCTCTGTTAAACTAATCTTGTTGGTGCATCAAGGTATAGTCCTAGCAATTTAATAAAGCATGTCAATGAGTAACTCTCAGAAGCGTCAATGTGCTTAGTGTGGAATTTGTGTATGTCACACTCGGAACAAAGGTCTCCTGCATTGCTTGTTACCGATTAACTTGTCTGGTATTATGCAAGCTGCCTCTACCAGCTGAGAACTAACTCTCCCCATTCACAGGGCAGCGCAGCTTGTAAAACATTACACAGCAGAAGTGCATAGCATGGCAATGAACCTTTCACTGAGGGCATTTCAGCTGTACAGCATTTCCCTCAGGAGTCTTTAAAATATTAATAAAGAAGCCATTGTTTCACTCAGTCATACGGCAATTTTGCAATGAAGTCTTTTATTAGGGGCCCATACTGAGCTGCATAATCCGGGGTAAGATGCTTTTAATCATCTCCAGTGAGAAGAAATAAAAAATTGGAGGGTTTGGATGAGGTTGTTTTTTGGCAGGGTCTTTTGCAAGTTTTCATCAAAGCAGTACCTATTTTTGTCTGTCAGTTGGATATTTCACTCTCTCCTGGTACAAAATAATTTCTAGAAAGATGTGTCAGATAATGGTTATTATGATTCAAGTGCTTCTCCATTTTAACTTTCTGAGACTTTTTATTCAACAGCTGTGGGAACAGGTTGAAAAGAATGTGGAGTGTAGGAAAACTTCATCTCATTTGGTGCTGGTTTTGTGTATCAGAGGATGTTAGCCAGCAGTGGAATCTGTCTCAGAATTTTTCCTGATGCTGTATATATACTTGTACGGAAATTTAAGTGATCCTTTTGCCTAGGCCGATCTGAAATTAAAATTAAAAGCAGCAGTAATAGAGAGATGGATTTTGGACACATGTTGATGATTTCTCTTTTTTAAAAAAATTAAATTATGATATTATTGCACTTGCAGCCTGATTTTGAACATAGGTTGTATAATTATTATACTTGTGGGCCAGACAGGCAAACTAAACTAGAAGCTTGTTTAAACAGAGTTGTGAAATAGTTCAGCTCTTGTGCTTCCACTTCTGGGTAAGATCAGAGGTCCAGTTGCCCCTTGGTCTGCCAAGTCTGAGGTTTATAAGTGCCAGAGAGAAGTTAACAAGTGTGAACCAAGCGGCTCCCAAAGCTCCTTAAGTTTCACCTGATCCCAAAGGTAACCTACGTGATAAACAGGGCTTGGCTTTTGGCACGTGTTCGAGTTGCGCTGAGCAAGGTAATTTTGTGAAGGGGAGGTCAAGGCAGAGGGAAGGTGTGACACTTCTTGATAACTCATTTGAGGCCCAGTTTGTGTCTTTGAGGCTGCTGCCTTCTTTCTTTCCCTCGGCACGTTGTCACTTTGAACCAAAAAGCCCAGGCCCTCCTTCCTTTACCCCTCTTCTTCTAGCTGAAGCCTGGCAATGATTTAGCTGCAGCTCAGCTGCATGATGGGCAGACTATATCAATGAAGAGAAAAAAGCTCAGGGAAATAGCTTATACAGCAAAAGCAGTAAGAGGACATGGTAGTTAACACAGTTATGTAGAAGCCCCAAATCTCCTTTCATTCCTCATGCAAGGGGTCCTGCACCTTTTTTGGGGTAAGAGAATCACTGTTTTCCTGTAGCACACACTACTGTGTGGTGCAAATATATTTTTACATGGCTTCCTTTTAGTGACATCAGCCAGTTGTACCTCCCACCTCTCTCTCAGAAGTCAAATAGGCAAATGATAAGCTGTATTGATACGTTCTGTGTAGAGTTTGCCCCTTCCCTCACCAGTGTAACCTCCTTGACTGACTGCTGTAAACCAGCAGGAATTAAGAGGAGAATTTAAGTCAGCTATCTGCATACATGTGTTGAAATGTATGTGGAACATGGGAGGAAAAAACCCAAAGCCAAACATGTTAAATATGGATAGAAGATTGAATAAGATTTCCTGTCTCTCATAGATGCTAACATCATGAGATGTCTTGAGTTAAGAGTTTATCAAGCTCTAGAAACCACTTCTTTCATAGGTAAATAATAACTGATTATTCAAAGTGTAGTGCCATATCAGTATTGGTTTGGTGGTGTGATAATGCTTAGGGCTTAGACACTGGCGGTGATGGTTTGTGCGAGCAGCTGTGCCAACACAGAACAAGATGGCAGTGGCCACCGGAAAGGGTGTGGGCTGTAGTCTAGGGGTCCTCGAGATCACAGAGCATCTTCTGGTTTCAGTAAGAGCTCTTCCTCTTCAACCCTAAGTGCACTGGCATTCAGGCAGGAATGATATATCCACAAGTATGTCTGAGATATACTGAGATATGTAGGCAAGTCTCTGAGCAAGAGGCAATCTCTTAAGCGGCCAGAGTTGCTGTGTAGGCAAGTTTCCTTCCGCGTTGGTGTCAGTGGTAGTTACTACTGTTCTGCTGGGGAGAGATGGTGTGCTGAGACTATCCAACCACAAACCAGGAACTGTGGGATTTCTCTGGTAGCTGCCTTATTCAGTCCAGCTATGGATTGGAAGTTGGTCAGTCAGGTGTCAGGAGTCTAGTCCTGTCACGGTGGTACATGGTTTAGCACACAGCAGGAGCGCTGAAATCGCAGAGGGCTGCCGAGACTTCAAACAAGCTCTTGGCCTCTTAACGCTGACCCATTCCACAGGGGAATGGAGCTTTCTAGATTCAATGATGTTGCTCAAAACGTGCTTTGAGCACTGTGCTGGGGGAATTTATGCCATTAGTTTGGTGAGATGTTTCCTATCAGCACAGGGAGCCACAGTCTACACAGGGGCTTGTGATGGTGCCTGCAAGGCCACTACTTGTGGATCGGGTGGTGCTTTTGTTTGGTATGTGTGTTTTCAGGATATTTTGTTATTATCTGTCATAACTTTTACCCTGCTGCCTGCTGGGTGCCCTGGCCAAATACTACCCTGCAGAACATCTTCATTGCTCAGGAAGAGCTTTAAAAGCTGGCTGCTTGGTACTTCATTTATTTGCTTATAGTTTCCGTCCTAGTTTGAATCTGTGATGTGGGTGGAAACATGTTCTTGTTCTCTCTCTGTGGCCACTTCCTCCTCTATTGGACATAATCCGGTAGCTCGTGAGGACTGTGACTTTCAGTGCTCTCTGAGTAGGCTGGGGAGCGTTAGCTCAGCATTGGCAAGGAGCCCCCACAATGCCTGTGGCTTGTATGAATACATCCAAACCAGGGTTTACTTTGATATCGTAGGTGCTATCAGCAGGGGTCCTTCTCAGTGGTGTTGTTTGCAGCTTGCATCGACATCCGTGGTGGTGCACCTAGCGTCTTGTCTCTGTCCCTAAGATGGCTGGTTCAAGGGCACCATACAAGGGCTCCACAAGAGCTCCTGACTTTGAGGCAGTCAAGTGTCCCTCAAGACAAGCATGAAGCGCAGAGGCAGTGATCCCGGTGACTCAGCGAGCTGCTTGGCATCCTTGGGAAAGCAGTGCTGACTGTCACGTTGGTTCTTCACGTGAGATGGGAGCCAGGACCTTTCACTCTATTTCATTCCAGTGGCTCTACCAGGCCAGTGATCTCTTCTGATGGCGACTAAAGATGTTGCTGTAGAAGGAGTAGAGCTCCTGGTGGGAGAGTCCTGGGCTAATATGTTCAGCCCCAGCTACTGAGCTTATGCCATGGAGTGGGGAGATTCAGCAAACCTGTAGTATCTGTACTTCAGAAATCAGTGGTCTAAGTCTGCACAGTAGTTATGTGCGATGTAGAAACAACACTTCGTTATTTAAATAAGGTTTTGGATTCACTTGTTTTTCTTGTAGTGATACAGATTAAATAGTATAAAACTCACTTTCTTGCTGTTTTGATTGTGGTGTAACGAATTATTGTCTTGTCCTCTCATTTACATCCTGTTTGGAATTCAAATTTCTCTAATTTTTTATGTTACAGTACCATTTCCAAATGGCTCCCATTGCCCTTCTCTTTCGGTGTATTTTCAGAGTTGATCATAACCATAGGCAGTGTTTGAGGTGACTGGGTTAACAACACGTAACATAAAAGCAGAATATTCTCTATGTTATCCTGTAGTGTTTCTTCAATAACATCTTCCATTGCAAAGTTTTATTTTTTGGCACATAGGGGTTTTTGTCCCAGCTGTACTTAGTAAATTAACTTGGACAGTTGAAGTGCATGTGTACTAATTGTTCTGCCTTGGGTGGCCTGACCGGGTTTATTTCTTACAGTGCGTGACGCCTGGGAGACAGGCAGGAGTTGACTAACTTTCCTTATTTTTTGAACAAACTTCCTGGGACTAAACCCTCTTCAGGTTCGTGTGGGAAAAAGAATTCTTAATTTTCAGAACACATAATACCGTGAGCAAGTAGACCCTCTTCTTTGACAACCATTTTTGTTTCTGGACTGTTTGTGGCTGGAAGGATGGTATGAATCCATGGATTTTCAGTGTGTTGATCTAATGATTTAGCCATGTGAGTCAGCTGAGCGAGCTGTGGCTGAAACGCATTTTAGGTGTGAGCAAGTGCACTTGCTAACAGAGGTGACAGGTTCATGCTGATGTACAAACCAGCATTAATGGCCAAAGAGAGATTTTTGGTTCCTACTAGTGACCTCAAACTGAGATAACCTGTAAAAAATTATAAGACCTAAGTGCTCAGGGTGAGTGGACTGATGTCAAAACTTTAGGTCAGTGAAGACTCTGTGGGTCACGTGCCTGGATACCTGTGCTGAACCAACGAGATAACGGTTTTCTGCTGGTTTTGGGGAGAGGGTGCAGGTGAGTGTCTGTCCAGCTGCGTGAAAGGCACTGAGGTGAATGACAAGCTCTAAACGAATCCAGGGATGAAAAAGCCTTCCATCTCCCAGCTGCCAATTTGGGTTCGGCAGAGCTGATGACAGACGGAAATTGCCGTCATCTTTCTGGTGATGGATGAGCAGTGAATGGGTGATCTCAGCATATTTCGTAGCATGTCTCCCCCTCAGCCCCCTTGCTTCTGCCACCGAGGATAGGAACAGGGTCTCTTAGGAAAAACTGCCCACCCAAGGGAACAAGGGAAATGGACCGTGAATGCTGAGGTACCCTTTCAGTGCCGGGCTTTTCTTTGAGGCGAGGTGTAAGGAATGGTGCCTGTGTGACGTGCTGGTACCAGTGAAGGGGTACCGCGGTCTGTCCTTGCCTAGACAAAAGCTCTGGCCCCAGAGCTGCTCAGCTGGCGCCTCTCATCAGCACTGCTTCTTGCTTTGGTTTCTAGGCGGGAGGAGAATTGAATTGTAGGTGTCCGAAATTCTTACACTTGAAATCTTCAGGACACTTTGTGTCTGCGCTGGGTCCTGTGTTGTTACCAAGATCTTTGGCTCTCCCGTGGAAGACTGGCTGCCTCACTTGATTTGCTGCTTTTTTTTTTTTTTTTTTTTTTAAATTTTGCCTGGCCTCTCCATGCTCTTAAGGCACACATTGTTCAGATGGTAATCGTTTGTGCTCTGCCAGGGCATTAAAGTGGATTTTGTTATTAACTCCTGAAACTTCGTGGTAACCTGTGGAAGAGCCCAGAGGGAGCGGCCAACTGCATTACCGTGAGCCGTGTAGAGAGCGGGTGTGACTGAAGCAGCCCTCAGCTCCTCCTCGGGGAAGCAGCTTGTAGGGTCCGAGCCAGAAGGTCACAGTTACTCACCTCTGACTACTTCCTGAGCATTATTGTTATTTGTCCCTGACCAGGAGCTAGAGCAGGCACAGCTGCGTGCTGTAAAGCAGGTTCCTGGGATCTGTAAGGAGAGTACTGGTGTTAAATTTAATCCTGTTCCCTATGTGGTAAGGAGTGAGCACACCTGAGCGTTAGTACCGTTTAAAGGGCGTTTGGGTGGCATTTGTGAAGTGCGTTTGGTTGGTTTCAGATCAGTTCCTGGTGTGTGGGTCTGTCCTCTGCCACCTTTGGGCCCTGTGAAGAGACCGGAGGTGTGCTTGGCTCTGGGAAGCTGACCTTGCCCTAGGTCAAATGTGAGGCTTGTCGAGAGGTTTTGTACAGGCACAGCTCCCTCTTCTGTGGTTTGTACTGTGCTCGGACCCTGGGAAAGGGGGAACTGTATTTCCTAAAATACAGAGTGCTTTGGAGTACCTGTCCCCCGTCTGCATGGTTGGTGCGAGTACCTCCAAGTCCTGGATCTCCTCGTAAAAGGACCTGGTGCTTTTAGAGTGGGGTTCTGCAAACTGTCTCCAGCCAGGGTCTCATAAGATGGGGGCACCCCAAATCTCTTGGTAGTGCTGAAATCCTTCATCTTGGTTCTTCTGCAAAACACCGTGTGTGTTGTCCTGTGAGTTGGGTAATGGAATGGCCTGTATTTCTGGTGTTTCTTGTCCAGCGCTGCCGTGCTCCCGAGGGTGAGGCTCTTGGAGAGAAGGATCGTTTCTGTGTACCGCAGGCATGCCAGCTCTCAACTGGTTTTACTGGGAGCTAGGTGGCAGCTGACCCACATAAAGATAATTATATATGAAGAGACCATACGGGCACCTAGTTTTGCACATTATACAGGGCACAGTGTGCTTGTTCTGATGTCCGAGCCTCGCCAGTGCAGTCGGTGTGGACCTTTAGCAAGCCAATAAAAGCTACTTGAGGAGGAAGATGTTTTCCGTAGGCTGTAAGTGAGCCGAGGTTGTTCAGCCTGGCCTGGGAAAATTGGTTGCACAACATCAGGGGCTTTCAAGGACTAAAATAGTGCGATGCCTTTTGCTGCTAATAGCAAGTGAGCGGGAGCTGGTGAGAACAGCACTCACCTGGGTCAGTGCGTGCTGCGGGGGGGGATCGTCACCCACCCCCCGGGGTGGCCACGAAGCTCCGGCCAAAGCAGCCCGGGGTGGGGCGGGAGTGGGGGCAGCTCCGATGAACCTCGACCAGCTCCGGGGAACGGGCCGTGGGCTGGGGCTGTGCCCAGTTATTGCCCACAAAGGAGCAGACGGCGCTGCCCTTGGCATTTGCCTTTGCTGTGGGCCCAGCTCCCCGCACACGCCGGGGGTCGTGCCTGGCCCGCCCCGGCCAGCACAGACAGCAGTTCTTGTCCTTAAATGTCTGTGTCTCTCTGGTTCTTAGTTTATTTGTATTTTGGGGTGTCTCTCTAACCTTGAAGTCCAAATGTCCTGTATCAACAGGAAGGGAGAAAAAATTTCACTTTGATGGTGGGAATTCTACTTAATTATGGTGAGACAACCTGGCAGAAAGCCCAGCATGTTCAAACGGGCAGTTGACAATGTCGTGTCCTATTGGGCAGTAAGGAAGGCCATCCCGGGGGAGAACAGATTTTACATGGGCAATGCTGCACAGATTTTTTTTTTTATTTTTTTTTTTTTAAGAAAAAAACAGCCATCTTGCAAGCAATGCAGAGTTTAAATTGGCTTGATGAGCTGTCACACCTTGAACCCTGGCCCCCCACCACCACCCCAGGGCTTTTGACCCAGGGCAGCATTTTGTGACACGGCATTTTTGGTGCTGTCTGTGAACAGTTCTGGTGCTGGGGAGGGAGCGGGCTGGCCAGAAGGCTGCGTGGATGGCCTTCTGCGGGGCCGGGGTGGNGGTGGCTGTGGGGTGTGTGGCTGGGGCAGCTACTGCCTCGTTAATTAGTGATCGCCACCCTGCTTTCACTGATTTGGTACTAGAAAGTGATTGGGGGGGTGGGGGAAGGTTTGTTTTTGCTTTCTTTCGGATGCTGTTACTGAGTACGTGATACCTGAGGCCAACACAGGCACCATAAGCTTTCTACGGTGTTTGTCCCAATCCCTGAAATAAGCCATTATCTTTATTACCAGTTCATGCGTGGACTTTGCACTCATATAGTAAATTAAAAGGAGATAAATTATCTAACTGTGCATTGGGTTTTTTTTTACAAATAAAGCAGTTCAGGGGTTTTTTTTTTTCATTGTTGTTGTGTTGGATTTTTTTTTTTTTTTTTTTAACCATCACACGCTGTGTGTGCAGCGGAGAGTTGAATTGTCGGGTAGTCAGTCCTACCAAACCAGGAGCCACGGCAGCCTGTCCCAAACGGTGGCAGCAGCGCTGCCAATTGCTGGGAGCCAAAATGGCTCAGCTTTCCCGCAGCTCCTGTACAGGTGGAGCTTCCTTCAGGCAGAACGGCAGCGTTAATCCCGCTGCCTTTGTTAAACCCTTGCCTCGCAGTACACGTGCAGCAGCAGGTGAAACCGCTGAAGGCGAGATTGCTGCTACCTCGTGCTCCTTGGGAAGAGCAGGAAGCAGCCAAACACGTACGCTGGCCACCAATGCGTGCCGTAACTGTGCCTCTCCTTCTGGCAGACGGGAAAATGTTCAGCAGCTTTTTCGGTGTTGCGCATTCCTATTAGAAATGCTTTATCGAGCACCTTGCTCCAGGATAGTCACGTTTTGTTGCTTCACAGAGAGAAATTCTCCCCAGAACTCTGCATCACGCAGCACAGAGCGCTCTCCGCTCCTGCAGGCAGCCAGCGGCCACAGCTTCTCACATCTGAGCTCAGGGCCCCGCTGTTGGCCCGGCACAAGCTGGGTTTGATGGCTGAGGTGGGAGCAGGGCCCTGGGTGCCACAGCAGCCTCCGCTCGGCTCAGGGAGGGGGAAAACCAAGTAACAGCAAACCCCCCCTGTCCCAGAACCAGTGTGTGACACATCTGCTCACAGCTGGAAGCCGCTGCCTGTCACAGCTCAGACTTTCTGTGACCGATAAAGGTGCATTTTCTGTTTGAAATAGGTCCAGTACTTCTTCAAGATCCTGGACAACTGACAGCCGCCGTCCTCACCCCACGCAAGAGAGACACACGCAGAACAGTGTGTTCATTCATTTATTTGTCCAATGTTTCAACCTGACTGAAATACAAGATCAACAAGAGCACTGTACTCCTGGCTATTATTACATGTTAGAACATAGAGTTTTGCACTTTAGACAACATTTAACACCATTCTATGGGGTACTGCATTGCTTTTATAAAGTTTAAAATAAAGATTTATTTTCAAACATGTGACTTTGGTTTATTTCATACATTACACTTTCTTGCAGAAAAAAATAAAATTGTACAACTGCATAAATATAAAATTCTTCCACCATGAAAATGGTTAAAACATTCAATAAAGACATTAGCACCACAGTGTGCGATGCCTCCAGCAGGAAAAAAAAAAAAAAAAAGAAAAAAAAAAGAAAAGAAAATATACAAAGCAAAGAGTTACGCCTATCACTGAGGAGAGTGATAGTCTGACCCGGTCTCTCACACAACATACTGGAGGATGAGGGAAAAGGTGGAGAGAGAGAGACAGCATTCGCTACAAAGCACAGTACACAATCATCTATTCTCTTTAACTTCACTTAAGTTAGTTTCCCCTGCCACCCCTCCAAATAAAATACCCTAAACACCACAGAAAAGTCAGAAGCCGTATGGAGTGCTGTTAAATAGAGTCTCACAGGTGGGCCTTTCTTTGAAAAGGAACAAAATAATGAGAAGTATCATGCCAGTTCTAGTCCCGTTGAGTATTTACACCTTGGACAGCAAAAGTCTTTGCTCACGAGAAGTAGAAAACAGATACAATACATGGCTTGAAAAATGACCAGAGTATGCACCTATAGTACTGTACACTAAAGAAAATACACAAGGCAGCAATACTTAGGGGCCAGAAACACTGCTTACTACAAGTCAGTTATGGAATCATAATTTACAGTAAAAATGGGCATGTCCCAAGGCTCAATTTTTGTTTTCTTTTGTCATTTACAGTAGAATAAATATTTGTCGCTATTGCTACACTTTGTTTACATTCTAACCTAGTAAATGCAGAAAGCTAGTGTAAAGCATATAGATTACGTGTAGGTCCCATACGTATGACAGTTTGTTCAAGACTAGTAGGTTTTCTTTTTTGTTCTTTTTTTCTTTTTTTTAACCTTTTTAAATGGCTAGGAGGAGGGGGGGAAGGGGGAAGAGAGTTGTGCTTACAATCAGCTGCTTTTTATGTCAAATTTAATATCAAAGCGTCCCTGGAAGCGGTCTTTGTCGCTGTACAGGATGTTCTGCCCGTAGGCCCTGCATTCCACGCGCACCTCCATGTCGTAGGTCAGGTTGGTGAACTGCACGGCCACCAGCGGCTGCAGGTACTGCGGCTGCAGGAGCTTGCCGTAGTAGGGGTAGTACTGCAGGCCAAAGCCGGCGTTGCCGCCCATCCCATAGTACTCCACTGTGCCTATTTTGTCAGCATCCTCCTCTCTCTAGGGAGGCAAGAAAAGCAAGACCAAACGATGACAAGTTGCCCAGACTCTACCTTTTGCAGCCCGCTTCCCCGGCGGCACCTGGTTTTCACCAAGGCCCCGACCTCTCTTTGCTCAGCCTCAGCCTCATCCTGCCGGTCCCCGTGGTGGGAAGGAGGCTTCAGCCCTGTCTAACCAGCAGCTGCACCACAAGCGCCTCCCAGCAGGCATCAGCCAGGAAAGGGGCTTTTTATTTAAGAGCTCAACCACTCCTTTGCGCATTCGGAAACCACCGCAGCTTCCTGCTGTACTATCTTTGGCTAAAACGGACTATCTTTGTCTAAAACAAAAAAAAAAAAAAAAAAAAGAAGTTTCCTGTTTCTCAGCTGCTTTACAATGACAAGCAAAATGCCTCAGCCACCCTGCTAAGAGCTCCAGTGCAGAACTTTGAAGCAAAATATCGGATTTTGAGGATCTCCCCTTGCTGTCTGGCCCTGCTGTCACCCCTCCCGGTGAGGGCAGTGCCAACTGTCATTTGTCACCGTCGGGGTTTTGAGAAACCCCTGTTCCAAAAGGGGAGAGATCCCAGGTAAAAGCCACCCTGGCTGCCAGTGGGAAGGCAGAGAGGGGTCACCGCCCTTGGACCAAGACTGAAACAGTCGTCCCTCCCCTGCATCTTCCCGACTCCGCTCCGCTGTGTTTCAGCTTACCTTGGCGGTGCAGTGGACAGGGATGAGAAACTGGTTGTATTTTGCCATAATCTCTGGAGGAAGGCTCTCATTTGCCGGAGGCTAGAAAAAACCCAAAACAAGGGGACGTTACACACCCAACACGTCTCTGCAGACGGCAGCACCTTTGCAGCAGCAAAGCTCAATGGCACCAAACGCGTGCCGTTAACCAGCGTCCCTTCCAGAGGCAACAGCTCTTGGCAGTGGTTCTTGGGACAGACATGCAGCGTAACGCAATTAGAAGCTGGGGAGCTTAACCCAAGCAGAGCGAGCGAGCCGTCGTCTGTTCTTACAGCGTTACTGCTGCGGATACTGAGGACAAGCGCATCAGGCTCTTTTTAATGTTGTGGTGTCACTGGGGAGAGCGTCTCAGAGCGCTGGCGAGCGGGGCCGCTTTGTGCACAGCCCAGGCAGCGGCAGGCAGAGACGCGCTGCGGGAGGATCCGCCACCTGCCTGCCAGGCGTGTGCGGCCAGGGCTGGAAAGGCACAAGGAGGAACAAAGAGTGGCTGTCACACCCTGACGCTGCTGAACTTCAACACGTCCTACAGGGAAGGACAAAGGTTCCCAGTATGCCAGGGAAAGGGGGGAGCACCAACTCTGATGTCGGTCTTTGGTCTCTTAACAAGGGCAGTAGTTTTGCTTCACAGCCTCGCAGGTCTCCGATGTGCTGTACACACACCTCGCCCAGCACAAGAGCCACAGGGGCTCTGCTGGAGCGTGGAATGAGGAGAACAAGTATTGCCTTGGATACACACATCATTTCTGAATTAAACGAGTGAACTCGTTCCTTGACCAGACCCTGCTGTCTAACGCGGCCGGGAGCTCTTCAGAGCTCTGGGGCAGAGGAGCACACCAAACCCTCCTCTCCCCCAGCCACCAAACGTGCCCATCTTAGGTCATCCCACAGCCACCGCATACCGAGCACAGCACATCCCTCCTAAACGCACCCACGGTTTCCACCCTGGATCAGATGAGCCAAAATTCAACTCATTTCTTTTAGCACGGGGCGGGCTCCCTTCGAAGAAAAACGTTCCCCAAAACACATTAGTTAGACAGCACCATTCCCCGGCCTCGACTGCACTGATGAATGGTGGCAAGGGTGCCTTAGCGCACCACGCGCGCTGTTTTTCCTCCCAAAGATGGAGTGGCAGGTTTTGCACGCCACCTCATTCAATAACATGTGCTCTGCCACTGAATTCGGAGAGGATTTTTTAGCATTTAAATGTGTACTGAAAAAACTAGCAGTAAAAACCATTCCCAGATTAACATCCTTCAGCATCACTGCAAACATGCTTCAGGTGCAGCACAGAGCAAGTGGGTGACAGAGAGACCCTCCAGCATCTGGGAAGCTGCATTAAATAAAGATCTCCTCACCTTGCTTGCAGCAAGACCTGTGCCTGACTCTCTGATGTAGTTTACGCTTTATAGCCTATGTATCTGATGGGGAGTATTAGCACTACTTCATTTAATTAAGTGGTTTTAGCAAGGCAGGCAACTCCACACTGCCTGAGGCAAGAATGGAGTAGATCAGGGCACGACGGAATGTACCGATCTCACTACAGATAGAGTCGGTCTGGGGCGCTCCCATGGAAGCCCGCAGGAACTTAAAACGGGTTTTATCATTTGAGGAAAATACCCAGTTTGAGCAATTCAGTTAGCAGGCTCAGAAGTTACCAGACAAATAACCAGGAGTTTGCACTGTGAGGGTCATCGCTACTTATTACCTACTTGCAGTGTGCAGTTTTCATTGCTTTTTAAATGAAAAGCATTTTTAAAGCCAATTACTCAAATCATCCCACAGTTTCTCTTCTGCAGAAGAGGTTTAACACTGATCACCCTCAAGAGACAGAAAAACAGGCACAGCCAATCTGCAGCCAACTCCCGCTCCTTATCAGTAGCCTCTGCTGGAAAGGGGACAGATACTTGCCTTAGGTTTGAAGCCGATAATTCTGTTGAGCTTGACGAGGATGCATGGTTTGCCATCCCTGTACCCAAAGGTGGGATCATTTATTCCAGAACAATTTTCCAGCCATTCACGTTTGAATTTGCAGACCTTCTTCTGGCCCTGGACATCATTATATGGTCCCCTCTCTTTGTAATCGCTCGGTGTTTCTGTCGTGGTGGGGGAATGAAAAGACAACCGTATGCAACGCGACCTTTTGCTTGTCAGGAACAGCAACGCTTACACCTCACTGTGTAGTCTGGATTTCCCCCTCATCCAAACAGGTAAGTGCTGACACCTTCGCGAGGCTGACGGCACAGACCTGCACCCGGCCCGGGCTGGTCCCAGACCAGCAAGTTTGTGGGGGTTTTGTTTTTAACTGAGGATTCTTCTCAGACTACAAGAGAACAAACGCGTTTGTAGTCCACTGGCTCAGGGATATTTTTTTTTGGCAGCTTTTACAAGCAGGTTCTCCTCACATTTTACATGCATGTGTTATGAGGTGATAGCCATATTCCGCATTATTATATATAATCCATTAAAGGTTAATACCTCCCAGGTGGTTTCCTGCATTGCATCAAGAGGACCAACACTTTAGCAAAGTCAGCAGTGAAACCCCCATGGCTTTCGGAGAGGTTAAGGTCAGCACCACCTAATCTTCAGAGTCAGCTGCAACTTTCTCCAAGTGAAATCTGTAAGTTTGCAACCACAGAATCTCTACATCCCGGGCCAAGTCTCGTCTATCCAAGCTGATCATTTAATGAGCAGCCGTATGACTGAAACCAGAGCCGAACAGTTTACCAACATGCCGTTGGTTACAATAAGAGGAACAGCCAAAGACAGAGGCCGCCACTGCTCGCCCTCGGCTTCTGGCGGACCTGACGCAGAGCCTCAGCTGCAGGAAGCAATCGAGACTTACCCCCACAGTCCTGAAACACTATGTTTTCGGTTTGCTGATCAGCGCTGTAGTCCTTTAAGAACTTCTCAAGATTCTTCACATACGGCTCAAAACTTTTCGGATCGGAGGCAGAAAAGGAAATTTCTGTCTTTTGTACCTGGGGGATTTGAGTCAGTCCTAAGAGGAGCAAAATCAGGAAGAAAACATTAAGCATATCTCAGAGTTGCACAGCCTCTGGGCAACGCAACACACATCAAGAACATAACTCATTCTAATAATCTCTATTTTTCAGGCTCCAGGACTTGCACAAAACAGCTTAAGCTTACTAGAGGGGAGGCCTCTGATGAGCTCTTATCTCCTCATTCCACCAACAGTCTGGAACATTCATCGTGTTGTTTGTATCACTAAGCAAATAAAAATCACAGAATCCAGAACAGAGGCTGTAAGTCAAGGTTTTTGTCAAGAAAAACGGTCACCCCAGGTCCCCTGCCCACTTCTGCCTCCTCCCCAAGGACAGAAGGGAAGCTGTCTGCCCATGAGACCAACCACACACAATGAAGTCCCACAGAAGCCTACTCTTTGGTACGTATCCCTGCTGGGTCGACTTGAAAGTCTGCAAAACACGCCATGTGTTTAGGATAAAAAAAATCAGGGCTGCCCACTCATGAACCCTCACAATAAAATGTGAGAGGTTCTCCACGTCAGGTACGGTCACACTCTGCTGGTTGTAATCCACCATGCCTTTGTGTAGTCTCCCTCGTAGGACGCGGGGCAGGAGACATTTTCTCACTCAGTAGCTTCATCAGCCTGATGGCTTTCTCTGGTCTTTTCACTCCATAAGGAGGAATTTCTGACTGCAGAAATGGTCTTCCGAGCTCTCAAATCAGCAGCTCATCACCGAGTAGGTGAGTAGGAAATACCAGAGGGATGTTTAACAGGCTGTGCCAGATTCTGGGCTGCGTAAATAACTCCACTTTTGACTTTAGGAGGATGAATAGAAAGAGAATGCATGGAGAAGAGAAGGGACAAGATACAAGTAATGCCTACAGATGATGAAAAGTGCCAACCCCTTCACTTTTCATTATGAGGCTTGGAAATAGTTGCTCCTGTGTGATGTTTAGGTCACATTTTAATTGAATGCACTGATGCATGGCTAACATTTTAAATTTAAGTAATGGGAACCGAGTTCATGCTGCTTTTGTGGCGGCCACTGTAATTATTGTGGTCTTGACTTCTGTTCCATTTGTCATCTTCATTTTAGCAATAATAAGAAAAAGGAGCAGGGGAGCAGCACTTGGTTTGACAGCTCTCAGAACAGGCCCATTGCCAACAAGTTCCCCTGGTGCAGAACTCGGGCAGCTTAGCTTGGCTGGCCCCAACCCACAGGAGCTTGTGACTCCAGCAGTTTTTCCAAAGCCACTTGAGTGCTTCTGCTTAGTCCCTCCTCAAGCCAGCTCACCGCTCCCCCCCCGCCCACCACCCACCGAGCTGGAATTTGTAACCTAGGACAAAGATTAGCTTTGTTCCTCTAAACGCAGCTCCTAGTCGCCAAAGATAGCGAGACACCCAGCGAGCAGCTCAGGGTTTCAAGTTTTATTCCAGGAAGCAGCTTTAACCGCTCAAAACTCCCTCTGGTACAAATTGACCAGGTTGAGCGTTACAAGTTTAGAAGCAACTCAGTGCTCCAGGAGCAGAATTACATCCTACCTACCAAAAGCCAGTGGCTTTCAACTCCTTTTCAAGCAATAGTAACTGCTTTCTTGCTTCACCAACAGTTATAATTAAATATATATATAATAAATAAGCTGGGTTCAATTTTAGTAAGGGACTTCAATCCCATCCTGCCAAATCCTCCTCATGTTACCACCCAGCTGGGAAGTAAGAGGCTGTGTCACTTGAAGTGGCTAGCTGGAATTGCAGCAAAGGCAGACCTTGGTTCCTCTCCTGGGCCTGCCTTTTCCAGCGTTCAAGTTACAGGTGTGTCATTCAAGTGTATAAATATAAAATTGAAGAAAGCTTGCCCAGGCTTGTCAAGCTATGGTCGGGCAGTTAAGCTATTACTTTTGCTGAGGACCTTTAAAACGAAGGAATCCTCCCCCCCTGTTTTTTGTCTTGTCCAAGGAAATACATAAAGACACCCATGGAGGCACGGCAAAGGTGAGGGGAAGGTCAGCAGTATTCACCCTGTGGTGGGTAGAAGCCACACACCCACTAGAATATCCCTGTTCTCTGGTTAGGAGAGCCTGTCCCTGACAAGTACAGTCCAAAGCCACCCCTCTGCCCACGAGACAAGTGACTCGGTTGGGAGAACAGACTCCCATCCCAAAGCATCCCTGCCTTGCAAATCTTTGCAGAGCAGCACCAAAGCCACCCGGTGCAGCATCTCGGTACAGCTGCTGCGGTGCCCAGCCCAAGAGAACAGCCGTTCCTGCCAGGCAGACTCAGCCTGTGCCCATAGCTGGGCTGCTTTCAGGTACTTTTTTTTTTCAGGTGCTTTTACAGGTACTTGGATGAACCAGACTGGACTTTCCTATGGCAAGTGCTTTCTTTGTTTAGGACAAGAGCAAAGTAGAGATCAGTCTTCCCACTTAAGAAGCAAGAAAGCAAATTTTTATGAAGATGAAAGGCGTGTTATGAAAACAGCTTTATCCTGATTAAAAATTTATTACTGGCTTCCACCACAACCTCTATTCTCACATGCCTGTAACTGGCCAAACACAAAGCCCTAAGCACAGATCTATCATTTCCTTCTTTGCTTTCCATCTGTACATCCCATAGCCAAAATAAAAGCTTCAATACCATTACCAGAGCAGCACTATCGCTGAAACCTTCTTAAGCAATCTTGGTTGTGGGGTTTTGGTTTTGGTTTTTTTTTTTAAAGTGTGTTGTTTTGGTATGATGAGAGGAGGTAAGCTCTGCAGAACACTCCTGTAACCCTTCTGAAACTTTCTCTCATCCCCATTAGGGAAAACTGTAGGAAGTAGGGACAAGAAGAAAACAAGTTACAAAGCTGAGCCATTCCAGTGCTACCCACCATGGGTTGCTAGACACCTGGGGAAGTATGTGGCTCAAAGTACAGGCTGAATAAGCCTCTTGGGGGCTACATGTACATGAAGAAGCCATTCCTGACCAAGCCCTATGGGGGAAAAGAAACAAAGCCTCACAGGCAGGAGTCTGAACAATCCTCTCCTCATCTTCAGACTATGGTCTGTTTACCACAGTTCTGCATCTCACGCTATTAACACAGCGATGCACCATGGTGTCACATGTGGTGATGCTGTTCTTCACACATGGAAGAATCAAGTATTGCAAAGAACATACTGACAAACTACTTTTGACAGTTTCCACAACTGGCTCTTAGAGGTCATTGCTAGGAAATAGGATTACTGTCTTCATTTGACTGACACTGTCCATACAAATTATGAGAGATGCCCTGACTTGGTAACAGGCACCACCTTCTGTTGGCTTTCTAACTCTGTGGATGCACAAGACACCCAAAACAAAAGAAAGTGTGTGAAGTATATTTTTTTTCAGCTACAGTTCCACTTCCAAAACAGCCAGATTAAAATCACATTTTTCCAGCTTCATTTAAAACCAGATTTTCCACATAGGCTTTATCATTCTAAGATACAGGAGCAAGACTTCAGGAAAAAGTGTCCTGAGGGAAAGAGGAAGAAACCAGAAGTGGGAAGTCAGGCTTTTTACTAGGAATGGTTGTGTAAGTTCATAGTAACCACTGTTGCTTCATCACGCAATGTTCATTTCCAAGTACCACGTAATCTGGGTTCAGAATGAGTCTGACCACTCCCCTGGGATGACAAGAGATGGCAAACTGAGCAATCACTATACTATTTCTATTTACCACCCCCTTCGGCTCACTAAATGAGGACACTCTTTTAAAGCCTCCATACCAAGTGATGTCTGTCCAAGCTTCCAGTCACCCTCTACCTCATCCCCAAAGTGCAAAAAGCAGGTGCAAGTTTTCTATCAATGCAGCAAGATCTGCTTGGCAGATAACATCCCTGGAGCTTGAGGTTCAGAGATTTCTCCCAAACACAGGTGCTGAGACGACAAGAGACTGAAGCGGAAAAGGGCAGCTTCACAGGAGGTGGCACATGCTCCTTGGGGCTTTCCTGCCACCTGCTATCCAAGGTAAAGAAGCCACATGGGGAATACACACCGCAGCAGCCTTTTCCATGACACACTCACTGTCCAGGCACATCGTGGCCAGGCAGCACTTGGAGCAGGGACACCTGAAATCCCCTGGCTTGAGCAGGGATTATTCCTCCCAGCTGCCACTTAAAAAGAGCCTTCGGCAGCAGGGAGATCCCTCATCCCTATACCAGCCCTAGTGACAAACAGGATGCTGCGCTCCACGGGATGCACACCACAAGATGGCAGGATACACATCCCAATTTATGTTGGGGTGAGGAAGGAGAGGAGGAGGAGGAGAATGGAGTATTTTTTTAGGTTTGTTTGTTTGGTTTTTGTTTTTTTTTTTTAAATACTCGGGATACTGTTTAAGAGGCAACACCCCCATCCTTCCCTATTCGCAGGGTTAAGTCCTCTGTGCTTACAGCAGAGTCCAAGCCTGCAGCACACGTGGAACTGGGAAGCTGGGGCTGTCGCAATGGCAAGGCTGGAGGAGAAGGTGAACTGCACTGTCCCTTCCCCCACCTCAAGACAAAAGAGGAGGAGAAAAAAAAAAAGTATCATGGAAAGGTACAAAACTCAGCTTGCCCTGAAGCCCTGTATAACATTCCTGTTGTGTTCAATGCAGAAACCAATTAGCATAGTAATGACACTTGGATACAAAAATAGCACTTTATGGCTTTCAATGTTATACCCATGTCAATAACTCAATAAAACATCCTGTAGGTTCTGTTGCTGTTATGAAATCTGTTGTATTTCAGAACAAGAATGATATTATCGCAGCACCTACAGCATTTTCTCCTGCAAATCCTGAAGGGAAGTGTAGTTCCCCCTTTCCCAGACATTTTGGGCTGGCACAGCCTTGATTTGCCCATGAAGTGCAGAGCACTAACACAAATAAAAGCAGGTTCTCTAGCTTCCTAGAACATCCAGGGCTCTATCAAGCTGCCAATATATTTACTTGGCTTGCAAATCTGCACACAAGAACCAGGATTTAGAATTGCACAGCACCCTATTTATGTAGTTCATAGTCTGCAGGGGTCCCAGGTCACAAAAAACTGGAGTGTGATGGCCACCAAGCGTAGGAGTGAACATGCCCACACGTGTGTGTCAGAAGCAGAAGAGCAGCTGTGGTTGCAGCGCAGGGGAACGCAGGGATTGCTGCCCTCCCAGGCACAGCAGTGCAGCAACTCACCACAGTGTCAACCTCTCTGAAAGCCTACATTAAAAGGCTACTTTTGACTTGATTGTGGTCTACTGTCTGCTGTGCTACACACAGGACAAGGAAGGGATTCGACAGTAAGAGCCAGCCTCCACCACCCCTTACCCCCAGCTTGTCCGTATCTGTACAAAGAGGTGTCACATGATGCCCTGAAAAGGATCCCATGCCATTAACTGGTAATTATTTCCTTGAAGTTGTATGTGTGACATTACAGCTTGGTTCAAAACCCTTGTTTATTGGGCTGCCTACTGTTCTGCATTTGAGGAGCTGGATTTTGTTCCCCTTGATTTCAGTACATGTCCTGAAAGCTCATCACAAAGATCCCTGACGACCTCTTCATTCTTCCTCCATTTTGATTTCTGTAATAGACACTACAAGACCGTCTCAAAATTCAGTTCCTTTTTTTTGGTTAAAAAGAAAAAAAGGATAAGTCCCAGAAAAACTGGTGCGGTATGCAGTTAAGGGATGAATAAAAATCCTCTTCAGGCTGAAATCTTACACAGAAATTTTACCATAGAGATGTTTTTGAAATTGCTGCTATCACACAGAAAGCAAACAGTTTACCTAGAATGAGTAATTATGTGACACCAGGCTAAACAGCAGGTCTATCTGGATAGGAACCAAAATCCACGGCCGCCTTCACTAATTATTTCACTTCTGGTGAGACCACTGAGCTTGAGCCGGGGAGAAACACGTTATTAAAATAACTACTCCACCATTAGCCGTGTTGGCTTTTCAGATGCAGCTAATGGCTCTGGGCAGTATCAGTGACAGTTTAGTCCTTCCTGCAAATGTCAGAGCCCATTGCAGAGACAGGAACAGCCACTTCCAATGTTTAGGACAGCATTTACCCCAGCCATGCTGGTACGTTAAGAAGTGCTGCACACACAGCAATTCCAGTTTCTGTTCTGTCTTTAAAAAGTGGAAAAGCAATTATCTGAAAGATTATTCTTTGCTGAGATATAACACCATTTGGTGATGCTAGCATTCCCTGTGTTGTTAGAGCAGGGAATAATCACAGCACAGGAGTGCAGACAGTGGGGCTGTAAGACGCCATGCAACACCAGAGCCAACTTCTGTAGCTATAAGCCATCAGCCTCACAATTGTCACTTAAATACCACTGTTATTAAAAGCTTCTGAACTGTTTTACAGAGCAACTGGAGACAGATCGTTACCATCCCCAGTGCCAAGCAGCCTCAAGGTCATTTGTAATGTGGGAAAGCAGCAGTTGCGCAGCTCCTCCCTGCGCTCTGAGCCGCCGCTGGCTGCGGTGGGAATCGGATAGCGCAGCAGAGCCCGGACAGGCGGAGCGGGGAACCTGCGGCAAGGGCTACTTACTCCATTTGCCCCTACCAAGGCAGGCTGGCCACAGACACTGCTCAAGCCGTCATTTTAATTTTGAGCAGAGACTTATTTTGTCTAATAAACATAGGTCAAGCATCAGCAACTACAAGATCCATCTTTAACCATCCACAACACATTCAATGAAATACCCATTAGCAAGTAAATGCTCCCATCTCCTCTAGATCACACAGAGTAGTTCTGTGTTGGCCAATATAATTCAGTAAGCACACCTAGAAATGGTACTGTCCCATTCCTCCTCGTACACCCCAGTTTCACAGATAAAGCTAACGTTTTACCTTTGTCCCTTCACTTACCCATGGGAACACAGTGGCTATAAAGAAAGGAAAACTGAACCCAGCTTCTTCACACAGCTCATTCCCAAATGAAGCCTCTTAGCCTCACTCCATCACTTTGGTGTAGGGGAAGGGAAGAGGAGCAATCCAGGTTCAAGCTCCTCTCAGACAGTAGGCACATTTCATGTGATGCAACCTTTAATCCTAGCAGGATTGCCTTCAAAGCCCCAGTACTGCTAACACAGAAGGCTGAGAACATACCCACCCCCTACAAATATGTGTTGCAGCAACGACATGCTTATTTCATCCTCCTTCTTGAGGTGAGTAACCAACCCGCCTCCCCAGAACAGCTTGCATCAAGTCAAACATGGGCCTCCTATTTAGTTACCTGGAGGTGCTACTCGATCCTGGTATTTGGGCTCAAATTCACTGACAGTGAGCAACATCACTTGGATGGTCCCAATGAATATACCTGCCAGGCAACCATAGAAGATGACATAGAAGAGGAGGATCTTGACTGCAAGAGAAAACAAACAGAAAGAGGAATCAAATCAAGGCCTGAAGGCAGTCACATCTCAGGAGAAAATTTCCAACCTCTGACACTTGAAAGGCAAAGCCCAACACACTGAATTCAGATGTCAAGCCCTGTTGCAGAGGCATACATTTAGCAGTGAGATTACGCCCTGATGCAAACAGAAAAATATAAGTTGCTCCAGTTGTTTGCGGGGTGGGAAGCACAAGCCCCTGAAAACCTAGAAATCCATAAATCAGGATTTGGGACTGTAAAACATGACGATTCAACCATGTTCTTCCATATTTCAAAGGATCTTCTTGGCTTATGCAGCACTACCATCACATGCTATCACAGGTGACAGACTTTCTTTCAGTGAAGCGAGTGCCCAGTGGCAAGAAGCCACACTACGGGTGTGCTCTGAAGGACATCAGTTCCACAATAGTCTCAAAGCTATTTCCAGGAGAGTCCTACAGTAAATGCTGTATTCAGGTTCACAAGCAATGGTAAAGCCTGATCTCCCCTAGTAATTCAGGCTATCTCCTCTACTAAAGACAACAGGAGCAGAATATGGGTCCAAATTAGCTCCAATACTCAATCTTAAATGTAGGAAAGTACTCAGACATGTCACAGTACCGCACATTTAGCAGCCTTATGTGTCTACAGAGGCACCTCAGCACAGCTCATACCAATTAAAAAGTGAATTACATGATAATGAAAGGCTGAACTCAGTTTTGGTCTAAAGGGAGATGCCTAGAGTCATCTTGGAGGGGGTGGGAGGGTAGAGAAGAGCCTGGAGACGCAGCAGAGCTCAGACTCTGGGTATCAGTTACCCGTTTACAAGGATTATCTCAACTGATTAACTGAACAGTAACATGCCGTACTAGGCATCACCAGGCCGCCTACGGGAAGGATAAGCCAGCCCATGCCAAGCAACTATATGCTAATCAGCTGCAGGAACCAGCAGGCCAGCGCAGAGGCCAAAGAGCCTGCTTGATCTCAGACTGTCCTCATCTACTTGCCAGCAAAAAAGGAGGTGGTTTATTTGAAGGACTTGAGGCGATGAGCTACACAAAGGAAGGGGAGGAAGCAGTAGGTGGAAGTATTTCTCCTTGCTCCCCAGCCCCATCTTTAAGAAAAAACTCCATCATTGGAGAAGCCTCCAGATGAAAGCAGGCAGTTCTGGTTTTCTGGTTGTTTTCTTTTCACGTCTATGAAAGACAGGCGGAGCAGAAGGGACAGCCGTCGACATGGAGGCTGAGGGACACTGTCAGACAGGCACTGCATCCTCTCGTCTTCCTCACGTGCACCGGAGGCAGGGGAAGTAACCAGGGCTGGAGGGCAAAGCTGGGTGCAGTAACGTGGTGCTCCAGGAGTTAAAAGCACTCTTCGGTATCCAGGCAGCGTAAAGCAAATGGCTGTGACGTCAAGGACGTGTGGAAATTTTTTCCAGAGCACGGTCATAGGAGGTGCTGTTGTAACAAACCAAACACTAATGCTGTTGTCTGCAGCGTAACGCCTTTTGAGTTTTGTAACATCAAAAGGCAAACACTGGGAGGTAGCTTATTTAATCAGGTTCCCAGCCAGGATGCTCTTAACGCCAGAGACACCTTAAAGGTCAAAACCACTCCGAGGTCTCAAAAAACACACAGCAGGTCTAGCGACCGAACATACAGGGTTGAACGAGAAAGCTTCCTGCAACAGGTAGGTTTAGAACACAGGAATCGGATCATCAGCCTGCAGATCGACTCCACAAATGGAAATCAGTCCTAGGCGGATAGGTACAGGCACTCTGGGAGAAGGACCTGGTTCAGCCTCCGCATGCGAAGCACTGCGCAGTTGCCTGGTGCCTCAGGAGCAGAAAATACCTATCCATGCGCACCCACAACCCAATTCTGCTCACGTAAAGATACAGCAGAAGCCTGCTCTAGTCCACCCGCCTGCCAGAGCTGAGGCTGGCAGCTCCGGATGTGGCACCTCCGGCTGATCCATTACAGCAGGAACCGAATTCAACAGCGCAAGGGTGGCACACCAGCTGTGGTTGGCAGCAACTGGAAGGCTGTTTATTTGCGTAAAGAAAATGTTAAAAGCCTTGTAGTCTAAGCGCTATTTGTACAGCACCTAACAAATACATCACGAGCATTTAATCATGAACGCATATATAGCCACTTCCTTCTCGGAGAGGCGTTAAAAGCCAATCGTTCTCTCTCGACCAGGTAAAATTATCTCTGCTTCCTTTATCCAGAGAAAAGGGGGATAAAAAAAGGAAAGCCACCGCGATGTCCAAGGCAGGCGATGACGGGAGGGCAGGCTCCCCCGACGGCGATGCTCCCCGGCCGGGCCAGCCGCCAGGGAAGGAGACCCAAGGACGAGGCGCCCTCGCCAAGGTCGGCCCGTCCCGGGCTCCATCCCGGGGCCGGGGCCCGCCCCTGCCCCGACCCCGGACCCACCTGAAGTCACACCTAGGCGGGCAGCGCCCCACGGACCCCGCCGGGGCCCCGCAGGACACCGTGGGGGGGGAGAGGAACCCCCCCATCTTCACCCCGAGGGTCGCGTCGCGCCAGCCCCAGCCC